>RDPX01000385.1:550532-572861 GCA_003991215.1 Morbakka virulenta | reverse complement strand
CCCTCTCTCTCTCTCTCTCTCTCACGTTCTCTCTCTCTCTCTCTCTCTCTCTCTCTCTCTCTCTCTCTCTCTCTCTCTCTCTCTCTCTCTCTCTCTCTCTCTCTCTCTCTCTCTCTCTCTCTCTCTCTCTCTCTCTCTCTCTCTCTCTCTTTCGTTCGCTCGCTCGCTCGCTCTTTCTCTTTTTCTTTCAGTTTCTCTCTCTGATAGCACTTCTTAGAAAATGGTAAAAAAGTCTTGCGTAGAAAATGACTTAGTGTTTTTCTCTTGCTGTGTAATGTTTGGTCGTTATTTAAGGGTGGTGCGGTGTAGTTTAGATGAATAAAGATCGACATCTTTTGAATCATGCTTTCAATAGTTTTTAATAAAAGGCTGTTGTTTCTTAAGCATGCAAGGGGTATTATTTAATTTGTAACTAATATTTTAATTGGTAGTTTGTTATATTGAGTAACGTTTTGATTTCTTTCCATGCACAGATGCAGTCGTTATTCTATCACAATCGTTCTCAGGATCGTGCATTTGTTGCACAGCTGAATACTAAAGCAGTAAGAAATGCAATTACACTTCACCCAGTTAAAAAAGCAGCATACATGTATCGTCTCCATGTTCATTTCATGAAAACTAACATACAGGACTTACTATATACGTCTGTTACTCACCAACGAAGATTAAGTATTTTAAGTAAATTATTAGAAAAAGAAAACATGACTGAAGCAGGTGAAGACGCTTTAGGTAGTTTAAATGATATAAGGGACTTTCATCATAGAATGCCAAAGGCTGAGGCACCTCCATGGGAAATGATGACAGCCCGCAAGCTTTTTTCTTTTATGCATAATGCGCCTGAAATAGGAATGATTAATCCAGCACGCGAGGGAATGAATCAAGTCTTGGGACAAACAATGATGATTGTTAACCAAGAAGCTAGAAAAGTACTACACAGAACTCTCGAATTTAAGCGGTTAAATCACGGATATCGAAGGTTTCATCCGCGATATGGCGCGCAGTATATGCTTGACCTTTTGATGAAATACCATCGTCATATAGGATATAATCGACGCAGGATGACAGTACATGTGCGTCATCATGCTTATCTTCAGCAGCCATTTGGTAACTTATTACATACAGTTGAACCAGTTCGTAACCATGGCAAAACAATTGCCTTTTTGTTGCCGCTAGCAGGACGCGAAGAACCGTTCAAACGCTTTTTGGAAACTTATGAAAGAGTGTGCTTAAAATCAAAACAAAACACCAAGCTCCTTGTGCTTTATTTCAAAGATGCAGAGCCCGAAGAGCAACAGCTAGCTTTGTTTAATTCATATAAGCAGAAGTACCCAGATGCAGACCTTCGCTGGATATCAATGAAGGGAGCATTTTCTCGTTCGTTAGCATTGTCCATGGGTGCAAGCCAGTTTCGTCCAGAAACTTTATTGTTTTTCTGCGATGTTGATTTACAGTTTACAGCGGCATTTCTTGACCGGTGCCGTTTAAATTCCATTCTTGGAAAACAAGTTTATTACCCAGTGGTTTTAAGTCAGTTTAATCCAATGGTTACCTACAAGAATTCATCAGGGCCAGAATCGCCATTTTACTATCAAAAGCATGCGGGATTTTGGCGGGTTTATGCATTCGGAATTACATGTTTACATAGAGCGGATTTCAAACTTATCGGTGGATTCGATACTACCATCCAAGGTTGGGGATTAGAGGACGTTGATCTTTACGATCGGTTTGTTGTCAATGAAAATTACAATGCATTCCGTGCTCCAGATCCAAGTTTAATACATATCTATCATGACGTATTTTGTGATTGGGGATTACCAGAAAAACAATTAAAAATGTGCTTAGGATCAAAAGCGCAGACGTACGGTTCTGCCGCAAAACTTTATAGGTTACTTTTACAGAAAGGGTATGTGACGCAGGAATAATAGGTATTTTAAATAGAATTTCATATATAAATAAATATTTATTTATAGACATACACCAATAAATCGATTGATATACTATTTACAAACGTATTTTAAGTCAATATTTTGCCTTTTATGTGGTGAAAAAGGTGTTTATTTTATCTGACCACTTTAAATTAAAAACAAAAAGATTTCTTAGACGCAATTAGGAAGCTTGCTTTCTTTCATGGCTCCCTCTTTTGTTTCGAAATAAACCGCTCGCACTGGTATTAGTTAATAAACGAGATAGACTCTGGGTACCACATTGTGGATTACTGTACTGTACACGGAGGTATTTACTGAATTAGTAAATAGTGATTTATACGTGATATACTCCCAGCTTTTCAATGCCTGGATGATTTAAGGTGTTTTCAAATGAGAGCACAGAAACTTCAAGATCATCATCGTCCAAACTAAGTAATAATAATTATTATTTAATTATATATATATAGTATTAGGAGTAAATTCCAAACAGCCAGATTTTAAGGCTTCTATTTTGACAAAATAATAACATAACAAAACAAACAAACAAACAACTTATACATCACAAACAAATTTTACACGGCTCGAGACGCAATACATAAACAAAGCCATAAAAGAAGTGCTTCATAAATTTAGATAAGAGACATATATATATATATATATATATATTTATATATTGCAAGCAAGTATTAAATGTAAGCGTCCGTAAAACACAGTAAATTAACACCTGATCAGGAAAAACGTGGTATGAAGTTAATGCCTTGCTCGGAAAAGACCAATTCCATGTGCGCCCAACAGAATCGGTATTTTTTTTCTATTAATTTTGGTAGTAGCACTCAATTTGTGACACGGAGTAGCACTTTGCTGAAAAAGGGCATGCCAAAATCAGCCTTTGTTTCATGAATAGTCGAGGGAGGGTGTAACACTGATAAGTCATATTTCATTGAAATCTAATTAAATACGCCCAGGTCTGTCATGTCATTTTCGGGAATCTAAGCACATGCGACCTACCATAAAAATAGATCGCGTTTCTACAAATTTTAAGATACCGGATTTCCACATAATTGGTAATGGCGTCATGATAATGTACCTTAGCTGTATTGAGATTGCCGTTTCCTCCAACTTTAGCATCTCCCGTATCGTTTGGTAACTTAATCTGAAGGCCAGCTTATCAGATGACACGACAACCTTTCTTTACAGAGAATAGTACGTTAGTAAGTCGCAAGGAGCGTTAAGTAGAGAAACAGTTAAAACTTGTAAACTCAGATGAAAGAGTAATCAGTAATATCAAACACAATATCCCCATGCGTCCTTCTGAGTTGTCACCACGGTTTTTGCAGTTTGTATCTTATCTGTTGCCGGGTAATCATCACATGTTTCCATAACTTGTTTCAAATGCATCAAAAATATTTTGCTTGGTTACTGTTAAACCGTTTGATTTAGCAGATTTATTTTATTGGTTTATTGAAAACAAAGATAAGCAATTTTTCTGGTATAGGTATACCTTTTTCTTTGATTCGATGTACTTTAAGTGTCACTCAGATGTAGATGACCCCCACCCCATCCCCTTCTTCTCAAGGAAGTGGGGTCATTGAGATAATAAATAGAGTATGATTAGAAACAAGTTCAAACACATTGACATAGAATTGAGCCTTTAACATGATTCAAACTAAAAATTATTGAGTACTTAGGTTATCTGCTAACAATGTTTTCAATATATGAGCCTTGTTTATTAAGAGTCGCGCAAGCCATAGCCTTATTAAGTGTATGACACGGTAAGTAAAAGAGGAAAAGACTGAAATGAGTTGAAAGTATACATAAATGTATTTAAGGTATTGATGGAGAAGTCGCTCAGAAGCCAAAGAGTTCCACAACCAAGGCGTACGATGAAAAAAATTACATTTCTGGAAATATTGATTACAACGAGGGGCAGCAAACGTGAAGACGTTGAAAGAACCACGTCAGGATTGCAAACGGATTTAGCTGCGTTAAATCCGTTTGCAATGACCATTTCGCCGCTGACTAAAAACGGTTGTGAACGTTTTTTATCCGAGACGTTGGGTAGATTGATTTATTTGTTTTCCAAAACTTATCTGATTCCTCAGAGCTTTCCCTCGTGGTTGCTTTTCGCTTTTTTTGTAGAATATTAACTCGCAGGAGACTGGTACCAGCGAAGAAAGCTTATCAGAACAATTTCCAAGATAATACCGATAGAAAAGACAAAGACAAACTGCGTTTTTTTCAATGAGACAGGTCGAAGAGTAGCAGCAAGACCTGGACCATTTCAGTTATGAACATGCCTCGGAACTCGATGAAGAACAAATTAAAATGACATGAGAAATCACTTGTCCAGTCAACAATACTCCATGTAAGAAAGAGTGATAGATTTAGGGATACAAAATGGTCTTGGGTGTGACGTCCGCTAAAGCACCATCCAATGAACCAACCTTCACAGAAACATTTCGTCCCCATTCAATGATACACGGATCCAGACTATATTCCGCAGGTTTGACTTGTTCTTGCTGAGTTGCCTTTTGGCAAATTAACACAGTACAAGGATGTATCAACAACACTTGCGTTGATAAACTGAATCAAGTTACCAGGAAGATTATTGATTTGAAAGTGAATGATACCAAGAATAGGTTATTACGTAGAGCTAGCATGATCGTAACATTCGTGAGACGTATTCTGCGTGGCACAAACTGTACAATCTTAGAACAAATATTGAGTGACACCAAAGACTTGTTAGCAAATTTAATCAACAGAAAGCTTATGGTGCAAGCCAGCATGCCAGGCCTTATAAAATGTTTTGGAAATATCGAGAGCTGTAGCATCTTTATCAGACTTGCAGATAAACCTACCAATACTTAACGTAATCACAGTCAAAAAGTCGCAATTGGAGCGAGATTCTTTTAACCCGTACGAACATCAACAAAGACTAAGGCTCAGCAAGATTTCCACCAGTCCATTGTTGGTAAGTTTGTTCATAGACCATACTAATCACGGAAAGAAGACTTGCAGGTAATTTGCCAGGATCAAATAAACCACCATAACATTGGACAGCAAGGAAGATTACTCCGAAGAATACCTTGAGAGAACTACCGGAATCAAATATAGACTAGTAGGTTTAGACTAACTAAGCCCATCAATAACCTCTTCAACCTATTTTGGCTTATGATTACAAGATCCAAAATTTGATCAGTTTGTCAAGAAAATTATCGCAAAGAAACGTCATTTAGCGAGCAATTGGTGAAGGAAAACCTAGTAAAAAAATAACCCTTTTCTTAGAGGGCAGAGAAAACTCGTACATCATCGAAGAGTAGAGGAATAACCGACTTGGCAGAATTCAAAGCGCTGTTATACCCTAATTCTGCCATGTGGGTTACTTGTAAGTTTTTGGAAGAAGTAGGTTTTGGCTAGACCCCGGATATGAATATTCTTATCGACTAGAATATTTTATTCATTTATCGGTTTTTCTGATTTGAATATTCGAGAATGATCATGTGCATATTTTTAGTTTATAAGAATATTCGTGAATATTATTTGCACCTTTTTTAGTTTTTAAAGAATATTCTTATATTTCTCCTAAATGAGAATTTAGAAATAACATTCTTGGAACTGATCCACAGCGTACAAGTAGAAGTGTATTTCATTGAATTCATTCACTGTTTATCGCGAAGCATATTGTGAGACCCTGCAGAACACTCACAAGTCGTAACACTCCCAGCTGAGTGGAAAAGTAACACCCACAAGCTAACTATAGAGCTACAACCCACACCGTTTCCCCCAACGTGCTACAAATGTGAAGAATCTGGAAAAGCAGGATTACTAATGATGTTCAATATTTACTCGCAAGGCATGTGTGGTAATAGGTTACGAGTGCAGTAACACACGTTTGAAAATGGTACCCCGATATGTTATAGACAGATATAGTCTGCTTAACGCTTCCATATCTCAGGCATGAACAATGTGTTGGAGATAAGATTATGATAGGAATGGAATCACTGTGAACGACGAGGAGTCGTTCGCTGTTTTGCATGGCCAACATTTAATATTCGCATTGAATGATTGCTTTCTGCTTACGGTAACTTGAAACCATCATTGATATCTTATTCGAGGCTAATGAGCCAAAGCGAAAGGAAGACTATAGTACGTAATTTAAGCATTCATTTGACGAAGTCAGTCAGAATCTCGACTCACATTTTCTCAATGATTAAACCTGTACTCGCACAATGCCATCTTAGGAATCACAGTTTTCTCTTTTACATCAGATGGTAAAGGAGTTTAAAGGGAAGTTCATGACAGACGGAAAGATTCTTCACTGCTCTGTTTGCAATGAGCCTGTCAAGTGTGACAAAAAGAGTCAAGTTACTCAACATCGTTCGACTACAAAGCACACAGTATCTGCTGGCACACACATTCAATTACAACAGCTAGTTTCCAACACAACCAACAATCAAAAAGCCTAGATCAGAGGACCACAATGAGAAACTGTAGAGCAATGGTAACAGCTGACATTCCATTCAATAAGTTAAAAAATGAGATATTTTCATCTTTCTTGGAGGAATTCACAGCAATGAAGACCCCTGATGAGTCAACTCTTCGAAAGAACTATTTATCAAAATTATATGACAACACAGTGCATACCATCCGCCATGCTTTATATGGATCAAAAGTCTGGATTTCAGTAAATGAAACAACTGGTGCCACAGGAAGGTCCATTTCACATGTCATTGTGTGTGAACTTCGGCCGGACTGTGCAGGGAAGTCTTACTTACTTCATTGTGAACAGCTCCAGAGAGATGGAGTAAAATATGAAAGCGTTTTACTTTTCCCTACCGATGCAGCTGCATATATGAAAAGAGCTGACTCCACACTATCCACTGTGTTCCCTAATATGGTACATTTGACATGCTGTGCATTGACTGGCTGAGAAGGTTCGTACTATTCATCCCGAGGTCGACGGACTCATCTCATCAGTTAAGAAGATATTTGTAAATGCTGCAGCACAGAGAACAATTTTCAAATAACTAAATCCAAGCTTACCTCTTCCACCTACACCAGTCTTAACACGATGGGGAAGTTGGATTTCTGCTGCAATATACTGCGCAAAGCATTTAGATGACGTAGCAAACGTTATTGATAGACTCGATGAAGACGAGAGTAGCTCAATACTGAAGGCGAAGAGGCACATAGTACTGCTGGAAAGGGACATTGATTCCCCTGCCGTGTGTTGTCAAACTGTCTTGATAACTACACAAGGCATTGACTATTATTGTCAGCCAGTGGCGTAGGGTCGTAAGACGTATGACCTATTATCTTAATTGATTGGTGGGGCACACGAACTAGTTATGTCTAGTAATTATGTATGGGCTAAATCAAACATTTCCGCTCAAACCGCAGACTTGCCAGTCAGTTTCATGACCTTAACCAATTTTGCATGTTCCGAAAGAACTGACACATCACGCATTTCTGTTTAACCGGCGGGAGTAGTTGGGGAGCATCATATCTAGATGTCGTGAGCGTTGGTTTCAGGTTCCGAAGGGCTGAGTACTGAGTTCGCATTTGTTACTTAGTCCTGAGGTCTTGGGTGAAGCCTCACTACGGAGACCGTTTTAAGCAGAATGGGTCGCCCAAACTGGAAAACCTAAACAGGTCCCACCTGCAAGATCATGTGCTGTTTTAATTTACATCAATATCGCACACACTTGGGTGTGATGCATGCACCCAGCTTACCCTTATCGGGCTGGGAGCTGAATGGGTTTGCTGGGGTTTCTATTCTCGTATTGCTCCGCCACTCAATAATAATAATCAGAAGAAGGCAGATGATATTGAGGACGGAAGCTGAAGAACTAAACTGACAAATGACATCAGAAATAAGCTGCACCCAACCCGACAATAATATTCAAAGTCAAAAAGTGAACGTTGCAAACGTTAACAAAAGAAACCTTACAGACATCTGTAAACTTGTAGCTGTAACTGAAGTCTATTTCTAATAAAAAAACTACTGACTTCCTCAATACATGAATAATAACAGTTAATGCTACAAGGAGTCGTCAACGTTGTATTTACAAGTTACAAATAATGAATAATGAAAATAGATAACAACCCAAATATAAACCCATAATCATGCAAATGTAGTTAATTAAAGCAATCTCAAAAACACTTTTCTCGTTAATAAATGTGAAAATCTTCAAGTCTTCTCACAGTAAAAAAAATCTTATTTTTATTTCGCGTTCTCTGGTATGGAGGCAAAACTTACTTTAAATATTTTTTTTGGTTTAAACGTCATTTTTCCCCATAAGTGGGAATCAGACGGTACTCTTCATAGGGACTTGGATTCGGCAGTGAGAAACGTCGTGGACGGATGCCCTTCCTGACGCCAACAAATGGCTTTTTTTTGTGTAGTTTCAAAGTTTGCCCGCTCGGGGAATCGAACTCAGAATTGTTGGTTACGGTGCAGTTGCACTAACCATTAAGCCACGGCTCCTGTTGCAAAGTTGAAATTGTTCTTGATGAAACACAAAACGCGTAGTGTCCATTTTATTGACTTTTCATGTAAGAATTTAATTAAAAATTTAGGCAGTCAAATTTTTGCTGAAATCAGCAAATCAATTTTTGCTGATATCAGCAAAAATTGATTACCAGTTAAAATTAAAATTTTCAAATAACTGATACGGTAATTAGTATCCTTTAAGATTGGCTGTTCTGAGAAGCCTTTCTTTTTTTAATAGTTAACTAGATCAATCGTGTAGATTACAGGAGGGAAAAGTTTTTATAAACCTTTTAATTTCTAGACCTACAAACATTACAGTATTCCCAAGTCCCAAATTTTCCTTTTTTTTAATTTGCAAAAACCAGGTACATATTCTGTTTACCACTAAAAAACACGAAAAACTTAAAAAATATTTTTTATCTCTTTCCAACTGCAAAAACAAAGATTCGAAAAAAAAATTTTTCCACTTAAAGCTTTCTTGCAAAACATATATAAAAAAAGGACTAAGCGGGCCTTCAAACTGTTTCATTTTTTCTGACCCCCAGTAAAAACGAAACAATATGCAACACACAAAGATGGTTTGGTATATGTTACGCTGCTAAGAATGACCTAATTATTTACATCAAAATTGTTTGTTCCCACTTACAAATTCTATAAAAAAACATTGTAATACTTCATGTAACAAAGTAATAGAAAATCTAAAAACAGCGGTATTTTTACACCATTTCACATTTTGATGTCAAAAATTTGCATACACCAATTACATATTTCGTGAAGTTATATTTACATTTATTTCTCTTTGCGTTATTTTATACGTCATCGTATGAATAGTTACAGCGACAACAAAGACCTCTAGCAAAGATTGCTTGTACATCTGATACAAAATTTCTTACTATAATGACGAGCAAAATACCGGTGACAATAACTGTTATCCAAAATGTAAGTTTTGGATGAAATAGTATTTATTGTGGTTGTTAAACAGATTTGTGCTTTGGACCACAAATAATCTGGATCCACTTAAAAGTAACCACAAAAACAACATGCAAAGAAAAATTGTAAGAGGCCACAGTTATTGAGACAGAACTAATGATGATAAAGAGCCATATAAGACATGAAGCTACCAAGTGCATCATACCCACAAAAAAAGATAAAATCTACACAAAGATAGTTAAGCAAAGAGGTAACATCTCATCTTAGACCTGAAAACAGCCCAATCACGTGACGAGGAAAACCCATCAGAAGCCAGTACCACATGCCAGCCGTGTGAGAAAAGAAACTATATTCATAGAAAGATTATTACAACGAGAGGCAACTACTACTTTAAGTGTTCAAAGAAACGAGTCAGATGGCATATAAAAAACTGAGTTCGCACCTTAAAAAAAACTATCAGAACACTTATCATGATGGATATAAGTGCTTTATCATGTCTTGAGTCGTAACCTTTTTCTGAGCTACGTTTCGAGAAATACTTCTCCCATCATCATGCCTGACGATGGGAGAGGTATCTCTCATAACGTAGCTCAGAAAAAGCTAACAACTCACAACATAGTAAAGCTCTTACATCTATGGCTGCCTCTGAGTCCATAAAGTTCAGCATTTTCAACTTACCATAATACCTACTGAAAAGAGTAAAACTAGCCACATATTGCTTGCATGATGAGATAAAGATTATGGAGTGACGGCAAGATTTTCCAAAAACAAGTTACAACCACATCTTTTGAACTCAATCAAGAACATCAAGATGACATGGCAGGGAGACACAAATTCAGGTTTGACAACAGTACTTTCTTCAAGAGCGGATGGCAGATTTATAGATACGAAAACTTTCTTTAGAAGTAAGATAAGCATGATACAGAAAATCACGTCTTCCTAAAGCAGACTCGTCCATATTTTGAATATAGACTTCTTAAGCAAGATTGCCGAGTTCATAAAAAAATCTCATTTTCTATCCAATAAGTAGGTTACAAGTTTATTTTCGGCACACAAAGTTCTAACGATACTGTTACTGTTGTTAAATGCTATAACAAAGGATCAATTTCAGTTATCCTCTTTTGTGATTATGTAAAGTTAACGAACTGCATCAAATACTAAAATTCTACGTTCACATGTAATAGAGTATGAGTACAATCATGATATTTTTCATCGGTTTTATCCGCGGCAAGAGAACTGATAGGGCAATTATTTCTACAATAAAGTTAGCTTACTGTGCTTATTAAAGTTATCTACGATAATTATTGATTAAAAAACAGCTGATAAAAAAAATTCGAATAACCAATAATTAATGCCAACTTAATATAGCGTGAAGGCTTTCAATAATTTTGATAAAATAATTCATAAAAATTGTTATGAAATACTTACTTTTACCATAAATAACAAAATTAAAAGTGTGTGTGCACTGAATTAGGTGTGAGCCAGTGCCTATAGTTAGAAAGGCAAAAGACTGAGCATAGAGTCTTTTGCCTTTCTAACTAAGCTGAGTTTGGTGGGTGCGTCATTCATTCCCAAGGTTCCTATCATTGGGCATCTCATCTCAACCATATGTATGGCTGGGCTAATATGTATGTAGGACTGGACCCACGTATGTAGGACTGAGCCAATCACGTAGGTATGGCTGGGCCAATATGCATATGGGACTGAGCCAATCACGTATCAATCACGCCAACCATCGAACAACGACTTCCCTTCCAAACACAGGCAGATAATTGGGAGGGCAAGGGAACATGTAAAATTCATTATCATTTACTTGCAACTTTGTAATATTACAAAGATATTTCAAAAATTGTCCAAAATATCGTATAAAATTGCCTTACTCGCTTTGCGGAACGTTTTACTACCGTCAAGTCTCATGATGGTTTCCAAATAATACCTGAAATTTCTTGAACATGGAAAGGGTTTTTGAATACTCCATAAACATCTTAATGCTAACCGTAACTGAAGTGACTCAAGTTTAAATACACAAACGTGGGGAGCTGAATAGTCTTTCATTGTAAACGTTTTTAGCCACTAAGCATAAAGCCTCGGTGGACTCCGGCATATGCTAAGGTAAGTACAACGGATGTATTTGTTTCAAGAATAAAGACCAGAAAAGAATGGCAATACCTCATGGTCGAAATTGCCTTGCCTCTTCAAACATTCCTCAGAATAGTTTTACTGTATTTCAGAGTATTCCATTAACGACCTTTTCGCATCAGCATGCCTTTTTCTTCAATATAGTACCAGGCACGGACAGAGTAAAAGTATCTTATTCCAAACACCAGTGTCATGAATGAACTTATAACAGTTTAGTAAAATTGTCCCCTTCTTTAAAAATTTTACACGATTATCCCCACAAAAATTTTTTTGTTAGAAGCATATAAAAAATCAATGCTTTTTGAATCGAACAACTGATTTCAGTTGAAAAAGTATAATCACTCAGCCAAGATCGCTTTCTCTGACTGAGACATTGTATTTGAATTTGATGCTATTGGCGGTAAAGCACTTTGATCTTGCTTCATTACAACAAATCTGTGCCCAGTATCGAAGTCCTCTTCAAATTTAATACCTGAGAATTCCCCAAGTTTCAACAGTGTGTGGCTTGGACAGTCTTTCATTGTTGTTCCTTTAAAGTCGTTTTTGTATTGACTGACATCTTCAAGATGTTTGTCTGTTTTAAAAAGGCTACTTTTGTATCTTGCCATGCTTGCAGGTGCTGCTGCATGTGGTTTGTATTTTTCTCTGTGCTCTGATGTTTCAGTAAATTTAAGATTTGCTGGAGCTGAGCGGCGTAGCTCTTCTTCCATTCTGATTGGTCTTACTGGTTGTATTGCCCACGGTTTATAAGTCTCTGCATAATTGCTCGTTCCATCAAATTCTCCATCTCTTCCAGTCCTTAGTTTCGTCTTTGGTCGCGCACTGGGTGCTGCCTTTGTACCTGGTCCAAATGTGCAGTAATCACTCGAAGTAGTTTTTAAATCTAATGAACCAGTAGGTGGAATGTATGGCTCCTTGTGCTTTTGATACCTTTGGTTTAATTTCCACTTTTTAAATTCACATTTGTTTGTGGTGTCATAATGCATCGGGCTTTTGCTCTTCAAGACGGTACTAATTGGTTTAAAAATTGGAGTCTTTTCGAATATACCATGATTTGGAAAATCTTCTCTGATTAACGAATTACCTTGAAATGGCTCATTATTTGGTATGTACTTTTCCACTCTTTTTACGATGTCAGGATGACATTTGTGAGGTGGGAAGTCTGCTTTATTTGACGTCTCCATGTTTAGATTACCCTCTAATTTTATCATGTCTGGTTGATGAGCAATCAACGGTCGAGTTTGTTTAAAATTGATAAAATCACTTCTATGTATACTTGTCTCCGTGAAGGGTTGTGATGGAGGAATATAATTTTCATTTTTTCTGAATGTTGCACATTTTTGGACTTCCCATGCTGGAAAATCCTTCTTTTGAACTGTCTCACTGCACATCTTGCCAGAAAATTTTCTGTTAGTTTCACCTCTCAGATATCTAGGCATGGTAGCAGGTGCTGCCTTTTCGCCAATATACTTCTGTTGATACTCAGTATCAAGATCCATGGGTGCAAGATTAGGTATATATTCATCAATCTTTTTATAATGTATTGTCTCATACGTATGTGGAACAAATTGGGATTTGTGAACCGTTGTATGATCTTGTTTACCTTCAGCTACAATTAAATCAGTGGGTTTCCTGAATGGGCCCCTTGCTACATCAGTGTTTTTAAATTTTCCACCATATTCACTGACATGACACTTGTCAATTTCTGTCTTGTTAATTACTCTGTTAACGTTGTTAGTATTATGAGGGCATCGGTGTCTCCTTCAAGAAAAAAAATTCAAAAAAAAGGAACCCATTAACATTCTTTTAAAAAATAGTTTCTCTCTTCACAAGACAAAAATGTTATCTACTCTGGATGCAAGATAAATGTCAGATTTTTGAATATCAGTGAAAAGTTAAATAAGTAAAAAGCACAATAAAGGATCTTCAAAAAAAAACACCCAAAGCCACCACAGGGGAAGTTTATGAGTAAATCATGAAGCTGGTGATGATAAAAATGATGAAAATAATTGTGATGATAATTGACAACCATCACAATGACAATGGTTATGCTGACAATAACTGACAAAGCTGCTGGTTGTGATAAAAGAAATAATGATGCTGAAAACGATAATGTTAATGTTCCTGACTGTGATAATAAAAATAATAATGGTGATCATGATACAGGATGCAGCCATAACCTAAGGGTGTGGGCAACCCTTCCCTGGAAAGTTCAAGGCTCACCCTTTGTCAAGGCATAATAGTACCCAGTCCAACACCCCCTCCTTGGGTTACTGAGCCTTCATTCTGTTGGCCCATCCTGCCCGAGTGTGAGCAGCAATATAGAAGCCACTGAACAAGAATGGCTACTCGTTCCCTTGTGAGTGTAGGTCTTTTGCTCAAAGGCTAGACCCACTGCCAAAAGCTGTGGTTGGTGTCAGGAAGGAGATCCGACCATAAAAAAACCCTGTCAAATCCCATGAGCAAATATCAAAAAATTCAATTTTCCTACTGCATCGATCAGTCAAGGCCAGTGTTAACAATGACTGTCTTTGCCTTGGGAAACCAGTGGGTCAATGAAAACTATGCCTCTGGTAGACAGAAAAGAAGAGGAGGAAGCAAGAAGGCAAGTGAAAAATGAAGAAAGAAGCAGGTAAATGAGTTGAGCATCAGAATGGGGTCAATGAATGTAGGACATTTGCCAGGAAGAGCAAGAGATGTAGTTGACCTGATGGAGCTAAGAAGGATCAAAGTGCTCTGTGTGCAGGAGACTAAATGCAAAGGGATTGAGAGCAAAGGAAATTGGAGCAGGCTTCAAAGTGTACTACCATGGTTTAGACTCAACTAGGAATGGAGTAGCAGGTGTGTTAGAAGTTGAGAGGGTGTCAGAAAAAGTGATGCAGATGAGATTGGAAATATAGGATGTGGCCTTCAGTGCAGTGAGTGGTTTCATACCAAAGAGGAGCACTGTGGACCCTATATATCTTTCCACTGCATACCATTGCTGAGAATTATAGAAATGGGCAAAAGGAGCTGTACCTTATTTTTGTTGATCTTGAAATGGGCTATGGAAGGGTGCCAAGGGAGGAGCTGTGGTATTGTATATGGAGAAAAGGAGTAAATGAAAAGTATGTAAAGGCAATTCAGGAAATTGTGAAACGGTGATGTTCTGTTCTCTTTATGGCACAGAGCCTTCATGGTGAAGATCGGCTCACATTAAGGTTTGGCTCCAAGTTCCTTGCTGTTTGCAATAATTGTAAATGAGCTAACAGGCAATAATATTTGAGGACAATTTGTATTAGTAAAAGACACAAAGGCAGAAGCAGAGCAAGAACTGGAAAGTTAGAAGAATGAACAAGAGATGAGAGGATTGATGTTGAGCAGATAAAAAGACAGAGCATGTTTGCCTGAACAAGAAAGCTGACTTACCACCCATCAAACTTGGCAGAGAATAAGTGCCTTAAGCTGAAGAATTTAAGTACCTAGGTTCAAAAAAATTCAGCAAGGAAGCTGCAGTAAGAAAAAATGTAGTGTAAAATGGCACAAACTGAGCTGAAGAGAATAAATACACTGAAGGCTAGATGGAACAGCTGGAAGAAGACAAGAAATGTTTTATGCAACATAACATAACAATAAGATCAAAGACAAGAGGTATAGAAACATGGTACAGCCAGCAATGCTCTATGTGATGGAGACATTGTTGCTTACCAAAAGCCAGGAAAGAAAGATGGAGGTAGTAGAAATGTGAATACTACACTGGGCAACAGAAGTGTCAAGATGGGATAGGATCAGAAATGATGACATCAGAAGCATAGTTGGAACTAGACAGATGTCCAAGAAGCTGCAAGAAAATTGACTATAATGGGGCAGACATGTGTATAAAAGTGATAAAGGAGAAGCAATGCATGAACATGGACTTGTTAAAAAGAAAGAGAAGGGGGGCAACCAAGGCATAGATGGATGGAAAATATCAAGGGGACCTGGCAATAAAAGGACTAAGAAAGGAAGATGCATAGGGCTGAAAAAAGTTGAGGAGCAAAATTTGCTCTGGCAACCCATAACTGGAGAAGTCAATTGAAAAAGAAAACAGGAAAAAAGATGCTGATGAAAATAATAATTATTATAATGTTGCTGACTGTGATAATAGAAATAACAATGGTAATTATGATAATGATAATTAATGATGATTAACATTACAATAATTTGCTATCAGGTTCAGCCAGGAAATTCTTTACTGCCTCAATAAATTCTCACAGAAGGGTTGAGCCCAGTTAAATGGCAATAAAGTTTTAAAATGATGAAGTAAAACAACTGTCACAGGCCTCAATATAAGTGTAAAGAATGCTGGAGGCATTCAGGACAAGGATGCATTCTGAAGAAATTAGACCCAATTGCAGGGCATGGTAAAAATGGAGATTTCTGAAACAAATAATGGTGAATACATCAACCACTACTGTTTTCAATATTAACTGTGTATAACTGAATGCTAATTATCTTATACATTAGTATTGAGTAATGCAGACCAACAAGTGATGTATGAAGTTGATAACAAGGTAAAGACAAGCTTTTGATAATATGCATGTGTCTATCATCTGTGAGTAAATCCTGATATTTAAAGCATTCCCAGCAGATTTCAGAATACACAATATTGGTGATGAGTTTGGTTCTTTCTATTTCTTTTACTAATACATCATGCATCTCTATGGACACATTGGAAATTTTGGCAAATGCTTTGAGAACTTTGCACATTATATTGATGGAATGGGAGCATTTCCTGCTGCAAATAAGATTGGTGATTACTTGATGGTTGATACTTTCCTAGGTACAACTGGACTCATGTTGTACAGGCTCCTTAAGAATCCCTGCAGTCTGGTGAATCCCAATTCAGAGTGTGAGCAGCAAAACTTGCACTGATCATTATTAGTGAATATTATAATGTTTGAACTGCTAAGCAAGGAGCAGGGAAGTTGGTTTCATGCAGGACACAATATACTGTACTGACTATTAGTCTTGTAAACTGTGATTGTTGTTTCCCTGTGATTTGTCACTAGGTTGATGTGCTAATTTATAATACACTCCTGAAAACAATAAAAATGGTATTTTGGTGCATCTGTGATGCTCTACGGCCAGCCAGATTAATATAAAATGAAAATATACTACAGGTCTTACCAACACAAAGGAGCTAACATGTACTACTACAATTCACCTAACAAGTACCTACAAACCACTTGACACTGATAAAAACTTAAGAACTAAAAGTGTGAAGTTATATCCTGGCTGATTTTTAATATTTCTCACCAGACTGAAAAAAGCACAAGACTCCTTTACTTTAACCATGATGATCAAATCAATACCAAAACTATTAAGCAACTGATACTTTGTTTTTTGTTTAAAAGTGCCACAAAGAAAAATACCCTATGCAAAGCTATTGTGGTAATACGTCATCTTTAAATATATGATAAAATGAATAATAATAAATATGTATATATAGACATGCATATATATTTGTATATTCATATTCACTTGTGTGTATATATGTGCATTGGTGATCTAAACACAGGTTGCATAAAAGGTGGCAAGATGATGTGTAAAATGAGCAGGTCTTAAACTATCAACCCTAAATGCTGCTGTACACAATAGGAATCTCTATAGATTATTCACTTGTGTGGGTGAGCAGCCTACCACAGCTGGTGCCAATGCAGTACGACTGTGTGTATAAATACATACATACATGAATGAGTTTATCACTTTAATTTCTATTTGTACTGACTCTGATAGCATTCTAAATATTGTTCTCGTCGGTCTTCAAAGTAACATGTCATGATTTTCTGGCATCAAGGAGTTGTACATTTCAATCATTCAGGAAAGTAAGATTAACATTTTCTTATAACTGAGAGGATCGTGTAACAGATCAGTAAAAATGTTGGATGTCATTTACCATCACAAGGTATCAGCTAAAATACCGACTTCACAGTGTAGGTGATGCACGGTTTACAGTAAATCCTTGTCTTTAAAAATTCGGCGAGGAAGCTCCAGCAAGAAAAAACGTAGTGAAAAATGGCACAAACTGAGCTGAAGAGAATAAATACGCTGAGTACAAAACCTGGTACACAGGCGCAATCTCTTTTAAAAATTACTTTACGAGTTTAAAATATACTCTTTAATTCAAAGGTAGTTTAGGATGACCTCTCTGGCGAAGTCCTATGCTGTACAATTCCACTTTGTACCGATTTGTGGAACAGCAAACCAATCATCATTCTGATAAAAACAACCGCGTGATTCTCAAACCATTTTGTTTACCTACTCTTACAGTGAATTTTACCAAATTTAATTAACACCGAACCCAAACAAAAAGGCAAGCGAATTATGTCTTATTACTAAATGAATAACATGGTGAGGCAATGCAAATAACGATCTCTTGTAAACCACAACAAATTGCAAGATGTTTAAAATTTAATGAAGAAGAACTGTTTGTTTTGATTAGAGAAGATTAATCCTATTTTTAGTTGTATTTTTACTTACCCACACGAGCATATCTGACATATACATTTCTTCGTCATCTTGTTTACAACCACAAGAAGAGTTGATCATCAACCTCAAGTGATTTTCATTCTACCATTTCTACTCCTCCTCTGTTGGATGTGTGGTGTTATAAACACGTGTTGCCAGGTAACAGACTATTTCCTAAATGACAATAGCAATGGGAATAACAAAGGAGAGGAGACAGAGAAAAACAATAAGAGAAACAATAGGTGGCATTTGCAACAAAGTCAAATCCCACTTGAGAATATTTTGAGGTTTCCTGTCTCACTGACTTTCGTTGTTAATAAACATTATTCAGTAGTAACAAAAACACCCAAAAAAGCAATCTAAGTAGCAGAAACAATCACTCAAAAGCAGGACAAGAGAAAAAAATAAATGGATGGGAGAAATCATAAATAAGAAAGATAAAAAAGGACAAAGAAAAAATAACTTAAATTAGTATCATTATTAGTAGTATTGTTATTATTATTGTTAGTTTTATTATTATTGTTCAGTCATTTTCTTTTGATTTGCTTTTTTTTTAAGATCAAGCACCGGGTCACTGCCAGTGACCTAGGGTGAATGAATTATTGTATAAAAACAGTACAAAATAATAACATTTAGTGGACAGTTTACAAACATCAAATAACAGTTGACAATTTAAAAAAATATCTGTAGAAAAAATGGTTATTTAAATAGAAAGCGCTCTTCTCAAAATATGTGCAGTACAATTAAGGACTATGTTCTGGACTTCGTTTAGTGATGGCTCTCCTGGAATTGTCTTAAGGTAAACGGAGGTTCCTTTCTTTATTAGGCCTAGGGCACCCACTACTACTGGGATTGTCTTTGTTTTCAGGTGCCACATCTTCTCAATCTCAATCTCCAGATCTTTGTATTTGCATAATTTCTCAAACACCTTAGCAGAAACATTTCTGTCGGACGGTACATTCATATTAATGAGGAAGTAGATGTTATTGCTCTTGCCCTTGACAATAATGTCTGGACGGTTTGCATGTATCGTCCGAACAGTATGGACTGGAAAGCCCCAGAGAATGGTGAAATTTTCCCTTCTGTGACTGGTTCTGGATGGTGCTCATACCAGTTGCCTTTAGTTTCTATGGAGAAATTATTGAGAATTTTCCAGTGGAGATATTGACCAACCCTGTCGTGGCGGTTTTTATACTCGTTGGGTGTCAAGACAGAGTAACCTGAGACAAGGTGGTCAATCGTTTCCAGCTTTTCCTCGCAGAATCTACATCTCTCGTCTGCTCCGTTGTACAACACATTGGTATGAAAATTACGCATGAAAAGACTTTGGTCCTGAGCGGCAAGAATAAAGCCTTCCGTTTCCCCTTTCAGTCCGGAGCTCCTCAGCCACTGATGGGTCGCCGCTTCCTCCACATCAGCGTTTTTGCTTCGGGCTGCATACTGTCCATGGAGGGGCTTTTCTTGCCACCTAGACTCCAGTTGTTTCAAAGCATTGTTTTTCGCGGCTTTCTTTGTTTTGCGGGCTATTGCCCTCGAGTTGTAGATGGTTCTTGTTTTCCTTATTTAGATCTAAGTCCAGCTGGCGAGAAAATTTAGCTGACTCTTTAAGAACTGAATGTAACTTTTTTGAATTTTCATGTACGTTAACTAGTTGCAGCATCCAATCATCGGTTTTATCCAGATATTCAGAGAGACCTATAGTAGCTGTCTTGTATGACAATTCAAGTTGTATCATGCCCCTACCTCCTTTACGTCTGGGGATGTAAAAACGATCAATATCGGATTTAGGGTGATGCATTCTGTGGCAGGTGAATTGCTTTCTAATTCTTTTGTCGAGATTTCTCAATTCGCTAAGATTCCAATTAATGAAATTAAAACTGCAAGTTACTACTGGTACTGCAAGAGAGTTGATAGCAGTAATTTTGTTTTGAGAATTAAGTTCAGTTTTCATTTTTAATTTCACCCTACGTAGACATTCTTTTCTGATTTTTCTTCCATCTCGGAATGCTGTATGCCATCTCCTTCATTAATGCCTAAATACTTATATGTTTCCTCCTGTTCTAATTCCTTGATTACTGACTCATCATCTAACACAACGTTGTCTGTACTTTCCAACTGTCCACGCTTAAAAGTAGCTTTAGCGCACTTTTCCAAATCAAATTCCATACCAATATCATCGCTAAATGCCTTTACTGTTTTCAACAGTCCTTCCAGCTCACTATCATTACAGGCATATAACTTCAGGTCATCCATGTAAAATAGATTATTTATCTTCTTATTACCGATTTGGTATCCATATCCTGTATCGTTCAAAATTTGAGAGAGAGTTATAAGTGCCATGCAGAATAAAAGAGGGGAGACAGAGTCACCCTGGAAAATTCCATACCTTATGCGCATTTCATTAGCAGTCAAAATTCCGTTAGAGTGGGAGAGGGTAAGGTTAGTTTTCCATAGCATCGTAGAATTTCTAAGAAAGTTAATTAGTACAGGGGTAACTTTGAAAGTTTCTAGACAACGTAGGATCGAGGAATGAGGAACACTATCAAAAGCCTTTTTGTAATCTATCCAGGCAGTACTCGGGTGTTTTTGTTTGGTTTTGGCATCTTCTAGTATCGTTTTATTAATTAACAATTGGCCGTTGCAACCATACGATCCTTTCCGACAACCTTTCTGTTCAATTGGGAATATATTGTGATCTTCCATGTGTGAATAAGTTCTTTCAGTGAGAATTGAGGTCAAGAGTTTGTAAGAGGTCGACAGGCATGTAATTTGGCGGTAGTTTTTTGGGTTTGCTGTTTCGTTATTTTTTGCGAGGAGATATGTAGTACCTAGGCAAAACCATTTGGGTGTTGTTGTTGTTGGGTCTGTAATCAGTTTGTTGAAGTTTGGTGCCAGTTTTTCATGTGTTGGCTGTAGGGTGTCAAGCCAGAAGTTCGAGATTTGATCAATTCCTGGCGATTTCCACTTGTGAGCTTTCTTAAGAGCTCTCCGTACTTCGTCAACTTGTATGTCTTCCCATCCCTGTTCAGGGATATCATTTGTATTGTTTTCGAAATTATTCAACCATTCAGAGGTTTCGTTATGCCCTTTCTCTTTTCCCCATATATTTTTCCAGAATTCTCGTACTTGTTCTTTTGACGGTATTGCATTTACACTTATGTCTGACTTTCCTATTTCTCTGTAAAATTTTTTGGTGTCTGTCTCAAAGATTTTATTTTGTCTGTAGAATTTATTCCATTTAACGCACCTTCGCACTCGCTGAGCCTTAACTTGTAGTTTTTGCTTTAGTTCTTCCTTAATGGCTGGTATTTGCTCTTTCCTTTCGATTTTATACCTTCGCGATACCTTTCTAGCCTTACCAGATCTTATTTATTTATCCTTTTGAAGTTCTTCTAGGAAACAGACTTCTTTTCTAAGATTCCCAATTTCTTTATCAATTATTACTTGCCATTTAGGTTTACTTGCTTTTCGTACATTATTTTTCTTTCGTTTAGGTTTAACACCACACTTTTTCTGGAGTACTTTTCCTGTAGCATATATTAACTCATTCAGTTCAGTCAAATTTGGGTCTATTTCGTCACAAAGTTGTTTTTGGGCTGCATTGCCAACATCCATGATATTTCTGTATTTGTTGGTATGACGGATTTTCAATAAAGACTCTCGATCCTTAATGTCTGTATGCTGGCCAATAGACAATTCCGCTAAGATTTCCTTTGTCATCTTAATCATTTCCTCGTGGTTCAACTGCCGTTCCCGTTATTCATCATTCTCCAAACCTTGTCCAAAATCATTTTCATCAGCATCTACATTCACAACACATTCCTGAACCTCCCCACCTTCCTCTTCCGGGACATTTTCTCGAGTATCATTTAAAACAGTTTCCTTAATTTGTGCAATTATTATTGTTATTAATGTAAATCTCAGACATGTTTGTCTGGAAAGTTCTTTTGTTCTTTTATCTTTGAGAGCGGGTAACAACAAGTCACCAGGGGTCTCAAAGTTCCTTCTCCTGTTTCTCTAAAGAGACAAGACTTTTCGCAGTATCTTCCTTGTTTCAAGCAGTGCCGTTTTCTGAATAATTGCCATCTCAATCTTCACACCCATTTTCTCCATGTATCTTTCAAACTTGTTTGAAATGACTCCCAATGCTCCAATTACTACAGGTATCACCGTAACTTTATTCATTTGCCATACATGACCTATTTCTTCTCTCAGCATTTGGTACTTTTCAATCTTTTCAAGTTCTTTTTCTGCTACTCTTGAATCTCCTGGCACAGCAATATCGATTACTTTTACTTCTTTGTTTCTCTTATCTACCAACACAATATCTGGCCGCCTTGCTTCAATAAATCT
>RDPX01000385.1:531574-542727 GCA_003991215.1 Morbakka virulenta | reverse complement strand
AAATACACCCCGCTCTCTCCATTCCTTCATCAATCGTTGCCTATAGCCTCGTATTGGCTTTCCATCGCCATCAAAAGGTCTACTCCTATAAAAACACTCAATAACAACTTTATTCACTTCCTTACTCCATTTAGTTCGGACATTGGTACGAGGATTTCGCTGGATAACGACCTGGGAAGCCTCGACCCTTCCCCTGCCGGACGAGGGACCTTCACAATAATCTCCAGTCCCATTTACGTCGTTATTTGTAATATTTATATTATTCATTGCACTCATAAGAGGTTAGTGGTGATAAGGTGTCACAACCACCAGTATTTTTATCGAGACACCATCTCTAGGAGAGCTGCCAGTCAAAGCTGAAGACCCAATCCTGGCCATGAGACACGTTTACATCCCGCCAGACGTCAACCTGGTATTTACAACTGCGGTTGGTTTATTGTTCTGAGTTTTCCTTCTCATAGGACGATTGCCAACCAAGGTTTACGACCTCGTACTGGCCGGAAAAAAGAAATAAAGGGACAGACTTAACTCCGCCGAGCGTCAACCCAGTATTTCAAGGTCTCAGAGTAGGCTAACAGGTGCTACACCTTGCCTAAGGGTGACCTGGAGGTAGTTGTGGCAAAGGGTAACCTCATTCGCCCACGTCGAAACTTCACAACCGGATGCAGTTTAATGTCAATACCCAGGACATATTATTATTATTATTATTATTTTATAACACTCATTTCCCTATACAATATATTGAAAAAGACAAAGTCTGGGTATACACAAAAATAGAGAAGAGATAACCAGTTGCTTTTCACTAATGATTTTCAAATTTTACAAAAAAGCGTAAAAGAACTTGATTTTCTTGTACTGGCAGAAAGTTTAGCAAGATCATTAGCAAGGAATGCGGTATCAAAAAGTGTTTGACAATAGTAAAAAAAAGAGTGGGAAAATGATCAAATCAGATGGAATTAAAATGAGAGGTGATATAGTTATCAAATCACTGAAAGAAGGCGAAGGATACAATTATTAAGGTGTATTATAGGCAGATGAAGTGGAAGTGAATGAAATGAAAGGGAAGTTGTACAGTGAATATGAAAGAAGGATGAGAAAGATACTGGATACAAAGTTAAATGGAGAAAATGTCAGCAAGAGGATTAATACCTGGGATATTTCTGTATTGAGATACCCAACTGATATCCGCGACTTGGAAAAGACCGAACTTCACGAGATCATACTGTCCAAGTCTACATTAATAAAAATCGGGAGAATTAAGCTCGGGTTTGGGGGGCGCTGTGAGCTTACCAACGGGTCCAGGGCAGAGCCCTGGTGGGGAACCAGGGTGCAAAGCCCCTGGAAGCTCTGCGGATTCATTATGAAATGTTTCTTGGATGAAAATTGACCATTACGGAGAATGAAATTTAAGATCTAGTTCGTAGTTTTATTCGGTTTGTTCACTTGCGCCATTATGCTTGATACTGCTTTCATCGCGCACGTTGAAACACGAAAATTCGAAGCAGAACATTGCTTTTGCGCAATCTTTGAAATATAAGAAAGCACAGAGAGATCGACAAAATGTACCCCAGTCATTCTGTTTGTTTTCATCTTATTTCTATTATCAAGGTAGCACCGATAAAGATACTAAAGATTACGTCCCGAACTTATTAAAATAACAGGATCTGCTCCGAGCAGGGAAAAGAGAAACATAAAAATACAATATAACGCCCAATGACAGGCTTGTCTGGCATGCTACTCCGCATCTAGATAACATAGAAAGTAAGAACATAGACCTCTTATTTCTGACTTTCTTACATCAAAATCAGGATGAAGTGGTTGAGACTTTGCGAAAAAGTGGGGAAATAAAACAAATTGTGCAATTTTATATGAATTCGGGAGATTCCATTGAGAATCGGGAGATCGAAAGGCTAAAACTAAAATCGTGAGACTCCCAAAAGAATCGAGAGACTTGGACCATATGAGAGATGGGTTGAAGAACAAGGAAGCTTTTAACTATGCACAAGAAATTCCAGCCAAGGAGTGATGTCGACAGATAACACATACCCAGGTAACAAGGTGGAAGAAAATTCATTAGTTTTTCATTTATTAGCAAATTCACTTTAAGATACTGTTAATCCTTCCATAACTTGGTAAAAAGATATGTCGAAAACAGCNGATGAAGTGGTTGAGACTTTGCGAAAAAGTGGGGAAATAAAACAAATTGTGCAATTTTATATGAATTCGGGAGATTCCATTGAGAATCGGGAGATCGAAAGGCTAAAACTAAAATCGTGAGACTCCCAAAAGAATCGAGAGACTTGGACCATATGAGAGATGGGTTGAAGAACAAGGAAGCTTTTAACTATGCACAAGAAATTCCAGCCAAGGAGTGATGTCGACAGATAACACATACCCAGGTAACAAGGTGGAAGAAAATCCATTAGTTTTTCATTTATTAGCAAATTCACAAGAGAAACTGCTAACTGAGGTAAAGATGGTACTGAAGATAAGGAAGCGGAAACAGAAATGAGAGAAGGAACAGACAAGAACGAAAAACCAACTGGAAAGAGAAAATGGTGCATTCTCTTATAACTGCATGTACCAATTTCATTCTGACCTTTGTTCTACCATGGATATCAGAGTATTTCTTAGGTATTTGGATGATGTTACTTCTTTAAGAATGTGATCGTTTACGGCGACCAAAGGAGAGTATCCTTTTCTTAAAGTGACTCTTTTGATCTAAAACTCATCAAATTTAAGCAAATCAAATCAATCATTGATAATTCGTGCCATAGTTAACAGGAGTCTTTCCCATATTTTTCCATCTTTCTCTCGGTGCTGTGATTTTTGCATCCAGTTATTCCCATATTTCTCCTCTCCTTCCATTCTCCATCTCGTCTAAGTCGTTTTCTCTTCCTCATACGATCTCTTAAAGTCCTTTCTGTAAGTTTCTTGGTCCATTGTGATCTACCATTCCAGTTGCTTGTCCCGGTCAAATCCCTTTAGTCAGTTTTGCTGCTGAAAAATATATTTTACTTGTGTTGCAGTTCTGATCACCTCGGCCCCAGCCTTATTTGTTCTAGAAATATTTAGTGAATACCTCTACTCACTTTGCTGAGTTGCCGCCAGCTTTTTCTCCTGCCTTTTCTTCAAGCTCCATTTTTCAGGGTTTTAAATAATTGTAGTTGAAATTATTGAGCCTACTGCATATTAAGCAAGCACTTAACTGAATTTTGTTCAGTTTTACAATATCAGGAAGCTGTTTAAATAGCCAAACTAATTGTTCACAGATGTAACACACATTCTAGGTCACTTTCATTAATGTTTAATACTTGTTTGGTGAAATTATGGTAGACGAAATAAAATATAATTGCCCTACTGTTGTTATTTGAGAGAGAACACTGGTCTACAGGATTAATATTTTACTAATCGTGTTCCTCAGATCAAGAACGTCAAATACTCTACCTAGATAGCATAGACTGGATCAAAATGTGGAGAAACAGCAAAGGAATCGAATCAAGATTTAAAGAAAGCGAATTCAAATAATTTGGATAAGCGTCAAAAGTAGAAATATTACACTCATCCACAGTTAACATCTGGACTAAATACGAGAGAAATATAAGGGTTAACAGTCCTAAAGTTTACTATTTACAATGTCTAAACATTTCTACATTTTACTTATATCAAACAAAACTTTAAAAATAGGGAGAATACCAAAAAGGAAATTGGAAAATTGAAATGTATGTCATCTACCTAACATGCAGTATTTTTTTAAAAATAACCCCACTTCCAAATGAGTGCTAACCTCGAATGAAAGCCCTTTTAAATAAGTACCTCCCACAAATAAACGAGAAATTTGGATTTCAGTCCAAGCTACAGGAGTCAAATATGAAAGATACACAAAAAAAAGGCAAATCAAGGCATTCCATCTTATAACAAACACGTTTTCTTTACTTTATGAATTCTTTTATTACTGAGACTCGTTCTCCACCAAATTGCAAGATCGGTCAGGCTAAGAATCAAAGCAAATCTATCGTACGTCTAAACTGAAAATGCTTAAACTTAAACTTTTAATATCAACAAATTATTCATCAGCCATTCAATCCGTGTCTTGCTTTGATTTTTGTATTCAGCTAATGCAAGTGGAACGTGTATACCCCGAGTCTCAATGTGGCTTCCTATCCCACAGATCAATTGTTAACATGATCTTCTCCTTTCGTCAACTTCAGGAGAAATGTAGAAAACAGCAGATGCTTCTTTACATTGCCTCCATTGACCCCACTAAAACCTTCGAACTGGCAAGCAGAAGCTGTCTTTTATAAGATTAGCTGCCCTGCTAAACTGCACAGATTGATCATGTCATATCATGGCAACATGCAGGGGATAGTCCAGTTCAACGGAAGTACCTCTGAGCCCTTTGACATTCACAGCAGAGTGAAACGGGTTTTTGTTCTTTCTCCAATTCTGTTTGGAATCTTCGTTGCCCTGTTCTCGGAATATGCCTTTGGCGATGGAACAGAGGGCATGTACCTCCACGCAAAGTCTGACGGTGGAGTCTTCAACCTGGACCATTTCAGAGGAAAAAGTAAAGTCCGTCAGTCAATCATTATCACCTACATGTTGTTTACTGATGCTGCAGTAACAATCCAAACACAGTATGATTTCCAGTTCTTGATGAACAGCTACGTTCAGGCCTCCAGAGACGTCGGGCTGATCATCAGTCTAAAGAAGACAAATGGTGTAAGTCAAGAGACAGAGGATCTACCAGTTGTTACCATCAACAACTAAAAACTGGACGTAGCACACCAATTTACTTACCTCCGATCCACCATCAGTGCAACCTTTCCTTGAACATGGAAATTGACAAAAGGATTTGTAAAGCAACAAGAACACTCTCTCGTCTCAACAATCCAGTGTCGGAAAACAAAAAATTGACACTCACGACCAAAATGGCAGCGTACAACGTCTCTATCGTCATTACTCTGCTCTATGGCAGAGAGTCATGAATGACATAAGCCAACAAGAGAGACGATGCAACTCCTTCCATAAGAGGAATTTTCGCCCCATTCTAGGTATCTCCTGAAGGGACAAGGTGACCAACACAGAAGCTCTTTCTCGTGCCGGCCTTCCCAAAATAAAATTTGTAATTATTGGAGATATCTTGTACACTTCGTGGCTTTTAAAAATCCAATCATTGGGAACACAGTCAAAACTTTTACGATAATCAAGCCATACTGTACTTAAGATCTTACGCTTTCTCCTGCAGTCCCTTAGAATCATTTTGTTTATTAGAAGCTGATCCTTGCATTCATATAAGTTCCTTTTGAAGCCTTTCTGTTCCTGAGGAAGAATCAAGTTTTGCTCAAAGAAATTATCCATTCTGTCACTGATTACTGATGTTAAAATCTTATAGTTTGTGGTCAAGCACG
The DNA here is from genome assembly GCA_003991215.1 of Morbakka virulenta. Classification (NCBI taxonomy): domain Eukaryota; kingdom Metazoa; phylum Cnidaria; class Cubozoa; order Carybdeida; family Carukiidae; genus Morbakka; species Morbakka virulenta. Next base: position 537,316 of record RDPX01000385.1, on the reverse strand, counting down.
TAATAGGGCGATAGTTTTTCGGGTTCTTAGTATCGACTGATTTCGGGAGAAGATATGTGTTGCCCTATGTTAACCAATCCGGTAAGACTTCTGTTTCAGTGACGATTTCATTTAAAGATGGCATTAGGTTTTTATGTATTTCACTTAGAGAGTTCAGCCAGAAATTTGGAATCTTATTTTATCCTAGGGATTTCCATTTCTGCAATTTCTCTGGGGCCAGACGCAATTCTACGATCGTAATAGGTTCCCAGTGTTGCTGTTCGACCTCACTCATCCTTTCCTCCTCTCTGTCTATCCAAGTAGCTTCCTGGTTGTAGTTTTTTTCCTTTGCTCAAATGCCATTCCAAAACTCCTCCGCGTCCTATTTCTTAGGTGGCTCCTTTATCTCAATCTTACACTTTCCAATTTCCCTGTAAAACTTTTAAGGATTATTTTTGAAGATCTTGTTCTGTCAAAAGAACTTATTCGATTTATGGAATCTTCTCAATCGCTGCACTTTCACTTGCATTTTTTTGTTTTAAGACTTCCTTGTTCGTATGTAGAGAGACTATATCAGTGATGTATTTCCTTTTAACTTTCCTACTTTTCCTAGTTTTCACGTCTGTACCTTTCGTTAATTCATTAAAAATTGAGATCTCTGCCAGGTGAGACTGTAATTCCTTCTTCATTTTCATTTTCCATCTGGGTCCCTTATTAACCTGTTTTGGTTTATTCTTTTTTAGTTTAATACCTAGCTTTTGGATCGCAGCTTTTGCTGTTGCGTATATTAGACTGTTGATGGAGATTAACTCCTTCTGGGTTTCGTTAACAATCTCCTTTAAAACAATGTTATAGAGCTTAATAGTAAGGTTTGGTTATAAAGAGAATGTTAGGCTAGGCAGTGTGTCCCTCTTTTCCATCTCAGTCCGTTCAGTGATTGCGAGTTCACGTACTATGTCTTCACGGACAGCCTGTATCTTTTGTCTATGATTTTCAACGAAATCGTCAACAACCACAATCATGTGTACATTTCTATCTAACCCTTCATTAGTTCCTTCTCTAACTTCATGTATCCTATTCTCAATCAGTGCAGGTGACAAACTTTGTAGTTCAAGTATAGATTCTCGATTTTCATGTCCTGTATCACCTCGGATTCTACAATAGTTTCATTTCGAATTTCATTCCCTATTGGATCAGCCTGTGAGTCATTTAACCGCTTATTTCTAAAAATATCTAGACGTGCATTAGTAGGTTTATTAGCAATGATGTTTTCATGATTTCGTTTCTTACTATTTTCCTCCATTCAGAGAAGGTTTGTTCAGTCAAGTTTCTCATCGGGTTCTTTTGAGCGATGTTGTAAATCTTCGTAGATTTATGGCAAGTTCTGAGCGTCAACTCACAGGATCAGAGTCAAGAAAACACACACAGATATCTTGTGTTTTTTTAACATATATCGTGAATAACTCGTAACCTTCTTCAAGCACTACTTTACAGTTCTCTAACCAAAAACAAATTAACTTGATTTGGTAAATACGCTTTATATAAAGGAATGATTTAGTTTCAAACATTCATAAATTGGTTCCTGCTCTAAATAACCAATGTCTAGATTACGCATGATGTTAATCAACTGCATAATGGACCTGGGAAGTATAACCGACAATTATCATCCTAAATACGTAAACTAGCTGAATGTGTGCACTGAAGTAAACAGTAACCGGATACAAACTAGAGAGTAAATATGCAAGCAAACAAAAAAAACAAAAACGAAATGTATGAAACGGAAGCAAATATGGCTAAGAGGCTGAGCTTGCGCGAATAGCAGTATCATAATATAAAATGGTCTTTGAACATTGTTATAATACTCTGTAGACCATCTAATTCTAGGTTACTTTGATTTTGTGGGCAGCACTACAGCTTCATGGTTAGAGATATCATGGTCCTGATTACCTTACAGATCATTAGAAGAGGGGGAATGAGAACGAGTCATATACTTTTCGACCTCAGCCTGGTCTCTCCCTCGGGACGCGTCCCTTGTTGACCAGAGCGAAGGACGAGGCGGTATGATTTACTAGTTGTTTTCATAACATATCACAATATATTTTAGCCTTACTGTCAAGGAACTTTGTGTTCCGCGCCAGTAGCCATATGGTATTTCAGGCGCATGCGGGTTATAATAATAATAATATTATTATTATTATTATTATTACTATTACTATTGTTATTATTGTTGTTATTATTGTTAACATTGTTATTACTTCTTCTTTCATATCTTGTTTTATTGATTCATTAAGCCTAGTTCATCTTTAGGCTTTCAGAAGGGTGTGACGCTTTATTTGATTAAGAAACTTCTCCGCAGAATACGAGCAGTTCCGAAGAGGGATTTTGCTGATATACTTTCTCATCTCTTTCTTGACTATTAGTATTATAATTATCATCATTATCATTATTATTTGAGATATTTTGTACAGAAATTTCAATTTAATTCTATAATAACAATAAAAATATTTCACCTTCAAGTCCTGCAAGTTATCGTCATTTCATTATTGTTAATAAAAGAACATCCAGGCAGTCATGAAGGCCCGGAAATCCCAAATCAGACAATTTGAAAATGATTTGTATGGAAACCAATTAGAGGCATCAGTTACGAAGAGGAAGACGATTTGTACCCCCTCTACAAATTCAATATGCTTAAATTAATTTGCTTGAATTAATATTTTAATTGCAGGTGTGAAACTTAAAAATGGATCCTCACGACTTCTTTTTCAGGTCCCAACGGCCTCCTCAGCCGCCGTGTCATATTGTTTCTTTACTCTCCTTTGAAAGTCAACCAAACTGTATGTTTTTTTATTTCAATCTTAGATTTCGCTTTTAAAAATTAGAAATATAGTTCAAACAAGTCATATAACATGATTTTTATCAAAGGATCAATCAATTCATCGATTATTTAATTCAAATGAACACTGCTTTTATTCTGAGAAGCTCTTCTGTTGCGTATACCGCATGCATGCACCGAAGAAGCTAGCATTTCTTCAAATTATCGTTAAAAATCAATTTTATTCTGCCTTTTATTTGGGGCAAGGTAGGGGATTCAAAATTATTAGTATCAAAAATGTTTGTGTTGAATTCATGTTGGATACTCTTACGAAAATTTATGAAAACTGAGGCCAGAAACAACTTTGAGGTAAAAGCGTAATAATAATTTCACAAAAGCATATGCTAAGCATGGCCTTAGTCAACATTTGGTAGGTCCTTAAGCATATTTAAGGCTGATGCTGAATTTCGTGTCCTTATAAAAACAGCGACGTACAATTGGAAGCATTAAAGTTCCCAACACTTTTTAAACTCACATGACTGAAGTCTTTTTATCAATTAACCAAATTAAACTCTCTGTGCATAGTCCATTTGGTCAAAAATGAGGAAAGTGAGCTTAAGCAGAGATGAAAGACCCCAAGAATACAAATCAAGCACCTTTTGGAATCACATGACTTTTCTAGCCCTGTCAGCAGATATCAAATACGTCTCGAGTTTGCTGAGTGAATTGTGTGTTGTTACTGTTGTTTGTGTCAAATGTTGGTGGTGAAACAGGGGTTTCGAATTTTTACAAGATTATGGCTTAGGAACTGTTGCTCATCAAGGATTTTGATGAGGGTTTACATTATAACTTAGTTTGAGCTATGTTGGTAAATTATACGTTGTACTTGGCCTTGTCCAAAAACTGAATTCGAGAACACAACAGGGCAATGTTGTATATTTGACAACTGTAGAACCTGGGGATGGTCGTCAGACTCTTCATGCTGGGCCTTTTATTGATGGTACCCCCTGATAACAGCATGCTACATAAATGGAAATGGAAAAAGACTTAAAAAGGGGCAAAAGTTTATCTGGGTACCTGAATAACATCAGATGGTCGATATGAAAAAAAGCAGAATGGGTCAGGCAAAAGCTGCCTTCCAAAAGATAAAACAGGTACTTACCAACAAGAACGTATTCCAGACACTGAAAGCAAGGCTATGACAATGTTATACAGAACCTACATTATTGTACGCATGTGAGACATGGTCGATAACAAATAAAACGAAGAAGCATTCAAGAATGCTGAAAATACCATGGACGGAGAGGAAGACGAATGACGAGGCTCTAGATATGGCAGAGACTACACCCTCATTGCCAAAAAAGATATGGAAACGTCAGGCAATATTTATGGGACATTTAATGAAAAGAAAAATTGCCTGCAGAATCTGGCAACAACAGGAAAAATAGAGGGCAAAAGAGCTTGTAGAAGACAAAGGCAGAAAATGATGGATGACACTTCAAAGTGGCTGGGAAAAGAGAGCAACACGCAGACAATAAGGACCATGTGTGAGAGAGTAGAGTGGAGGACCCTGATCGCCGACGCAGGATTGCATGGCACATGATGAAAATGACACATTATAAACAGTGGGCCAATTTTAGCTTTTCACAGATTTCATCAATGAAAGGCTCGAAAGGAACCAATGGGTCATGAAAAAGAGGGACAGAAAGCACGCAAAACACAATTAAAAACAAGGCATACGGATTGCCCTTGAGTAACCTCTGTGGGAAGGTCCTTCCTCTTCGGTTGATCTAGAGCCAGTGCCCAAGCATTTCAATACCACCTACCCTGCATGGTTGAGGCCTATAACTGAAGAGCCAACCTACAAGAGACCAGAGTTGTACACCTGATCTTAGCTAAAAGGCCGAGAAGAGACTTCTACTAACCAGCATCTTCATTCACAAGAGAATCTCGGTAATAAGTTTTCTACCTTTCTGGCGCCAGTTATATTGTAACATTTTGGATTTCAACCAAGGTTACGCTTTTCAAAATAGGAATGTAATTTGAATAAAGACAGACCAATAAGCTTTATAAAGCACCCATCAAGCCAGACAGATTTTATAATTATTTATAAATATTTTTAAGATTACTCTCATCCTCAGATCTAAATGAAAAAAAGAATTAGAAAATAATAACATTCTACACAAGCATGTCCAAAGTAGGTATAGTGGTTAGGGAACTAACAACAACCAAAACTTTATTGTTAGCGCCCTGCTTCTATATTCATCTTGGGTGTTCATGGTTGGTTTGATCTCCTCAATGAACAAGGCTTCCAAGGTCTCTAAGTATTTCTGTCCCCTCGCTGAAGATTTCAAAATCTCCACTTTTTCTAAGCCTGTGGAACAGTTGCAACGTTGCAGGTGCTTTCTTACTGTAAGCTTTAAGTCAAGGTATTACTCTACCACTGGTGTCACGAACCCAGATAGTATAGCAGTGCCTTGAGAAAGTATACGATAAAACAACTTTATTTAATAGCCAAGCAATCGCAAGCGAGCTCCAAGCTTAACTGAACTTAACTACATGTGAGCTCGTATATATATATATATATATATATATATATATGTATATATATATATATATATATATAAATATATATATATATATAAATATACACAATTTCAAATTTGATTTACTCAAGTGAATGTTGGCATACTTTCTTTAGTCATTTCCTGTGTCAAATATTATTGTTATTAGCTGAAGGAGTTTGTCAGTGTTGGTTTGGCGTATTTCCTGTGTCGAATATATATATATATATATATATATATATATATATATATATATATATATAAATTAGCACTATTTGTTCTGTAAATTATAATGAATAATAAGAAGGGCTAATCTAATTTGATAAGAACTGAATGATATAAATTGATACAGTGGTGTATAACTAATCTGCGCAAGTGGCGCTTTGT
>RDPX01000385.1:492328-518237 GCA_003991215.1 Morbakka virulenta | reverse complement strand
CTTCAGATCACCTTCAATCAATTCCTTCCAAGACTTCCTTGGCCATCCTCAGCACCTTGATCCAAACACCTCCACAGTGGAACACCTGTTGATCCACGAGTCAGATTGTATTACATGCCCAAACCATCTTAGCCTATTGCATCTGAGGACCTCATCCAAGGGCTTCAGGTGAAGTAACTTCAAGAATGTAGATGTACTGACTCTAATTCCTCTGTTCAGGTGACACATCCACAAAAGAATGGCTCTTTCATTATGCATGAGACATTTGACACCAGGAGAGATGCCATCACCAAGATAAACAAACCAGTCAACTACCTCCAGGATATCACCAGCCATTTCTACCTCTTTTCAAACAGTCATAATTTCATATAATCTGTTGTTTTTGAATTGACTGTTTTCACACCATACAGTTAACACCCATATCTTGCAGCACATTACAGGGAAACATAGTATTATCAAATAAATTCTTGACCACTTTAGATAGACAACATGTTTTTCACCCAGTAAGTTTGGGTCATTTTGTGCTTGAGGTTTTTTTTCTTTGTAAGCTAAGGCCTTTGTGTCTCTTATTTTAGCCCAACTCTGTTTAAGTCTAAATAACTTTCAAGATCTTGTTTTTACCTCCATCATTTCCAGCTTTTTTAGCAACAACCCCAAACTTGCTTTCAGTACCATCTTTGCAATGAACGTTCCCTTAATTTATTGCATCTAGTTTAATCCAAATGCTGTAATTAAGCATTTTGGATTCTTTGTGTGGTTGTGGTTTGCTAACATTTTCAAAACTCATGAAGAAGACAAAGGTGTCTAAAGATACAAACTTGATTTTTTAAACAATTTTTTGGAAAAGTTGACAGATCAAAATTGGAGAAAATGGGAAGCACATTTTTCACCATCAGCTTTTTGAAAAAAGGATGTGCAAAATTATGATTTGAGTGCATCCTTACACTTAGAGACTTTACATGCTTTCTCAATTATATACCATTATTAAGATATACCTAAGCCAAGTTTCCAAAGACTCGATTTAATAGATGCCAAACTTTTGTTGCTAAGGAGGTCATTCTCTTCAATAATGGAAATTGTCTCTACAAGTGGATTGTAAATTAATGGGTTTGCAATCATATTTTGTAGGATGTGGATATTAGATATTGCACAACTGCAAAGTTCAAGAATGTTTTTGTTTCTCAGGATATTTGCAGATTCAATACCACTTAGGACTGGGAAGATTTCTGTTGGAGTAGCTTTTATGCTTCCACTCAAGGTTTCATTAAAGACCACATGATGTGTTTACTTCTCTAATTGACACACCATAAACATGATATTTTTTATAGTTATAATTGAAATAATAACTTTGGTCATCATTTTTGTTATTAACCTACATTTTTTTTGGATTGGGGATATTTGAGCATCTATTGCTGACATATATTTCCTTATATATATATATATATATATATATATATATATATATATATATATATATATATATATATATATATATATATTTTATAATTTTATAAATGATATATTAGAAAAAATATTATATGATTATTTTACTATATTTTGTTTTTTTAGCCAGTTCTTTTTTTTCTACTTCCTCTAATTTTTTTCTCTGTACCTTTTCTTTTTNCTGAAGCTACTTTTTTTCACTGTTCCCTGATTAGAAGTTTTACAAAAATATTATTGTAGGATTTATTTTTTGGAGTTGGCTGAGTTAGAACCTTTTTCATTAATTTAACCTCAAAAGAATTTAACCTTCTTGATGGCCAAGCTGCCGAGGGAACTAAAACAATTCAAACTGCCATACAAGTTATCCTTTTCTCTGTAGGTCATATTTATGTTCTACTAATTCCCATATTGTTGTTTTAATCTTTCTATAATATTGAAGTTGTGTTTTAGTTTAGTTCATTTTTCTACTAGTTTATTAATAATGAATTGTATGTGTATGTTATATATATATACATATATATATATATATATATGTAACAAGGCAAGATTTTGGGTGTGGGGTTACTTTCAATGGGTAAAAGGAAACAGAGATAAAAACCTAAAGACTAATAACCTCAAAAGAGTTTGTGTATTGTAATGTAATAGTTCAAATTTGTTCAAATTAGATGGATGGATGGGTAGATGGATACCGTATGTGAATAGATGGATAGATGATAGATAGATAGATAGATAGATAGATAGATAGATAGATAGATAGATAGATAGATAGATAGATAGATAGATAGATAGATAAATGTTGAACTTTTTACTAAAATGGTTTGCTGGTTGATGATTAGCTTATCCAGTGTGAGTTTTCTGGTTCAGACCTTACCACATCTTTATCCAGTACTATGTAAACTTATATTTTTTTCCCTCTCCTAGGCAGAAAATTGTTGCCTGTCACCATGATAACATACTGGTGCTTCAACTGTTTACAGCCTGTAGAAATAGAAGACATCTTTATACCAAAGAAACACAAAAGATTTTATGATGAGAATATTGCAGAAATTTCAACTCCACTAGAATACCATGCTGCCTGTGTATGCCAAGACTGTCTTTATTACCGTATTCATGTTTGTGCAGGGTGTCACAAAGGAGCTCCACTCTGTATGTATTCAATGGAAGAATGGTTTTCTGCAAAGCCATTGAAAAGAAAATGTTTGGATTGCACAGCCAGTAATGAAACATTTCATTTTTGCCAAACATTACCTCACATGCCATTAGAATATTTGATTATCCAATGTCATAGCTGCTCCAAATTCAAATATGTTTGTTCCTTTGTAATTTTTCCACATGAATTTCAACAAGGATGTTGTCACCGAGCTGTAAAGGATGGAAGTGAAAGACACTTTAGATACGGACATAGGAACATTTGCATTGAATGTCTCCTTGATTATGATATTAGACAATATAAGAAATCAATTCGTGAAAGATATGATTATAGAGTTTCACAAGAACCCATGTTGAAGAGATTTGCTGTTGAAAATGGTTATATGGCAAAGGTAAGCAAAGTGAACTGCAATGCAAAAACCTATGCTAGTGTATTGGCAGGTTCAGAGAAAACTGGTGCAGACAAAATTTTTCAAAGACTAGCTTTGGCTGTTAAGGTTTCTCCAGATTGTTTACCAGATGAAAACCATGGAACACGGTTCATTATTTCAACATTTAAAGGTAGGCACATATTTTATTCAATTCAAAGCATTTTTGGGTAATTTTAAAGTTTATGAAATATTTGTTGAAGTTTCACTCATTCACATTAAATACTCTTACTTGTAATATTGTATTGTGATGAAGTTTTCCTGAAATATGGCATAACCACTGGTAATGGTAGGTAATATCATTTGCTTGATTTTTAAAAAAATTAATATATATATACTTAATCTGCAGACAGTACTGTTTCACCCTTTGTGGGCTCATCAGTGCAGCACAGAGCTTCTGAGAGATAACTCTCTGGCCATGTTGCCGGAGCAAACACAGGTTAAAGAGTTATTGTGGGATCCTGCCAGAGTGCTCAAACTATGCATGTGCAGTGAGCATTGCATTACGCTAACAACAGGTTCCCATCTCACATATATATATTTATATACATAACTAATATCTTGTGAAGCCATATCACTTAAATACCACATATGTAAACAATATAAAANTATATATACTTAATCTGCAGACAGTACTGTTTCACCCTTTGTGGGCTCATCAGTGCAGCACAGAGCTTCTGAGAGATAACTCTCTGGCCATGTTGCCGGAGCAAACACAGGTTAAAGAGTTATTGTGGGATCCTGCCAGAGTGCTCAAACTATGCATGTGCAGTGAGCATTGCATTATGCTAACAACAGGTTCCCATCTCACATATATATATATTTATATACATAACTAATATCTTGTTAAGCCATATCATTTAAATACCACATATGTAAACAATATAAAATAATGATGTAAACATGGTGATTGTACAATCATAGACCAATCATTCCATTTTCTGGATGAACATCTGAAACTATTCTTGGCAACAGAACATCATCAGGACAAACCACATCTTGTTAATTTGAATTTTTTGTTGTTGGTAGCTTGACACCTTGCCCATGCTTCTACCCAATTTTCTTTAGGTTGTTTCATTTATTATTTACTTTTGGTTCTTTCATAAATGCATGTTAAACCAAGTGTTATAATTTTATTTAATTTTCAAGCTTTTTCTGCCTTACATACAGAATCCATTTGCAGTAAAGTGTCAGTCAGTCTGAAGTCAATGTTAGTCTCTCTGAAGGAAAAAGTTACACTAGAACTTAGTTTACAAGGTCAACCATCACATATGTGTTGTGCTGTACTTCATGAGAAGTTGAAGATGACAGCACAAATGCTCTCACTGCAAGGAACTGAAGTCACAGATTTCACCTTGCCAGAGGCTAGATGGGCCTATGTAGCAGTTTACACAGCAGTCCATGCAAGTATTGTGTACTCTGCCTTGACACATGGCTCTATACGAGACCTCCAAACTAATATTGAAAAGATGAAATTAAAGGAAGAAGTGTAAGTGGCATAAAGAGTGTTTTCTGTGATTTTTATACTTTTAAAGTAATACTGGATTGTTGCATTTTAATTCTACTATCTGATGTAAATAGCTAAATAAATATAGGTATTATAAGAGACTGTATGGGGTAGAGTCAAGTAGTACAAGAGCTAATAATCAATGTAGCAATAAGATTTAATTATTTTTATTAATTTATGTTTCAGTTTGTTGGTAGTAAATGTTGATATGGTCTAGCTTATTAAGTAATAAACAATAGTAATAGTGTGCACTCTGTGTGTGTGTGTGTGTGTGTGTCTCTCTCTCTCACACTCACACACATACACACACACACACACACACACTTCTTCAAAACTACCTCCTACTACATCCAAAGGATACTCCTTTGGATGTGGAGCACAGATCACCACTTGTTCTTTTTAGGAAACATCTCCTCACTTTGTTGATCCCGCTGGCAGAGGCAGACTATCATAATGCTGTCATTCCATAAGGCAGTTTCTCAAACCAAAAAATGAGTTACTGAAAGAGGCTTTCCTTTCACCATACAAGGGATGGTGCTACTGATAAAGGACAGAGGGATTGATTGACCACTTTTTTATTGATTTTTTTCAAATCCATTTTAACTTAAGATTCACATCTTAACTTCACATCTTAATGTTTTATATGTTGATGAGAACATGATTCTTTTCTCCAGAATGATCTTTCTTAATGCAATATATTGGGTAAGAGATAAAACATAAGAGGTCTGTGCAAATCAAAAAACTTGTAAGTGGTAACATTTAATGATAATAGTCCAAAGAAATCAGATGAAGAACTTAGCTTCAGTGGCTCATTTTGTAGGAAAGGTAGCCATGATAGGACCTAGGTTTGAATTCAGCTTGTATTAACTGTAGACATATTTGGGTTCCCTATGGAATGAATTGTTTAGGCTATGATACCTATTATAGTTTATAACAAAAGTGCAAATACACATACATGTACACATATAGACACCAATAGTTTTCTTTTATTCTTGAGGAAACTGATAATATGGAATAATAATTTTAGCTCTAATTTTGTTTATTTTTTTAAAGGTGCAACTGTGTAAACATCTGAAAGTATGCTACTTCTACCTGATCTTGATCACCCTGAAATGATGAAAGCTAATGATACTTTTTTATACAAGGTCATATTACCATTTTTATTATTTTGGAAAATAGGTTGCAGCTGCAATACTTGACCATCTTAGATTAAGAGATCATTTTCTTGGTATACCTTCCTTCCATAGTTCTTATTAGTATATTTTTAATGGCAAGAGAACTGTATGGATTGAATTTTATCCCCCAAAAAGAGAACATTATTGGGGCTGACATGTATGTCACTACTGGTACCACTGTAAGAACAAATTACTTTTTCTCGTGAGGAAAACTGCAATTAATTAGACTTTGTTGTCTTCTGTCTACACTAATTTGTTTTCGTTTACTGTAATTCTAAAAGTAATTTATGGCTGTATTTTAGACTGGACGTATGTTGTTTTGGAGCAGGCCCTGGAAGTGAGATATTGGCCTTATCAGAGTGTTTGTCTGATTGTGATGTCAGCTACCATCTCTTTGATCATTTTCGCCACTGGGAACATAATGCAAAAAGTCTGTTGAAAAAACAGTATGGCGTCGGCCCATGTTCTTACGACTTCTTTGACGTAACAAGACCTCTTGCGCATGGTATCAAACAGAAGGTGAAAAAAGTAAGTCTTACTCATATTTGTTATTAGGTATTTGTGAAAGTACTAAAGAAGCAAAGGATTTAAAATAATAGAGAAATACAAATGAAAAATGTATATTCATGGAAATGGGTTCCAGCTGGTGTCTATCACTAAGGCCACATGCTTTACCACTGTAGCCACGGGCGCTACTTCCTTACTCAGGTTATTTTATAGACTATGACACTACTGTGTGTAATGTACGTCCAAACGCCACTACTCAACCTAAACAATGCATTGATTTCTTTCCTCTCCCAGTTTTAACTCTGACGTACAAACTCAGTAGTATGTCACTTAAAACAGAGAAACAACTGGGCGCAGTACTTCCAGAGATGTGACCGGGGTTCAAACCACAAAGATGCTGCTTGGTAAACTGCTTACTTAACCATTCACATGCTACTACATTTATTACTTAAGTTTGTAATAATAATAGTAATGATAATAATATCATAATATCAAATTCTTTTGTAACACTTCCTTTAGGTCATCTATGAACAGAAGCTAATTTCATTTTTACTCTTTCTTTCACCATTCATAACCTGTATTGACCATCCTAAGAACTAAGGAAAATGGAATCAATCTTAACATAAACACAAAAGCTGACAATCTGTCACCCTGAAATATCGCTTTCTTCATTTCAACATCAATAAGGTCTTTTCCATTAGATGTTTGTGAAAACTTCCACTGAACTATAATTCTTTGTAGAAAGTTTCTCACATTATCTGCAATCCCACATATTTTCATACACTCACTGATCCAGCTATGGGGGACATAATCATAAGCTTCTTATAATATCTCCATGCTGTAGTCAAATTAATTCTTATAGATTAATTCTCATATTCTTTTCGTATAGTCTCTTAATACAGTCTTGTCAATTAACAGTTAATCTTTTGTGTCACGACTCCAACACTGCCTGCATCCTTCTTGTTCTTCTGGTAGGAGATTCTCTGTTTCTAAGTAGGTGTTGTTGTTCTTGTTGTTTAAGCTACTGGAGGCAGAGTGGAAGACCATTCCTATGAGCTTGATCCAGCTCCATGTAACTAGTAGCCAACCTTCCCTCACCGCCGAACAAGTGAATATTCAGAACCCACAGTAACGCCTCCCAAGTATGTATCGGTATCCGAGTACATAAATGGCATCGGGAATATCTCTCCCAGTTACAGGGACGTCGGAGACGCACATTTCTTGGTTGTTTTTTCATTGGTGAGGTAGAGCCAACAGCTGTTATCCTGCCACTCGAGGTTTTCCAGGATTTCTCCTGGGCGGCCCCTATACATACTAGCAAGACGGCACTGAAGAGCACCAGCAACCCACAAGCAAGGCACATCGGTTTGGAAAGAAACTAGAAACAATAAGCTTTCACTTACCCACCGAGGCGCACAACTTCCAAAAACCTTCTCCAAAATAAACGACGAACCAGATAGGAAATCACAGCAACGACGAGATCGATTTCTTCGATGGTGCGCAAGAACATCTTGAAAGCGAAGGCCATTCGTTACTGACGAGTCAGGAGAACCTAACTGATCAGCATCCAGGCGCCACCACGTGGAGTTGGCCTTCGTTGACATCCACCTCTAAGTAGTTGTACATTTCTTCTGCTATCATTCCTTCTTTCGGTTTGAGTGTAACTTCTCTCGGTAAGAATAGAAGTTAGTAGTTTATGTGATGTTATTAGACATGGTATGGGTTTATACTTCTTCGCCTTACCAGTATCCTTATTTTTAGCAGACAGAACCATTCAGGTGTATGGAGACTGTTGAGCCAAAAGTTGGGGGTTTGATCAATATCCGGAGATTTACACATGTGAGATTTCTTGAGAGCCTTTACAGTTTGTTGAAGTCAAGTTTTCCTATGTTTGTTCGGGAATGTCTTTACTGGAATCTGGTAGATATTCTAACCATATTGCATTTCCATTAAATCCTTCTGCATCTCCCCAGATGTTATTCCAAAAACTACCAGCTTCTTCTTCCGGTGGTATTTCATCCACATAGATCTGAGATTTACCACTTTCACGATAAATCTTTTTTCGTATCAGTTGTAAATATTTTTTTCGCCTACAGAACTTATTGCGTTTAAGGAAGCTGGGTAAACATTAAGCCTTAACTTTTAGTTTTTGTTTTAGTCCTTCCTTTACTATGGGAATATGGTTTTTGTTTTTAATTTTGTATTTCCTTGATCCTCCTTTAGCCTTTCCAGGTCTTAATTCTTAATATTTTTTTGCATTTCTTTTAAGATAAAGATTTCTTTTCGATACTTCGCAATTTCCTTAACAATTTTCACATGCCACTTTGGTTTATACGGTTTCTTAGCGTTAGGTCTTTTTCTTTTGGACTTTTGGGTGACGAATCTTAAGAAGTGGATTTCTGTCGTTAATATCAGTGTGCTGTACTATAGAAAATTCCTTCAAGATGTCTGTTCTCATTGCCTCCACTTCTTCTGCATTTACCTCCAGCAACCGTTCAGCATTCAGTTGCTGTAACCTTTCATTTTCCACCTCCTGATTTGTATCTCCAGCATCCGGACCCTCCACTTCACCTCCACCTCCACCAATTGCATCAACATCAATATCAGTATTCTCTGTATCATCCTCTGTGTGATATTCAAGCTCTCTTTCAACATTCATTCTAATATCATTAATAACCGTTTCTTTAATTTGAGAAAGTTCAACATCCATCAATTTCTTTTCGCGCATAATATACCTGACATTTGCCAGTTGCATTAAGATGTTCAAAGTTTTTCACTGTCACTATTACGCGAACCCCAGAATAAAAGTGTTATTTGTCTCTGGATTTTTCAAAATACATGCAATACATAACTTCTTTGTATTCTTCCCTTGTCCACCTTTTCCTTTTTTTCCTTTCGAGTGTTCGTAGATGGTGTTCCAGCAGGGCCAAGGGTGGGATTTCTCCCTTCCTGGTGACCATGCTGGCCTTCGTTAGGGAAAGAGTTAGGCTCAGTAGCAGACTTTTAGACCACATGCTGGCCTAGTCCTGAGAGACCTGCCCCCTGTTAACCCGCGCGACGGACGAGGCGGTATAATTACTTCTGCTTTTCATTTGATTGGGTTTTAGCCTTACTGCCAAGGGGCTGGATATTCCGTGCTACTCGCTTGCTGGAATTTCGAGTCCACGCGGATTGTCCTCGTGTACAGACTTAACCCTACGATATGTCTCCTCTTATAGTCCTTGCAGAGCTTTCTGACTGTATCTTTCTGTTAGCGGACTTTAACTTTTCTTTTTATTCATGTTCTTTCGCATTTTTCGCTACTTTTGTTGCATGGTGGTCTTCATATTTAACTGTAGGTTCAAATTCTAATTTATTTTCAAATTTCTTTGCCTCTCTGAATTCCGAGTGAAGCTTTTTACTATTTTCGTGTTGCAAAACCAGTTGCATCATCCAATCATTTGAGACTAAAAAAATAATTAAAAAATAATATTTCATCGCTGTCGTTGTTGTTTTATAACAAATTTCCAGTTGAACAAGACCACGAACTCCTTCCCTTCTAGGTTAGTAAAGACGATCAACGCCAGCTTTCGGTTTAAGTGACCTGTTCGATGTTAATAGTTTGCGTGTTTTTGTATCTATTCGCTGTAGATTAGATATATTCCAATGTTTAATGTTAAAACTGTACTGTACAACTGGTATGGCAAGGGTATTGATAGCCTTGAGTCGATTCTTTGTGTTCAACTCTGTTTTAAGGACCAGCTGCATTCTTTGACGATATTCTTTTCTGATTTTTTCTTTCCTTGACGCGTGCTCTATTCCGCCTCTTTCATTCACTCCCAAATATTTATAGCTTGACACCGGTTCTAGTTCCTTGATAGTGGTTTCAATACCAAGGTTAATGTAAGTGCTTTCTTGCAGTTTTCCTTTCATAAATGTTGCTTTTGCATACTTGTCAAGTACAAATCCCATACAGATATCTTTACTAAATATACAGTGGTAAGTAAGCCTTCGAGATGCTGATCATTTTTCGCAAATAGTTTCAGGTTATCCTTGCAAAAAAGGAAAGTTATAACTCTGTTATAACTCAGATCGAATAATCTGGGCCTGAGTTATCAAGTTCATTTAAAAGAAGTATGAGGGAGATACAGAAAACTGTTTGCCATTTAGACATACTACTGCTAATAAATACATGTCTAGACTTTTCAGTATCCAGTCGTGGGGAACACTATCAAACGCCTTTCTGTAGTCGATCGATGTAGTACTCATATTTCTCTGTTTACTCCTACAGTTTTTTAACAACATTTTATTTATCATCAATTGGTCTTTACATCCGCAAGAATTATTTTCAGGAAACTTATATATTCTTTCAGATATTATTGAGGTTAGAATTTTATAAGTTGTTGTAAGGAAGGTGATTGGTCTTTAGTTTTTCGAGGATTGGGTTTCTTTACTCTTTGGTAATAAATATGTTGTCCCTTCAGTAAGCCACTCGGATAATGTCAGGATTTTGCATCAGATCATTGTAAGATTTTGTGAAAGAATCATGTCACTCTGTGAAGGAATTCAACCAAAAATTGGAAATCTTGTCGAGACCTGGGGATTTCCATTTTTGGGACTGTACAGTGGCAGATTGGAGTTCTTCGATCGTTAATGGGTTCCCATTCCTGTTCACTGACATCAGAGAATCTTTCTTCCTCACTATCTAACCATTCCACTTCAGATTTAAAATACTTTACCCCATATACTCTTCCAGAACTCTTCCATGTCTTCTATCTTCGGTGGCTCTTCAACTTCAATCTTGCCTTTTCCTATCTCTCTTTAAAACTTTTTTGGTTCCGTTGTACAAACCTTGTTTTATCTCTAAAATTTGGGGGTTTCTGTAGAATCGCCGTAATCTTTTGTGCTTTTACATGCAGTTTTTGCTTTAAGTGTTTCTTTTGCCGTACCAATAAAGTTCAAATCATTAATATTGGACTTCTTTTTAAGCTTTCTACTCTTCCTGGTCTTAACATTAACACCTATTGAGATTCCATCAAATATTGATATTTCTGCCCGCAGAAAATCAGTTTCTTTATGAATTTTCATTTTCCATCTTGGTGGTTTGTTCATATATGCCTTATTTTCGGTTTTGGTTTTAACACCTGTATGAAAGATTATTGCTTTTGCTCTTTTCACATTCCCGAGCTTATTTGCATCAATATTAGCACAACAATCATCTCCAACTATTTGTCTCCAAAACAAACAGGTTTGTTCCGTTAAATTTCGTTGTGGTATTGGCTGAGCGGTGTAAAAGGCTCTTAAAACATTCTTATAATCCTCAGTAGACCATTTGGCTCGTTTTTCTTTTTGAGATTGGGGTATCACCACAGGTTCAGGATTAGGAATTAACTGGTTCTGATAACCTTGTGGATCATTTATTGAGGACTTCATTCCAGTAGCAGACCCTTCGATCTCAGACTGGTTTCTTGTTGTAGTCCTCCGGGAACCAATCTTCTGGCAAAGTGTTCCATAGATTGGAGGTTCTTGGGGAAAAACTCTTTTCATGGAAATTCCGTTTGATGTTAGGCACTTCAATAGCATTTAGACCATTTAGGAGCCGTGGCTTAATGGTTAGTGCACTGCACAGTAACCAAGAGTTCCGGGTTCGATTCCCCGAGCTGTCGAGGAGAATTTGGAACTTTGTGAAAAGAAAAAGCCATCGGTTAGCGTCAGGAAGGGCATCCGGCCAAGAAATTCCTCACTGCCAAATCAAAGTCCCTGTGAAGGGCACCGTCTGAGCCCCAGTTACTGGGGAAAAATGACGTTAAAACTAAAAAATAAAAAAATAAAAAAAAGTTTCGTTTCTGGTATTTTTCTGACATTTCTCTTGTACTCATTCCCATCGTTCTTTTTCATTTCCTTTTGCTTAAGCTGATCTGCCGGGAGTAGGCCGAGATATTTATTCTCTTCATTCTCTTCCAAAGATCTCATCTTTCTGCTATCTGGCAACTTTATTCCTTCTGATTTTACCATCTTTCTGCTTTTCATTACTAATATAGCGCATTTTTCAATACCAAATTCCATTTTGATATCGTTGCTGAAGATACCCACTGTTGGGATCTAAAAATCAAGTGTTTCCTCTGTTGTAGTATACAGTTTTAAGTCATCCATAAATAACAAATGGTTTATGTTTTCTTTACACCAAATTCTTATCCTCTGCTTGCTTTTGTTAATATATTGCCTAGTGGCCTCAGTATCATTACAAACAATAGGCGACAGTCAATCTCCTTGCCTCACTCTATTTTCAATTCACCAAGAACCTCATTTCCATAAGTCAGTTGAACTTTCCAAGGTTTCATGCATTCCTTCACAATTTTTTTGATTTTTTCACTTCCTCATAGACTTTCTAGAGACTCTAAATTGCATGGATGGGGAACTGAATTTTACGCCTTTCGCGAATCGATCTATGCCATTGCTAAATTCTTACTTCTTCTTCTGATTTCCTGTAGTAACATTCTGTCGATGTATAGCAAAACTCCAGTTCCTCAGAATTCCTTTCTGCAGCCCTTTTGCTCTTCTGGTAGTAAATATCTTTGTTGGAGAAAAGTGTGTCCCTTGCAATTATTCCAATGAGGATTTTCCAAGCCAATGGGAAACATGTTATCGGTCTGTAGTTGCTAGGATCATTTTCTTTAGATCGAACCGTCTTTATCAACACTTCCTGTTTCCAGTCCTCTACATCCAGTGACAGCTCAGTTGTGTTGCAAACTGTTTTGAGTAGATCAATTNCGGGTTCGATTCCCCGAGCTGTCGAGGAGAATTTGGAACTTTGCGAAAAGAAAAAGCCATCGGTTAGCGTCAGGAAGGGCATCCGGCCAAGAAATTCCTCACTGCCAAATCAAAGTCCCTGTGAAGGGCACCGTCTGAGCCCCAGTTACTGGGGAAAAATGACGTTAAAACTAAAAAATAAAAAAATAAAAAAAAGTTTCGTTTCTGGTATTTTTCTGACATTTCTCTTGTACTCATTCCCATCGTTCTTTTTCATTTCCTTTTGCTTAAGCTGATCTGCCGGGAGTAGGCCGAGATATTTATTCTCTTCATTCTCTTCCAAAGATCTCATCTTTCTGCTATCTGGCAACTTTATTCCTTCTGATTTTACCATCTTTCTGCTTTTCATTACTAATATAGCGCATTTTTCAATACCAAATTCCATTTTGATATCGTTGCTGAAGATACCCACTGTTGGGATCTAAAAATCAAGTGTTTCCTCTGTTGTAGTATACAGTTTTAAGTCATCCATAAATAACAAATGGTTTATGTTTTCTTTACACCAAATTCTTATCCTCTGCTTGCTTTTGTTAATATATTGCCTAGTGGCCTCAGTATCATTACAAACAATAGGCGACAGTCAATCTCCTTGCCTCACTCTATTTTCAATTCACCAAGAACCTCATTTCCATAAGTCAGTTGAACTTTCCAAGGTTTCATGCATTCCTTCACAATTTTTTTGATTTTTTCACTTCCTCATAGACTTTCTAGAGACTCTAAATTGCATGGATGGGGAACTGAATTTTACGCCTTTCGCGAATCGATCTATGCCATTGCTAAATTCTTACTTCTTCTTCTGATTTCCTGTAGTAACATTCTGTCGATGTATAGCAAAACTCCAGTTCCTCAGAATTCCTTTCTGCAGCCCTTTTGCTCTTCTGGTAGTAAATATCTTTGTTGGAGAAAAGTGTGTCCCTTGCAATTATTCCAATGAGGATTTTCCAAGCCAATGGGAAACATGTTATCGGTCTGTAGTTGCTAGGATCATTTTCTTTAGATCGAACCGTCTTTATCAACACTTCCTGTTTCCAGTCCTCTACATCCAGTGACAGCTCAGTTGTGTTGCAAACTGTTTTGAGTAGATCAATTAAATTGTACATTTTCTAGATCGTTAATTTACAGATAAAATCATGTAAAGTTTATAAAAAATTGTTATTATGATTTTGAAATATTATTCTTTATTATTCGACCATTTTCATGGGTTTCCCAATTTGAAAAACAAGAACTGGAGTGCCTTTGTTTCAGATGATGTTAGCCTTTATTAATATTGATTACAGTTTCGTTACTTTAAGAATGTTATCTCGTTTGTATGTCTTAGATTATCATTTTTGAAGTACGGTTTGATTTCAGTCATGAAAACCAGAAAACGTTGCTCCTGTTGTAGTCAGCCAATTTTATTTTTATTTTTTTTTTCCTTTTATTCCTTATAGTCAAAATTATTCACGTTCATAAGGTTCCTTTCCGCGATTCAATATTTTGAAGATTCTGTCTGTGCTTTGCGGTCCATACTTTCATTGGCACCCGGTGGCTCCGTTTTTCTGATCATAGACAACCTTGTACCTCAACTAAAGAACTTTGTTGAGAGCCTTGTGTTTCCAGAAGAGAAATTTTCGCAAGATGGAGGAGATAAAGAGAGTTCAAAATTCCGCCTCCTTACCTCTTATGTAGAATTTCACCTGGATATCGAAGATATTTGTCAAAAACACCCAGGCATTGTTGATTATCTTGGCATGGTTCTTGATTGGGTCGATCGCCCCCCTTTAGTAGACCTACGCCTTTTTGTGTTTGTCATAATAAAGAAAGATATAAAACCTCTGACGTCCAGTTAAGATGAAAAGAGACTATGGCCTACCGTACAATTTCTTCCAACGTTGACCAACAATCAATACTGGTTGAACGTAGTGGATTATAAGAAGAGTTGCCGTGTAAAGATCACCTAAATTGTAGGTTAACAAAACGATAATGGGATTTTGACGAGGAAAATGGAGATATTGCAACTATATCATGTTTGTAATATGCTTATTAATAGTATTCTAAGATAGTTAATTTAAATGTCGCTGGACGACATATTAAAAGATTTATTCATTACTGCTGTACAGTGGTGCAGTTACTGGTCTTTCTTATTGTCTATAGTTTTTATAGACAAGGCATTTTATGCTAGGCTTATCTTTGCAGTACAATATTCTTCTTTTTTTTTCTGTTTGAATTCAACGGAGATATTCGATGGCATGATACTAATACGCAGTACATACGCAGTGCGTGAAATTCATCTTGACGTTTCTTAGAACAGAGGGGATACTAACATAGGTAATCTTTATGGGAGTATTTGCAATACGTTGGTACTAAGCAGCGCAGTAGTGATAGGGGCTACTTAAATTCATATAGAGAAATAAATAGCTTTGTTTATGTAATCATGAATTGTGAGACTTTGATGACTGCTTCACCCTGTTTATTAATATTCGTTTTTCGCGATCTTAAATCCGTATCACGAATCAATTTTGGCAATCACACTGTTTAATTTCTATCCCATGTTTAATAATTTTCTACCCCCCACCCCCCTAAAAGTTAATTTACCATGATATATAAACTGAATAACTGGGTNGACGTCCAGTTAAGATGAAAAGAGACTATGGCCTACCGTACAATTTCTTCCAACGTTGACCAACAATCAATACTGGTTGAACGTAGTGGATTATAAGAAGAGTTGCCGTGTAAAGATCACCTAAATTGTAGGTTAACAAAACGATAATGGGATTTTGACGAGGAAAATGGAGATATTGCAACTATATCATGTTTGTAATATGCTTATTAATAGTATTCTAAGATAGTTAATTTAAATGTCGCTGGACGACATATTAAAAGATTTATTCATTACTGCTGTACAGTGGTGCAGTTACTGGTCTTTCTTATTGTCTATAGTTTTTATAGACAAGGCATTTTATGCTAGGCTTATCTTTGCAGTACAATATTCTTCTTTTTTTTTCTGTTTGAATTCAACGGAGATATTCGATGGCATGATACTAATACGCAGTACATACGCAGTGCGTGAAATTCATCTTGACGTTTCTTAGAACAGAGGGGAGACTAACATAGGTAATCTTTATGGGAGTATTTGCAATACGTTGGTACTAAGCAGCGCAGTAGTGATAGGGGCTACTTAAATTCATATAGAGAAATAAATAGCTTTGTTTATGTAATCATGAATTGTGAGACTTTCATGACTGCCTCACCTTGTTTATTAATATTCGTTTTTCGCGATCTTAAATCCGTATCACGAATCAATTTTGGTAATCACACTGTTTAATTTCTATCCCATGTTTAATAATTTTATTTCCCCCTAAAAGTTAATTTACCATGATATTTAAACTGAACAACTGGGAAAGGCATTTTAGGAGATCTGACCAAATCGATGAAATAACCAATAAGTTTTATGCAAAATCATCAAAATTTTGCCATTTACTCACAGTTAATTATTTGTTTGTCTTGCTTGATCTTGAGTAATGATTTGTTTCTCGTCTTTTGATTTTGGTAATCAATGGAAACCATTGTTTTGTTGTTACTTGTAGGGGGATTTACCCCACCCCTCTTTAGCTGGAGCTTCTCCCTTTTCGTTTCCAAAGAAAACATAAATGCCCTAAAAAACTGGATTAAATCAAGGAAGGGTTATCACTCGTCATAAGAAACTTTCAAAAATTTTTACTTCTGTAATTTCAGCATCTTTTTTTCCGTCTGATTCGAAAACCTGTTGAAAATATCGTTTTCTTCAGTCTTTAATTGCAACGATTTTTCCTTCGATTAATCTTCTTTCTTTTATGGTTTGTAAAAACAATTTTTCCTTGCTTTAGTCTGCTCACTAGATCTAACAAGCTTAGCGACTGTTTGCAGCCTGATTTGTTTTGTAACGGGTGAAGAATCTAGAAAAACAGGCCTTGTTTATTTTTAAATCAATGGTATTGCATTTTATTGTATTTTGTTCCTACAGAGCAGTCACGTATATTTGGATTTCTTATATCCAAAATTCCGCTCTACCCCACGTATGTTAAATATTCCTATTTTTACGACGCCTGCCTCCTGCAGATGTCGGTTCTCAGTCAGATTAAATCATTGCAGTCGTTCAAAAGTGAACAGCCTTCAGATTTTTTTTTGACAATTTTCTCTACTTATCACAGTTACCCGAGACATCGAACGGTGTATTAACGGCCGCCTACCTCTAGTACGCCTTAGCTCTAGCCCCGAGAGTCCCTGTTTGTAAGTTAGCGCTGGTTATTAATATTATAATGTGCATTAATGTATATCAATTATAGATCAGCGCTTGGAAATTTTAATGGGAATATTAGTAGGCATGGCAGTTCATTTTTTCTTCCATTGCCCATTCATTAATACGTAGCATATTTTTTCGCGTGAACTACATCGCATGATCTCGATATTCAGTTATAGAATATATTGTCTTCGCTAGGTATGATTATGGAAAGTGTACAGTATTTGTATTAATTAAGTTTTAAATGTTTTTTGAGTCACACCCACAAATAATTGCTTGTAGTTTTTGTTTTTTTTCATGAAACAAATACTTGTTTTCGTAAAATAGAATATTCTTGGTTAAAGCGTTTTCACTTTGTCTCAAGAATCGAGAGCTTGACCCAAGAATGGGGAGGGAAGGAAAGGGGTTGATTTCATCGTGTCACCTTTAGGAGCACCCTTCGAGGTGGTGAACTTTGATTTTAGTCGAGGAACTGCAAAATGATGCGAGTTGACTAATTTATGGAAATTGTTATAAACTTTTTGTGGGTACTTGTGCTTACGCTTAACCAGAATCATTTGTGAAGTTAGTCAACGATGCAATGCCAGAAAATTACATTGAAAGATACATATTCATTAAAGTAACTATTAGTTACGAGCTCAAGCCCCAAAACTTCCCTCAGCTCTGTACCTTTACTTTTAAACAGTCACTTCACATTCATTGTAGTTTATTTCCGATAACAATATTTCATTCCTTGCTTCTGTTTCTAATAAGTTAGAGTTAACTTTCTTGTTTGTTTTGATACTAGTGACAAGACCTGATTTATCATTTTGCCATTGATGATTAACTCTAAGTTCATGTGCAACGAATCGCATTTTGAAAAAACACAAGCTTGTTGCTTTTAGAGTTTTTCGGAACCAAATACAGCTTTTTTTATGGTTTCATCCAAACAGTGTCAAGGAAGTTAGCTAAAGCTTACATTTTGGGGTGTTTTTACCTTAGTTTTGCAAGCCCACCAAGTCTTTGTCTTTCCTTCTTTACATACTAAGGATCCTGTTAAGAAACAGTCAATGAACATTGAATTATTTTTATGTGAAGTTTTAATAATAATGTTAATTGCTCTTACAATTTTTTTGCTTGTATGGTTAGCTCCTAAAGATCGCTTTCTCTTATTTCTTGTCTTCATTTGCGGCAAAAAGCATGTTTATTTTTATCTTATCCAACAACAAATAATCCCATATTTACATCAAGAAAAACACTCTTGTTGTTTACCAGTTGTTTACTTTATTTTTGACCCAACCTGTTTAAGCTTTCATTTTTCCACCAATAGTTATTTAGATCCATCCCAATTAGCACAAGAGACTGTTGTTGCCATAGCGCCATCTTAAAAGTAAAAGCTGTTGTAAGGTGAGGTAATGCATGAGTAAATATCCATAGCAACCCCATATGTAAGATGCAGTAAATCTTTTCCATCTGTTGTACATGGATATTACACGTTGACCGCATAAAATCTATTACAAGTACTTCAAATGGATAGTCACATGGCGGAGACAGATAAGCATTAAAATGTACCTTAGTTTATCTATATCTTGATAAATACAAATGTTCAAATATGAAGGATATACAGGCTTCAAAAGCTCTGTTTAATGGATTATAAATGCGTAGATGTAGTTCAGGTTACATTTACCGTATCGTTCGACCTTCACTTTATTGTGTATCTTAAAGATTAAAGGGACATGTAGAGTTGGCAGTGTGACCTTTTCCCACTCATCATTAGGGTTCCAGGACATGCACACAGTTCTTATTGGTACTTAGTTCTAAGTTTGTAAGCAATAAGCAATGCTTACAGTTCAACAACCCTTTCCAATGGCACAGTTGATATTATGATATTAATGTTTAGTTATTTCCAGAGTGAATTGTTGAATAATATCATTAGTATCACTGTGGTGTAGACGTGACTACGTTTCGACAAATTTTGTACTCTTCATGCAATAACATCGTAATAAAATAATTTTACACAGATGTTTTTGTAAAACCTGATCCACATTTCTGTTATGTAAAGTTTCTGACCTTTGAAAAATTGGACATTGATTTTGTTCATTGTTCAGTAAAACTATTCCCAGTTGACTAAATTTAAGAAGAAAGTCTATCTTTGAATTGGTTCTATA
Source organism: Morbakka virulenta (assembly GCA_003991215.1). NCBI lineage: Eukaryota > Metazoa > Cnidaria > Cubozoa > Carybdeida > Carukiidae > Morbakka > Morbakka virulenta. Next base: position 498,834 of record RDPX01000385.1, on the reverse strand, counting down.
TTTCAACAGGTTACTATATCAAAAGACTTACATTTTTAAGTGAGCTTAACTGTTGGTATTGCTTGAAAATAACACATGCCGTATTTGTGAACACCACTGCTTTTAGTATATGCCGATTACCATTCATACACTCAGTACTGCAGCTTTACCCATTCAAGATTAAGTGCTTTTCTGTATTTAACCTTGACTGCCTGAATATGTTATTCAGATTTAATTTTGATGGTTAATTGGTTGTACATATCGTTGTAAAAAATGTATATTGTTGATAGAACAGACGGGTGCAATTTAAGTTAACGTTGAGGACACCCATAAAATGTGTATGTAGATCTTATTTAGACTTGTTTTGAATTATTGGTGATACTTTCTTTTGTTTGTACAGTTTTAGAATTTAAGACTAATCTTTAGACAATTTTTTGGGTGGCAGTATGTTTGTATTGTATTTTGAATTGTCGGATAAGGTCACGGATATATCCTAAAATTCTTTGCATAGGAATTTCAGTGTTTCATTATTTCATTTCGTAATTCTACTGTGTTTGATTTTCATTTGTAAAATATTATGTGGTGTGTTTCTACGAAAGAGGACAACTTCTCAACTGCTTGAATTTTTTTTTCTTGTTTTCTTAAGTTCTTCTGTAGCGAAAAACGAGTTACTGCGTCCAGTCCAGCCATTTTATCTTGTAAACTGAATGCAAACTGAGTTAACGTAGAAAGAAAGAGAGACAGGCAGAGCTACAGATAGAGGGACGGACTCGGACCGACTCAGAGGATAACACTGGCTCTTTATAGCCAAAAAAGGCCAAAAAGGCCCAGTTTTACTTGATTATTGATTCCAGTCTCTGCTTGTACGAAATTTGTGCAAACCTGAGAATATCTTCTGGGAACAACCCTCGTTTGCAACCGATTGGAATGCCCAATCGGTTTTCATTCATAAACAGTGATGTGCAGAAGAACAGATTCCAAGCTTCCTTTCGAACTGTCAATAAATAACATCCAATTAGCAGAAGAATATTCCGTGGCTCTTAATTTCATCAGTACACCAGAAATATTTTTACACATAGGTTAAGATAATCATCACAAATGGCACAAACTTGTCACATGCTCAATAGAAAGTGGTCTTAGTACCATGCTGCAAAAGATTTCTATCTTTCAGTCGTGATGCCAATTCTTTAAAAGATGATAAATAAGGTCCTTTATCAAATCACTCAGTTCTGGCGTTAAAAAGCATGCAAAGTCTGGGCCATCATCATCATCAACATGATTAAGTTCATTGTAATCATGTTGCTCTTCATCTGAATGTTCATTGATTGAGAGATCAGGAAACATATTAAACTCGGGAATAGCAATATCAGCACTATGAGCTACTAGTTTAATTGCTGACGGAAAATATTTGTAACTCTTAAGATTTGCGCTTCTTTTTATTTACACCTGTCACGTTTATAGAACAGACTTAACAGTCGTTAACATGATTTGTGCGCTCCCTTGAAACAATTAGTATCCCAAATCTCATTGGCTGTCTGGTTCAACTTGTCAGTTTTCTCAAACATTCTACCCATGTCTTGCAAACAACATGAGGAGCCCATGCTTTGTCTTAGTCTGCTCGATTTATTCCAAAATATACATCATACGCATTTTAAACAAAGTCTCTTACAGGCTTTCTGTTGTCCACAGTCTTGTCTTCACCGCAAATGTAACAAAAGAAATCAGTATGATTTTTTGTTACGGGATTTTTATGTCAGTGTCTATCAATACAACTAAAAAACAATATGCGAAAGTCACAAATTAGCACTAACAAAAATACCATAGGACAAAGACGTCTATGACCTGCTATATTGTAAAACACTTTGTGAAAGTACACATGATATCCAAATCTGCTGAAAAGTTTAATAAGCTTGCAAAGAAGGCAATTTACAGAAAAGTTTCCAACTGAGGCATATGTAAGATCAGAAAAACTAGAGCTAACCAAGGAAAATGAATATGATTTTCGTAATCGGCACTTCTAAATTAATCTGAAAACAGTCTACCTTGCCGACCGTACAAAATGTGTTGACCACATTATGCTGCCCTATTGTCGTGTACCATACATCAGGGACCTGATCCTTATACGAAATATTCCAAGGAGGAAATCCCAACCAGCATTGTGGTCTAAACAGGAAAGACCGTTTTTCCTCATTGCTTGATATTATGGATTATACATTTATGCGAATTGCAGCGGGAGTCAGCGAATAGCGTCCATACGGATTACTTTTTTGCGTGGTAGGTGTCTTACTGCCGCGCTTTGTTGCGTAGTTAAGGTCTGTTTAGCTTGTCACGGATTGCCAACGAAAAATTACGTAAAAAATTGGGATTGAATATGACGAATATCGACTTACTGTGAATGAACTACTGTTGACTCGGGGAATTGCGTTGCCAAGACTGAATTTCCGTGTAATTTATTGATCATGACGATCAAAATTTGGGAGATTGAAATGGTAAAACTTTTTTGGTCGAAGTGAGAGAAATTTTTCGTTTCGACAGAGCCTACAAGGTAATTGAGAATTTATTAAAAAGTAGCGATGTGTTTGGGATGTTTCATGTAGAAACTTCAAAAATTTATCCGAAGAAAGAAGAGGCTTGGAAGATTGCCATGAAGCTAAAGCAAGATGGTAAGGCCAATTTCTACTGTCAGGCCTATAACAAACTTGATTGTTTTTACATCTTTCTTGACATTTGCTGTAAAGCAGTGGGCATATTTTTTTATTTTTTATTTGATATTCCATGAAATACTTGGTATTGTTTATTTATTATACCAGATACATAATTACTCTGATTTGCAAGAGTATCTCAGACAGGTCTGCAGCATTAGTCCAGCTTAGCACGTCATGTACAGACATAACGATAACCAATCAAGGGGGTGTTTATAGAATGTTCTGATGCAGTCTTGTGTGTTGCCTATTCCTCTATGAACAGTAAAACTCAATTACCAGTCAGTAGGATCAAAGCTCTTTCTTTAGTGTATCGCACCCTTCACATGTCGGAGAAATCAGTAAACCTGCTCCCATCAAGAATTAGAGGAAAAGGCGATATTATTACTTCATTTCCTTGAACCAACTAGTTCACTGTTAGCCATATTGTTGTCGAGATGAAAAAAGGAAGCTGTAGTTTTTGCTTGGCTTAAACGTGGTCGCCATTGATGGAAGTATTGCGAAATCTTAGTAATATCCTCAGACATTGTGTGCTCGATTTCAACTTTGTCTGGGGCAATGTAGGCCAGTGCTCGGTCATCAGCATAGATATAGTGAGTTGAGGTTGTGAGGGAGTGTCCGCTATGTAAATATTCAAGAGGATAGGAGCTAGTGCGCTACCCTGTAGAACACTGTTATTCAGTCGTCTAGTCCGGCTTTGCCGTTCGGTTTAGTCACCACAAATGACTTATTTCTCACCAGGGCACAAATGAACTCAATTATTTTTCAATCCAGAATACATTTTAGCAGTTTGTTTACTAGTCCGCGTAGCCAGACCGTGCCATAGGCTGCGGTAGATTCGGCTAGCACAACACCAGTTTTCTTTCTTTGTTGGAAGCTGTCTTCTCTTTGCTGAGTCATATTTCTCACCTGGTCTGCTGTAAACTTGTTTGCTCTAAAGCCAGCTTGGATCTTGGGTAGCTGGGGAGTCCAGTGTTGGGCTGATTCGGCCAAGAATAAGTCTTTCCAGAAGTTTGTGTGTGACCGAGAGGAGCGATATGAGTTTGTAGCTCGCTGCCTCTTTTTGTCCTTTCCTGGTTTGTGGATGGCTAATATGTGAACTTTCTTCCATGTCTCTGGGATCTTTTTATTCGACATGCAGGTATTGAAGAACTTTCGCAGCCAGTGGTGGCGTTCAGACGTTTTTCAAGAATTAATCCAAACCAGAAGATTTTCTCAGTCTTAATTTTGTTATTCCTAATCTTATCTTATCATCCTTAAAGGATTGGGTAATCTAAGGTTGACAAAGAGAGGGTTTTTTTAGTTTAGTTGTCTCATCATTCCGTGATGCTGCTCTGTCTATTGGGTGTATTAGCTGTTGCTAACTAGTTTTGCAGCAATAGCATTGACGCTAACTGGACGGGGTATCTTTGGTTTGGGTGGGTGGTCTATTTCTTTGATGATCTCTTCCCACCGTTCTGTTTTTACGGTGTCCAAATGTGTTTCCAGCTCCATAGCTGATTGTGTTTCTCTGTCATTGATCTGTTCGATGGTACTGGGAAGGCTGGTACATGTACTGCCCCAGCAGGGGACGAGTTCCTTCCGATGTCCACTTAGTATGGTCTGCTTCAGCTGCATCAGTTAATCCCTTGGTGAAGATGGTGTACATGGAGTCGATGTTAGCCGCAGTTGGTTATTCTAGCTCCCTTGCAACTTTGGCGGTAAGTTCTGTGAATTTGGGCCAGTCAGCTTTCCTAAAATTCCATCGAAACTTTGAGCGGCTTTGCACGTATGTCTTGATGTAATCTTCAATTGTTATCAAAGATGCTCTGTGTTGCGATTCAGGGAAGTTTCTCAAGGTTTTCCTTGTGACTTGCTGTCTCATTGTCCTTGTTTACCAGGTCAGTCTAGATTGACCTGGTAAACAAGGACCTTCCAGAAAGGAAAGATCTAGGTTCGTTCGAGTCAATCATTGAGCCCATTGAACAAATTCAGTTACATGCGCCATATATTAATTTACACCCCCCAATCAGTGTGGTGTAAATTAAAATCTTCTGTGTACACAGCTGGAGATATTGGTGATGGGAGTTTCATACGGTTGAGCTTCTCATTTGGCGACTTGTACACGTTGACAAGGGTTTACCCTTCGATGACAATTTGTACCCATTCTAGTGTATTGCTAACAGGAGATGATGAAGCGTTCTCTGTTTGGTTGTCCGAGAGGAAGAAGGTAGCAAGGCCATGGATTTTGCTTAGCATGTAGCCTACAAATGTATAGCCACTGAGCTTCAGTTTCTCGGGATTGTCACAATGTGTCTCTGGTAGTATGACAACTAGAGGCTTGTGGGTTTCTGTGAGTTGCTCTAGCACAGATGATTTAAAGTTGGTCTAGCCTTCGATGTTCAGTTGCAGGATGCTGAAAGCAGCTCTGTCTCCTTGATAGGGTCCATGCTGCGCCATAATGGTGCAGATGCTTTAGCAGTTTGACACAGTTAGTTCGACAGGAGCAGTCTTAGCAGGGACACCGCGTGCAGGTCTGTGTCTTGTCCAACTGAAATGCTGTGGTGGCGACTCTGATCTGACCTTAGCTGGGCTTTAACTATTGTTCTATCCATAGAGGTTTAGGAAACATATATGGTTCTGCTGAAAAGGGGCCTTTCAGATGTTTAGAGGACGTGGTAATAACATTAGTGGAATACTGTCACACTTAAGAGTAACAGGAATCGGCATTATTGAACAAATCCTACTGCAGTGACAATTTGGACACATTGCAAATGATTCTAAATTCCAAGCTGGGAAAGTAAGATGTCTTTAGTACTCAAGAAGTGGGCATTTTGGAACTATGGAAAACGATGCTGAGATAATATTAAAGAAAATAAGAACAAAAAAGGAACCATACAATGTACAGCATTTGTGCGACTAATTCGATTAATAGCACTAATCAACATGATTTTTCTGACAAAGGGTTTTTAAACGAATTCTAACTAAATTTGGGCTGCTGATTACGAATATGAACTCCGTTTTTATCTATCAAATCAGGATTTTGAGCTATGCAATTTTCCAATTTTTAATGAAAAATACTCAACAACTTATAGCTATATTGAAGGTTTCATAATAAAAACGTGATTTTTTGTACTACATTTTGTATATCAATAATCAAGGAATAACAATTATTACTGTGTTGATGTACAGCAATTCCAATAGAATGAAAGAAAAAAATATAAAATATAAAAGTACATATATATATATATATATATATATATGGAACACAGACCAGTATCAAATAGCAGTTATTTGAACTATCTTTTCTTGGCCGATTTCTGATGTACAGCTTCTGGGTTGTTTCCCATCAAGCTCCAGCAATAATCCGCCATCATGTGTGAGTCCCACCGGCCTTGATACCGTTCTTCCATTTTTTTAATGTCCTGATAAAAACGCTCCCCTTGTTCCTCCCCAAGATTCTCCGGAAAATTGTCCAAATGGCTCTGTAAATTGTGGATCTTGATACTCATTCTACATCCAAGATCTCGCAGGCTCATTAGTGCTTCTTCCCCAATTTCTTCATAGTTGTCTGCTTTTTTATTTCCTAGAAAATTCTGCACCACATTACAAAATGTGTTTCAAGCTCTTCCTTCTATCTCATTCATGGATGTGATGAAATTTGGATCTCTCATATGTGTTCTAATTTGGGACCCATCAAATGTACCAGCCTTTTCTTCTCTTCGCTAAGACCAGTAAAAGTTGAACATATATAGCTAAAACATTCACCACTGGGATCAAGAGCTTTCACAAACTGTTTCACCAATCCATGTTTTATGTGCAAGGGAGGAAAGACAATGTTCTTCC
>RDPX01000385.1:476168-492230 GCA_003991215.1 Morbakka virulenta | reverse complement strand
AAGGGAGGAAAGACAATGTACTTCCTATCCACTAGAGGATCATTGATGACATTATTATCGCCAGATGCCAAACTCTGTTGCTGAGGCCATTCATTCTTCACCCAATGCTCTGTTGTAGCTCTACTGTCACAGTTACACAGGAAATAGGGGTATTTTGTGTACCCTCCTTGCTGACCTAAAAGAAAGTTAACCATTTTCAAATCCACAAACTTCTTTTGGAACTGTCAATAAAAAGCTTCCAATCCGTTGAATCGTAAGCTGGAAGTCGCATAAAGAGAAGTAACACTTCTACATCAGTACAATAGACAAGATGGCCATCTGAATGGAAGTACGTCCGCAGTTCTGCTTCCCTGTTGCGATAAAATGAGACACTTGTGCCGGGTTTCAACATTCTATTCTCTTGCATTCTTGAAGCCAACAGTTCAGAAGACTCTTTTGGTAGATAAAGATCTCTAACCAAATCATTTAAAGCCTGCTGAATAAACAGAATTGGTTTGGCACTATCTTCATCACCGGGCTGAAAAATACCTGTAATGTCTTCTTCATCACTAGAAGAAGGTGAGCAAAGATCTGGGTCATCCATTTTTGGAAGCTCAGTAAATATTGGTACAGGTATTTCTTCACTATGGGCAACTGGTCTAATAGCTGAAGGAATACTTGGATACTGCAAATATTGCTTGTTTTTCTTATTGAAACCTTTTATATTGACAAGGCAGAAATAACAGTCATCTAAATGCTTGGTTCTCTCCAAACCATAGGCACTCCAAAGTTGAGTTTTGCATTCTTTCCTTGAGACCGTGATCTTAAGGTCTTAACACAGGTTTTGCACACTTTGTGAGGAGTCCAATGCTTGTCTTGATCTCCAAGAGGTACTTTGAAGTAAGGCAAATACACACTCACAAGTCAGTAATGTTGCTCCTCTGATTCTTCAAAGTAAAGCTCCCACAGATGTAGCAAAATATATTTGGATCACTTGAGCACTGTCTTCTGTGAGATGTAGAGGCCATTGTTAGGTTAGTAACACATCCTGCAGACAAGAAAAAATTTGTTAGCTACCTGAGTTGTTCCTTAAATTTCTACCCACCCTCTCACACCTTAGGCATTGTTTCACAAAAATACCCAGCAGACTAATAACAATAAATAACTAAATTTAGTGATAAAATAAATTTTAAAAAAACACTACCTGCAAACGAATGTTGTGTAAGTTGAAATCTGTTCGTTTACTTTCATGCCATAAATAATGGTTATGTTATGCATGTTCTACGAAAACAAATATTTTCTTCAATTTATTGGGAGACTAAATGAGAAGTAAATTAACCAAAATGAACCATATAATCTGGCCTTTTTGCTACACTATTTGATAGGATATTATTTTCTTAAAAATTCATGAAGTAATATAAATATAATATGTATAGCGCAAAAACATGATGTGATAGAGAAAATCTAAGATCACATTTGAATTCAGTACCCTCAAATTAGTCTATAACTATTTTTAGGTTCCATGCCAGAGAGAAAAACAAAATTTCTTTGTTTAGCAGTGTAATTTACAGACATGTTCAAGGAATGTTTTAAGGCCAGGAAAGACCATTACTAGATTATCAGACGCTATATGCTGAAAGGTCGGGTGCTCGTGTCCGATTTTTTTATTATTCTTTTAGGCACGTTGTAATGTGTGTTATAAGTGCAAGAAGCAAAGCAGTATTAAGCGTGTTGTTAGAAGAAAACGAAGGGGAAAAAAGACAAGAAAATTGACTTTTGGAAACAGAAGGAAAAGGCATATATACAAATATTGGCCAAGAGCTACATGTCAAAGATTCAAAAAAAAATATACAGAGAGAATTTGAATAAACTATCATAGAATTAAATTTATTCAGTCAAAAGATGACCTAGGCATCGCGTTATTAGTGATCTAAAGTAACAACACGTGACTGGACACAAATGTGTTTGTGGACGATTTGATTCGTCAGGGACTTGATCTCACTTGCCGCTTTTTAGCTACGTGGGAAACATATCGCTGCATATTTTTTCAATCTCCCACAGCATGAAAAGGCACTATCCTACAGAGTACAAGAGGTTTCAAAAGAGATTATTACAAATCTATCAAATATCTACGTATAAACACTAGGTACAATTAGGGAATTGAATGACTAAGCAGTAGGGTTTGCGTTGGAATTTTCTGAATGCCTTCGGTGTGATTGATGAAAAATACGGAAACATGGAAAACAAAAGGTTACTGCTTATGGTTAGCTCTATTTAAACTTTAGATATACATATTTCATTGTTCCAATAGCTAGAGCAGAACCCAACTTCAAATGATTTTATGCAGACGTCAGTGATAATGATAGACGTAGTGACGAAAGTACTTTGAGTTCATACATTCAAAACAACTAGAAAAATTATCTTGGGGCTCCTAATTTATATATTGTGGTGAATAGTAACAACAGATCTCCATACTTCCTCTTGGAGGATGACGCATTTTTACTTCAACTATACTTCATGCAACCTTATCTGCAAAGGAGGATGACCATGGAGACTTGTTTAGAACTATTTCAAATAGATGGCCTTTGTTTATTACACCAAGTTTGTGAAAGGAAGGCCAGTTGAACGTGTCTCTCTTGCAGCATAATTTTCATAAAATCTTTAGGCAAAGGCAAAGGGCAATGAACACCTATTGCCTTCAAGAACTAACTGGCGTTCAATTATCATCAGAATTCACAGAGATCGTTATGATGTTCGTTTGTAGCTTAACCACTTCAAGTCTTTTTCTCTTTTTCAATCAGTCGTTCAAATTGTTTTCTTTTTCTGTGCCAACACTTCTATAATCTCTTTGTATGCATCATTATGTTTTTTACGCTTGGTACAGTCTTTCTCATAAAAGTCACAAAGGGTGTTCTTCTAGCAAATCTGTGAGCATTTTAGCACTCTATTCTTTCGTTTTTTCGTATATCTTGTCATTTCAATCCGCTATTGGTTTTCTTATCACACGATGATTTTTCTGAAAGGTGTCCGTCAGCCATGTTAGACTATGCAATTGCTTTTTGTGCTAGTTTACGTATTCTTCAAACGCTATTTAAACGTCATTGGAACAAGATTTTTAAAAATTCAAATGTAATTAATAGTGTGCCGCATGAAAAATTGTAACTAATGTTCTGAAAAATATACCAGCTAAAAGAATTGGATTTTGTAGCATCTAACCTTGCAGTACCGTGTAGTTTTCCCGCTCTTTGCAATACGGTAATTCCATGTAACTGTCTATACTGTGGTTTCCAAAAACATCGCTGCTTCTAACTGAAAATAAGAATAAGAAATTGCTCTAGTTTTTATTTGAGTTAAAAAGAACTTTTGTATCAGTTTGTGAAGTAGCAAGCATGGCAAGAAATAAAAGAGTACTTGTGAATAAAGAAGAAGTTGCAAATAATACTATACCTGGTATTCTCAACTCTACTCACCAACCTTCACATCCATTGATCAAAAAGTTTACTTTCACTTAATATTGTAGGGATTAGTTGTCTGTAGTTTAACTTCCAAGGGTCACTTTTTGTAAGATCTATTTCTACTAATAACTATTGTCTTTACGTCAACTAAAAACTAATGAAAAAGAGTTGAAACTGACTTATATTAATTACACTACTTGACCTTTCTCAAAACATTTATCAGACAACTTTTGGTTTCGCATTTACTATGATACAAAGGCGCAACATAGTAATACTTTGCTTACAGGAAACAAGATGGAGTCTTGAAATATCTGTTACAAAGGAATCAGGATTACAAGCAAACTTTTACGACACTCTTCTTGACTTCTTGGTCTTTCTCCCGCTCCTTTTATTGTAATCTTGTCTCAGATGCTCTTGTCCTAGCTTTGTTTAGGAATTCCCTCAGTTTTTTCCTCTCATCCAATATATCCAAGGTTGCCTGTGTTATACACGACTTGTGCTGCTTCTTTCTACTCATCAGTTTCTCCTCACATGCTGTTTTCCAGATCTCCTTGACCACCTCCTATCCTCTCTCTATAGTCTCTTCAGTGGCAAGTTCCCGCAAAATCTCAAACCTGTCTTTCAGCCTCACCCGGTATTTTTCTATACATTTCTGGTATTTTAGATTCTCTGTATTGTACGTGACTCTTGTGAAGGAGTTTGTAACTCTTTTTAGCTTTAGCTGAAGTGTGCCAACCATCAGGTGATGATCTCCTCCTCTCTTGTTTCGAACATCAAGAAGAGACCTCCCGAGTCTGACCCCAGTACAGATTAGGCAATAGCCAGGCTAATTTCACTAAAAACTCTACCAAGAGCTGGCTGTTCTGGATCATGGTACTGGGTCCATGTCTTCCAGTGGTAGCTGTGTATCATTGGTTGTCCTGTCCTATATCCGAGGTTAAATCTCTCATAAGGATGACCACCTTTGTCTCATGTCTATCATTGGTCACTATCTTGATCTTTCCATAAAACTCCTCGTTGGCCTGTTTGTGCATAGCACATGATGATGGTAAGAGTGATTCTCTTGTTGTGTCTGACAAAAAAAACATTACTAAATTTATTTACATTGGCACAAAACTGGGCTCACAATTCGAAGTGAAAGACCAAACAACGAAAAAAACACAAAAATAGTTTGGTCTACAAAGTGAAGTGTCCAGAGCCTGATTGTACTGCCACAAACATTGGTGAGGTTACCCGTAGACGTTTTGAGAGAGAGTTAAAGACCACGATGGAGGAGACAAGAACTCCAATGCATTTATACATACTTGAAGACTGGACACCAGCCGGTGACAAGAAAACATTACGGTCCTTGTCAATGCCAGACATTTGAGTAGGTACTTTAGGAGAATAACAACTGAGGCATTGAAGATTAAAAAAGAAAAGCCATCACTTAATGCCCAACATAAATCGATGACATTAAAGCTCTTTACATATTCATCTTTGACTGTTTTTATGTATTCATGGTAATCTTTAATTAAAAGTTTAAAGCATACACTTTTTCTTCTTGTAGGAACAGTAATTCTGATTATGACCTTTGGAAAGTAAGATCAGTGTTTAGCAAATACTAACCGGTTTTGTTTTAAATGAATATGAGTGAGATTTTGGTGAATTTATTTCTTGATAAGTAAATCGATCTTTATTGAGTTTATAGAGTTATGCCTAACTGTGACCTATGGTCCATTTTTGAGGTGTCCAAGGCCCTTCTAGATGTAGTCACCCTTGTTACGGATGACAGTCATGTACTTTGTCAGCTGGCAAAATGAAGATCAAATTATTCTTTTTCAGCTGACAACACATTTTTCTTTCTTTCGTGAGGTTTTCAATGGTTACTTTAAAGGATTGAAGGGTCAGTCTCGTTTGCACTCTGACTGTGCCAGCTTTACATCTCAGAAGGTCTTTTACTGCTGTTTTAACAGTTAAATCGATTTCCTTTGCAGCAATAGTCTTAGAAGGTACGAAAAAGCTCAAATCTTTACGAGAAGGTATTCCTCTGTTAATAAAAGTGCCCAAATAAAGGGTTAGCAACCCATTGAGATTTGTCTGTAGGGTATGGTTCTCCCGAAAACTTTTCTTTCAGGTTCTTATACTTCTTTTGCTGTCTTTTCCTGGTGAAACTATTTGTGAGTGTTATTTACGGAGGAAATTCATTTCTGGTATTATCTGATGCTTAGCTTCTTCGAAAGGAAAGATTTTCGCTTTTTTTCCCCATGGTTTAAATGAATCATTTCTTGTAGTAGCTTATCATATATATATATATATATATATATATATATATAAGACGTTTATGATATCTTGCGTGGAAGTCTTTCCCTCAGCTACGTTTTCAGAGGTCCTTCGCCCATCGTCAGGCTACTAAAATGACTAATTGTAACTCTGTTGTACTTAGAGGTTGCGGATTTGCCTGGTGAAAGGGATCACAGGAGGAGTGGCATCATACCTATTTATCTTGTGTTTGTTGTGATATTTTACTCCAATGCTGTAAGCAATGTTTCTGGAAGAGTATAAATTATACTGTTGATCTGATTGCTGTGCTGTAGGGAATAAATTGCGGGGTTTTTCATAAGCAAACCTCCAATCCCAAATAGACTGTAAAGTAGAATGGACAGGTATGACAGTAGTGGTATTTATTGTACAGTTAACTTGTCAAAAGCAAAACTTTGAAGGGATATTTAGCTATTAATTAGCCCTCTTCTATCTTTCAGAGGTAAGTTAGGCAAGGGCCAAATGAAGTTATAGAATGGTTTTTTGAGTGCTCGAAGTGGTTTTTCTTACAGTTCCTTGTCTTTGAGGTATACTGAAAATACACTCTAAAGACAGGTAAATAAATAAATCTTAACATAGGGGAAAAAGATTTAAATTTTGAAAATACAATCAACAATCAAAGACTTCTGGCAAACGACAATGGGATTTTTACAAGGTTTACTCCAGGTAAGGGTAAAAGCATACTGGTGTAAAGAGTTGCATATTTTTGGACATTTTTCTTCATATTTTTACTTTACATTACTCATTTTCTGTTTGTGTGTGTGTGTGTCCCTCTCTCCCTCACACACACATACACACACATACACTCTCTCTCTCTCTCTCTCTCTCTCTCTCTTAAAATATCTTCAATACAGTAGCCTCCACTTACAGCAGAAAAACAAACTGAGTGCATTACGTCCAGGGTCGCTGAGGCTCGAATCTAGAATCTTTTTTTCAGTAATGTGATGATCAACCATTTGGCGACACTACAACGTAACTTCCTTTTCGAGAATGTTAGCATAATAAACCTTTATGAAATTGTCTTTCTATGTATACAAAGTGGTTCTTGATTGTGCTCGATAATATACAAAATGATGGCTGGTAAGGCTCAGTAATTAATTAGTGAAAGATATTTTTCAAGAAAAGGTTTCAGAAATTGTATCGTACTTCTTTTCAAAAAGAGAGAGACAGACCTTTAGTACTATGACGTTTTTAATTTTTTAAAAATCAAAATCATCTTCAATTAATTCTCAAGACAAAGGCATTCTTAGGGACGAGGGGGAGGGGCTGTTCTCAGCCCCAATAAGAGCAATTGCTTATGTCTTCGTAATGGCATATTAGCATGTTATTACAAACACTATAAATGAAGATCGAACTTTTAGGAAACTTGTTCTCTGCCTTCTAGAGGTTCTCAAGGCACTTACCTCATTGGACGTGGTGATAGAGTTATTGTTAAGGTTAAAGTTAAAGCTAGCCTATACACAGTTTTCCGCGGACAAATCATCTAGAATTCNATAATAAACCTTTATGAAATTGTCTTTCTATGTATACAAAGTGGTTCTTGATTGTGCTCGATAATATACAAAATGATGGCTGGTAAGGCTCAGTAATTAATTAGTGAAAGATATTTTTCAAGAAAAGGTTTCAGAAATTGTATCGTACTTCTTTTCAAAAAGAGAGGGACAGACCTTTAGTACTATGACGTTTTTAATTTTTAAAAAATCAAAATCATCTTCAATTAATTCTCAAGACAAAGGCACTCTTAGGGACGAGGGGGAGGGGCTGTTCTCAACCCCAATAAGAGCAATTGCTTATGTCTTCGTAATGGCATATTAGCATGTTATTACAAACACTATAAATGAAGATCGAACTTTTAGGAAACTTGTTCTCTGCCTTCTAGAGGTTCTCAAGGCACTTACCTCATTGGACGTGGTGATAGAGTTATTGTTAAGGTTAAAGTTAAAGCTAGCCCATACACAGTTTTCCGCGGACAAATCATCTAGAATTCCTTGTGAATGCATCTATGCTAACTGGTAATACTTATGGATTCATGTATTTGACAATATTGTTCTATCTATTGGGTTTACAACAATCGATATTTGATCAGTGAGGAGGTTTAGATCTTCCTTTTCAAACTGTTTATTACTTTCTCACAGCCATTGTTTTCCTTTAAGAATTTCAATTTTTTTCATTTTTTTCATTACATTGTATTTCCTAAGGCACCAAGGCTTAGATTACATGAAATTTAAGAATAAAATAAGAGAAAAGCTTCCCTTCCACATGTATGGGCAATATTAATATTTTAGCTTACTCTTTTCAGTTTAAAGTCAGTTGGAAACGTAATGATCTTTCTTCTTATTAGAACTGAGTACCACTCTCTGTCTTGCAATGTATGCTCATGCCATGATTTGTAGTTTTCTTCACACAGTTACCGAAAAATGACTCGAGGCTTCTCTTGGTATTCTATAATCAATTGATTTTATAGTAAATCTAACTGTTCTAAAATTTTTAAAAGTAGATTACAAGACTCCATTTCTACACTTCAAGTTCAGCAAATTGCCTTTCTCTCAAGTCAAGTAGAATAGGTGAGTAAAATTAAGTTTGTTTAAATAATAATTCTCTAATTCTGAAATAATTTTAACCAAAAACACCATCAACAAAAAGAACACGTCAGGACAATGCCGATGTAATATATTACTTTTACTTATATTCTCGATTTACCCCCTCCCCCCAATAAATGTATCATGTGTAAGAACCATCCCAAAGTTAATACAAATATATATGCTAGGATTACCCTCTCTGTTTTACTTTTACCCCCCATCCCCCTCCAACTTTTATGCTAAAGTAAAAAATATAAAATAATGTTGTTGGGTTTTTTTATTATACTGGGGCATAAGGGGCGCAGAGTGCTCAGTCCAGTCTATGACTGTGTCTGGGACTGACCAACCTCCGGGTGACAGGCGAAACCAAGTAGCTTGTCTGTGACCCACTATTCAACCAAGTCAGCCTCACCTCCTCGTGGTGCGCACTGGACAGGAAGTCTAGCGACTTCTGAGCCAACGAGACTCTGGCTAGGGGGTAGCAGCACGATTTTCTGTTACCAGAGGATGAGCTCCCCGTTAGATGTAGTGTGCAGGGCCCACCGGCGTGTGGACACATCCCGACACTAACCAAATTGCTCACCCAGGAATGGGTTAAAAATCCCTCACTGTCTTGTGATTAGGTATGGGATTACCAAAGGCTAGGCACACCGCTTAAAACTGTGGATGGCGTCAGCAAGAGCATGCGGCTGTAGAAGAATCTGCCAAACTCATAGTTATGCGGATCATAAGTCATCAATACATACCAGATCGGTCGAGGCCTGGGTTTCCAATGACCGCCAGCACCACTGACCAGCAGGGCGGTACCGAAAAGTGTACTACTGCTAAACAACGACGAAAAGGAAGGAAAAGAAGAGGAAGAAAGAATAGGAGACAAATGCGTGTAGAGGACAAAGCTAGGAAAACGATATTGAGGATTGGTACACTAAATGTGGGAAAGATGAATGGAAAAGGACGGGAACTTGTAGATATGATGGAGAGAAGACACATTGATATACTATGCGTCCAAAACACCAGGTGGAAAAGAAACAAGTCCAGGCAACTGGGAATGGATACAAGCTAATATTTTATGGAGAGGACAGCAAAAGAAATGGAGTAGGAATTGTGTTGGGACCTTGCTATACAGAACGAGTGGTGGGAGTAGAGAGAATCTCTGACAGAGTGATGAGCTTGAAATTAGATGTAGAGGGCACAATACTGAATGTGATTACTGCATATGGACCACAGACGGGTTGCATGCAGGAAGATAAAGACAGGTTTTGGAGAGACGTGGACACAATATGCATAAGGATACCTAGATGAGAGAGAAGCGTGATTGGAGTAGATTTCAATGGACGCGTTGGAGAAGAGAACAGAGGGGATGAGGAAGTGATGGGAAGATATGGCTTACGAAGGGGAAACGACAAAGGTCAGGTGTTAGTGGACTTTGCAAAGAGAGAAGAATGAAAGTGAGCAGAGAAAAAAAAAGAATACCTGGATTTGAATGGAAGAGAGGATGATAAGTTAAACATGCAAGGATCAGATATAACGAGGACAGAAGACTTTAATTACCTGGGCTCAACAGTACAATGCAATGGAGGATGCGTTATAGAAGTTAAGAAGAGAATACAAGCATGTTGGGATGAATGGAGAAAGGTAACAGGAGTACTATGTAACAGTAAGCTACCACCAAAAGTGAAGAGAAAAATATATAAGACAGTAATGCAGCCAGCTTTACTGTATGGGCTAGAGTCAGTAGGGACAACAAAAAAACATGAAGCAGAGTTGGAGTTGGCAGAATTGAGAATGGTGAGGTGGGCACTTGGAGTCACACGCCAGGATAAAATCGGAAATGAATACAGCATAAATACAAGGTAAAGCACATGCTAGGAGATTAAGCGAGAAGCAAAGGGAGGCAAGACTGAGATGGTACGGGCATGTGATCAAAATGGAAGAGAATTATATCGGGAGGAGAATGTTAGAGATGACTCTGTCAGTGAGGAGAGAGAGAGGAAGACCAAGGAGATGCCACATTGATGTAATAAAAGAGGACCTGAGGGGGATGGGAGTAAGAAGGGAAGATGCTGCCAACCGCAGCAAATGGAGGTGTATGATCTGCTGTGGCAACCCCTAACAAGGAGCAGCCGAAAGAAAAAGAAGGAGATCTTTTTTGATTATACTCAAATAAGTAATAAAATAGTAGAGCTCTTTATTGATATTAATCAGTAGATGTATTTCCTGGCATTTATCTCATAATGGAATGAAACAATAATGACACAAACACAGAACGATATATTAACTATGACTTCTTGCAAAACATCATTTTATTTAGATAAATAAAGCATAAACTACATGACAACAGTTTTTTTCTGAGTTCTTCAAAAGTATTTTATTTATATTACATGATGTTAGATTACTTCAGCATCAAAGTTGGAGGTGGGGGAGGGAAGGGGGTTAAAGTCACATAGAGAGTGCAATCCTAATATATGTTTGTTTTACTTCCTAGATAATTGTAAGATATGTTACTTTTACCGCGGGGTAAAAAGAGGCACGGGGTTAAAAGTAGTAATTCAGTACACCGAGTAATTATTCAGTTAGTCTCCAAAAAGGTAATTAGGACCCCTTAGCCACTGTTTTTATCCTATTCACTTTCTTATTGATATTAATACATTTAGGTTTGGTTCTTCCTGGGTGTCATTAGTACTCGTTATTTGTATCTAAATCCTGTTCTAAGTTTCAGTGTTTATCACTTAATTTACCGTAAATTTTAGTTTCAAAGTCTAATCACAAGAGCTTTAAAACTATATGTAAAGCACAGAAATTGATTTGCTAGCATATCAGTAGGTCTTCTATTTTGACTTGGTCTAGACAGTTGTGGTTTGTCATGAGCCATATCATGTGATATTAAGTGGTCTAAATTTGGTAGAATTAGACCAACTTAACAAGGATTAGATCAACTTTACCCTTTCACTGTTAGAAATGATGACAAGTGGAATATATGAGCTAGAGATGTGCATTTGATACGACTTGAAACTCGTTTTGAACGCATAAACTTTCTATTTATGTCGATTGTAAAGTTAGTTAGAAACAAAGAGCAACAGAACCATATTTTTATATTTGACATTTTATGTCCTATTAAATTTTAAAAAAATGAAATCTCTCCTAAGTAATTCTAGAATTAGGGGAAGAGATGATAGCTGGAAGAAGAATCATTTACATAATGCTACAAAATTTACCAAGTAAACTTTCCAATTTTTACCAAATACCTAGTCACTAATCTGTCTTCGGTATAAAACAAAATTAACACAATTTACTTTGTGGTTCAAACCATGATTAGCCATCAAATTTTTTTACAGAAATGGTGGACCATCTTTTCACTTGGGATATTCTCGATCGTGCTTCAGAAGTGTCTCTATTTTTATTCGTCCTTTTCTTCGTCAGCTCTGCAAACATTGTTACGTCGACCTAATGTTGCCAGTCTTATTCCTTTCTATCCTTGTTTTAAGGATATTACAATTGATATATTAATATAATATATTTTATATCATATAGATATATAAAGTTTTCATTTATATCTTCTGCTTTTTTAAACTCTCTTTCATATATATATATATATATATATATATATATATATATATACAGTATTGCATAGAAGTCAAAATGTAACATTGCAAACAATAGTTTCACGTTTTTATGATCATCAGACAATTATTATGATAGATGATCATGAAAGCTGTGCTTTAGTTATTACAATAGCACGTGATCTGATAAAACCCTTTCTTTGTTTACTGGTCAGTTTGTGTCATCTCTTCAACTTGTTAAACACATCGTCTTTATCCCAATCAGGTTGTACTTCCGCGCATAATGCAGTTTCCCTACGACAATAACTGTTCACCACCTAATGGGTTTTAGTTTTTTAAGACCTTAAGTNGTTTGTGTCATCTCTTCAACTTGTTAAACACATCGTCTTTATCCCAATCAGGTTGTACTTCCGCACATTATGCAGTTTCCCTACGACAATAACTGTTCACCACCTAATGGGTTTTACTTTTTTAAGACATTAAGTCTTCCAATCCAGAAGTGAGTTTGTATTTTTGTGTGTGGCTTTACCTCTATTTTCTTCATATTTCCTTACATGAAATGATCTCATCGTGTGTTTGAAACTTTTCCTTAATCCTAAAATTCATTTTGTTTTCAATATTTTTCATGCCAAATTTTTATAAGTTAAACACTGAAAATGTCACTCGGTATTAGTATTAAAGTTGTAAGTATGCAGGCTACTGAGGACATATATATTGTAAAATTCAGATATCAGCCTTTCATTATAATGATAAGCACATGACACGACTGTCTTCGATCTACCAGCATTTTCTTGCAGTGTAACGTTGGGCAAAGTGAGTAAGAAATGCGATTTTACCAAAAGCAGACCCAGCAACAGCTTCAACTCTCTGGCTTCCCTGTCTTGAGCTACCCAAGGCAGCCAGGATGCTACAGGCGCTTCTACCTCAAACAAGGTGTTCCACGTTATTAAAACAGTGACTGCACCCCCCACCCCCCAAGTTATAGTCAAGGTTCTGGCACTTGTCATTTTTTAAACTCCACTTGCTTCCGAACAATCCTGATGGTAATATCTGCTTAGCTGGTCTATATGGCGGAACCATCGACCAGTTGTTGGTACAGCTCAAGCGTTTGTGTTTTATTGATGTTACTAGCGGCTGTTCGGACTGCTGTCTGACCTACTCGTTAGATCGAAAGTCACTTCAACAACTGCCAAGGAACTTTCCTTGGGGATAATAGTCAAACATACTGAGCTATAAAAAACCCTACACAAATTATGAGAGAAGGCCACAATTTTAGAGAATGTAATCAAATGAAAGGTAGAGGAGGGTAAAGTGACAAAGAAAAGCCAAAGACTAACATACTTGTGAGTCTTAATGATTGGCTGACAGAACTAATATGAGACAAGTATCAAAATGAGACAGACAAGTATCAAAACGAGAGCAGATGTGAAAGGAAGAGGGCCGAGAGTAATAGCAAGGCATAATTTTTAGCGTCCTTAACGATATGCTCTTTAGAGGAAGAGAGAGGGAAAAAGAAAAAGAATACTGGAAGGAGAAGTAGAAGAAGAATGTTAAAGAGTCATTTCAAAGATATAAACTTAATTTTTGAAACAATATTTAAACAGAGAATACCGGGTTATAAATTAGTGAAAACTATGAATGCACTGAAATAGCTTCAAATTAATCCCTATGGTTTTCACAATCGTATGTTTTACCATCTGGTTTAACGGAGCTGTTTTCATTGTCACTTTATTCTGCAACCATATCTTTTTCTAAAGTTTACAAAAGTTAATTTTGACATTTGTCACACCAGCTTACTTCATTGCTAAATTAGTTAATATTGATTTCAAACCAGACCACTTTCAACTAGGGTTCGGTCAGGTCATAGACGTGTAACAATTTTGAAACCGGACTCCATCCACAATGATTAATGGTGAACAAGAATGTATTCTACTTAAATTCCTTGTTTATTCCAAAGTTGTACTCTAATCTATCAAAGTTCATCTTTTCTAGTTGTTTGACGTCAGGTTGACATAACCTTGATTCCATTCACTCGACATAAATTTTGATCTGCCAGCACCTATTTAATTTTCCTCCTTTCACAATCATTTTTATTGTTTTGCCTAACTTGCGCCTAATGCGCTCCTTTATATAATGAATTCAAAATATACTCCTTGCAGTTTCCTCTTTTCCTCAAGTAAAATAACAGAAAACTAACCATATATATACATATACACATATATACATATACATATACATACATATACATACATATACATATACGTACATATACACATACATTCAAATACATATACATACATATACACATACATACATGTACATAGCTCTTTTCTTGTCCTTTCTCAGAAACAAAAACCTTAACTATATACTAGTGAAGCTTTCCTTGTTCCTAAAATTTACTCTCCAACACTCCACAGTCCATCATTAACAAAATCACAGCTGCTCCATTTGGCATTCTCTATCAATCCGAATTTTTATGAACCCAATTTCACAGAGTCGTCCTACATTTCAAGTAGTAACTGTAGTTCCTCTTGTGTTGTTTACGCTGCTAAATAGCGTCAACATCATATTTAATATGTAGGCTACACCATACCTTACACCCTTTCTTTATTAGATTTAGTAGTAGTAGACCAGAAATTTCAAGAGAAGTTGGGGATTGTGAGCTGGTTCATGATTTTGTTTACAACGCTTATGATTGACGCTTTGCCACTTGCGGAGACAGAATGCCTTGTTAAGGAAGACAAGTCGATTGGTCTCTTCAATAAAATATACCCAAATTATATGAACACGAGAGTAATTCACCACAAGAGTACATTGACTACAATACCATGTGGCTGTGTGAAACCATTGGAGGTGGTTACCAACAATTGTGATCGAAGACATCATTTCTTCTTTA
Organism: Morbakka virulenta; assembly: GCA_003991215.1. NCBI lineage: Eukaryota > Metazoa > Cnidaria > Cubozoa > Carybdeida > Carukiidae > Morbakka > Morbakka virulenta. Next base: position 477,460 of record RDPX01000385.1, on the reverse strand, counting down.
AGTTCAACCAGGCTCAAGTGTTGGATCTCTTGACGTTTTTCAAATTGTTTCTATTCATGAACGTTTTGGTTAATAATTTAGGGGTTTTTTAATTATATTTTTAAGTATTAATTAGTACATTGATATCCATGTTTACTTGTGGGTAATGTAATATATAATTTTTCTATAATCTCCTAAGAATGCTCAACACATCAAAACCGATGGTTTCTCCATCTCAATCGCTCAAGGGACCTAGAAATTTGTTTAAGATAGGTTATTGTTAAAATTTCCAAAAAACCGAGTAGGGAAATAGAAATGAGTCATTGGGCTCTTAAAAAGGATGTTTTAGCAGCTACATTAAATGAACTTCTGTTTAAGCAACTTCGCTGAAATAATCTAAACTATTTGTTTGATTTGAAAAAAAAACCACCAAGGGATTCAAGAAGCTAAAAAAAATTTGTTTTTTCGATTTTCCAGTAAATAGCTGCATAAATAAAACTCTTTGAAATATCCATCTCTAATGTCATGACGATTTATCTATTCTATATATTATGTATATATTATATCATGAATTTAGTCACTTTTCTCCTTGTGTATAATCGTGGGAGACGTTTCCTTACAATGGTCATCTTTCAAACATTTTCTACCATTTTGGCATTCAGCTGCCTATTTAGTAAGTACCTGTAAAGAGGAACATTGTATAGTAGCATAGGTACCAAGTCCTATCGAATTCCCTTTGATGATCACTTTTTAATAAAGAGGTAGCTAATAACTGCAAGATTATCAATTTTTTTATATCCTCAAAAATGTTTGTCTCCTGCAGTTTATTTGTATGGGGAAAAAATATGGTTACAGGTTTCATGCTACATATTAAATCTAATGATAATTAACCTTTTTAGGAATAATACTGGAACTGGCGAGGTTACTTTTCCTCTTGAAGTATGTTCATCAATGGGGTAGATGCATTGGTTACTTACTTTCTCCAGATCTTTCTTTCGGTTCCAATATTCAATCTATTGGCAAGCCTGTTTCTTCATAGGTTTGTTCAAGATAGATAGGCTTTTTGTATCGTACTAGAGATTATCCTGCATGAAGCAATGCAGGGTAATCTCTATTAGAGATTCACAGAGATGTATGATGCCTGAGGCCATCATGCATCTCTATGAATCTATCATCTTCCCTTCTATGGAGTACTGTTGCCGTATCTGAACAAGTGCTCTGTCATCTCCACTTGATTTTCTTCATCGTGTTCAGAGACGTGTTTGTAATTTTGTAGGTCCAAATCTTGCTCCTACTCTTCAAATTTTATCTCA
>RDPX01000385.1:457161-470130 GCA_003991215.1 Morbakka virulenta | reverse complement strand
ATATATACATAGATAGATAGATAGATGGATGGATGGATGGATGGATAGATAGATAGATAGATAGATGGATAGATAGATAGATAGATAGATAGATAGATAGATAGATAGATAGATATCCATCTATTTATATACATATATATTTATATATATGTACATATATAAACACATACACATATATATATATATGTGTGTGTGTGCGTATGTATCCTTTTATTTTTCACGGGAACTCTTAGGTTACCAACAGCTCCTACTTTGATATTGTCGCTTAGTTTACTTTATTCCTTTAAACTCTTTGTAGTGTAATATAACCTTCTCAGATCTTTCTGGACACTTCAAAACAACTTCGAGGGTGTTTTTCATTGCATGGTAGTAAACTGAAGCTGTAGGTACAATGAGAAGATGTTAAAGATAAGTTGTCTTCACTTAAATGTAATCATGTAGTTACCAAAAACGAAGTAATTTGGTTTTGTGTTGAAATGTTCATAACCACAATGGTACTACGACTAACAATGACAGCTTTCTCTCACCATTACCGGAGAAATGCAAATCTTTGTAATTTTACAGCTTGGGTTGATGGGAACATTAAACCTCTCAAAGACGTTTGTTTTCCATTAAAATAGTTGAAAGTGCCTCGTAAGACGACGTTTGTATAAAAACAAATATCAACTACCCAAAAGTTTTTTTAAAATGCTGAAAGTGGAAGGCCCTTTTCTTGGTGCAGGATCATACAAACATACAATAATAGTTATCATCCATCTACATCGTACTTGCTTATCCGTTTTTTCACTTTGGTACAGAAATGTTCACAGATAATTGGTGAAATAAGCGATTTGGCACAAGGGTGAGTCGGGCTTTTTTAGAAATCAAAATGGGATTGTTGGTTTTTATAGATCACATATCCATTCTTGTTGAGAACCTTTTGCGTCAACAAATCAAGTTTGTTTTCTGTTAGTAATGGATAGTCTGTTGATGCATAAGAAATCCCTTAGTTGCTAACTGTTGGATATATACTATTCCTTTATCTATTTCTTTATCTATAAAGTGTTTTAAAGTTCTCCGACAGTTAATTACCTTCCTTGTGTATTTTCTTAGGATTAATGCTGTTCTCAGTTACACATTGGATGACGAAAAGCAAAACTAAGCCCCCAAAGGTATATTTTTCCCTTTCCAGGGAAATCAAGGAACCCTTTGGCATTATTTGAAATGCTTGTCAGCTTCGGAAATCTTTAAGTTTAATAAAAGTGATTAAGAAAGGGATTATGCTCACCAAATTTCACGTATAAGAAAGCAAGCTGGTATGAGAGTTTTGATGTTCTAATCGAGGAATGAGAAAATTAAGTAAGCAACGAGCAAACTACTAATCACAAAAATTATGAGAGAAATGGAAATGGTATTGAGAAGAGTTAAAGTAAAATGGTAGTCAAGGAAGCCCATGGGACGATTTAAAACCTGGTTCACCTTTCCAAATTTTTAATAGTGTGATTCCTGATGGTGGTCAAAAAACTCCCCCATTCCCAATTGTGACTCTTTAGGAAAGGACTTCAGTGTACCACCACATAACATTGACATTTGGGTTCAACTCAATTACCCCCTAAATGTCTTAGGGCGCATAATCTAAATTAGATGCTTGCTGACCAAATGAACCTGAATAAAAAACGTGAAAACACGCTCTACTTATTATTATCTCTTTATAATCTTATAATCTTACGACGAAATTTTTCTCTCTCTAGGTGCCCGTTCCGTAGCCAGTTCTAAGAGTTTCTGTCACAGACAGTATCGGTATCTCTAATGAACTAAACATGAAGTGCCTTATCCCTCCACTTTCTTTGTCTGTAGGCTTGTCGTCTAGTTTTTATTTCTTTAAGGGGTTTCCACACTTCATGCATATCTAGGAATCTCCACGAATCAGACAGAAGTCCCTCCTCACCATTCTGAACATAGTTGTTCAGCCCTACTACTGCATCCTCTAAACAGTCCTATCTGCACCATTCTTTAGGTGATGCGCCTTATGCATTGTCAAGCGTTTCTTCTACCAAATTCAGATATTTCTGTTCTTATCCAATTTATGAATGCTGCAGAGTAGTGGAAAAGATACTGCCCAGGTCTTTATTGCCTTGTATAGATTTCCACTGTTATGTTTAGACTCTAATATTTTCTTGTTGGTCTGAATACTCAGATATTATCATTAATATTCTGATTCGCACAGTATGCGTGTTAACTTCCGGTATTGTCATCCTCAGCATCAGGTCAGTTTCATTGGACTTGAGATACTGAAGGTATTCTAGGTACTGAGAACTTTTCGAGAAATGTGTGCAGTTCCCAGTAAGGCAGACGTTTGGAGAGTATCAATATCATGCCCTATGTTCAGCTGTCCCAGAAAGCTTTTCAATTTGGGTGGAATACTTCTCAGAGCTCCAATTTTGATTGGGATGACAGTTGCTTTAACATTCCACTTGGGATGGATTTCGATTTTCAGGCCAGAGAAACTTAGGATCTTTTTTCATTCTTTTTGTATCACCTTGTGGTCACCTGGACAAGCAACATCAATAATCAGTCAAATGTCGGTCTGTATTTCTGTATAATCTTCAACTTATTAGTTTCAATAACTGCTTCCGGTACATGATTAGACCACTGATCTGCCACCTTGATTCCATACTTCCGACAAAGGTTCCAGTGAAGGTTCAAGCACACTTTGTCATGTCGCCTTTCGTGCTCGCGTTGAGCAAGTGGCGTCCACTCACTGACAACACGCATGATTCCCTTTGGGTGTTGGCCACACATTCGGCATAAGTTACTCTTAGCGGTCCTATAGTATTTCTTTTTCACCGAGTTTGTGACTAATGCCTGTTCTTGCGCGGCAATCAACAAGCTCTCCGTTTCTCTCTTCAGCTCGCCCCATGATAACCATAACCAAGAGTTGTCAGTTTTTACCTGTTCTGTGTTCCTTTCAAACTTGCCATGCATATCCATTGCTTTCCAGTGTCTTATTCGTTTTTCCTCTATCCTCGATTTGTATTCCAGCTTTCCTTCAGTGGCACCTTGTTGTAGTTTAAGTGCCGAACTCACATGCCGCAGAAGATCTTCCTCGCTGTTCACCAGGTAGTAATCCAGACTTCGTTTCTGTGCTGCATTACAATCGCTCACACTTATGAGGCCCCTCCCGCCATGCTTTCTCTTCATGTAAAGGCGGTCTAAGTTCGACTTGGGATGATGGACCTTACATTTGTGAAGAAGCTTGCGCGTCTGTCGGTCCATCTCCTGAGGGTCGTCTTGCTCCCAGTCAAGTATAGCTGCACTGTACCTAACGACAGCAACAGCATATTCGTTAATGGCTGAAATGAGGCTTTTCGAGTTCAGTTTGGTATTCAACAGTTCATGCAAGCGTTCAAAATAGGTATTCTTTACCCGGATTGTCATCTCTGTTTCTAGAATATCCTCAGCTTCCAAAACGCCCAGATGCTTATACCCTCCTTCTTCGAGGTCACCAAGGCACTGGTCACTAGGCAATTCAATGCCATCAGTTGCCACACGAAAGCCTTTTTTCATAGCTATAACTGCACACTTTGATATCCCAAACTCCATACCTATATCATTGCTGACAAATCTAACAAATCTTTGGCTCGTCCTTTCCCAACACATCTCCCATAGGCAATGATCTGAGGACCAGAGACAATGGTATTTGTGCAATGACAAAGAGGAGAGGAGAAAAGAAATCTCCCTGGAAGATACCCCTCTTAATGTTGACACTTCCGAGGAACTGATTGTTGGAGTACAAATTGGTCTTCCAATTTGTCATGTTAGCTGAAATCATGTCAACTACTGCATCAGAGATCTTGAACAACTTTAAAGTCTCGACAATCCAAGAATGTGGCACCATGTCGTAGGCTTTATTAAGATCGATCCCACCCAAAGATAGATTAGTGTGGTGCTTTTTACAGTTCTTAAGCACAGCCGTGTCTATGATGAGATGGTCCTTGGTGCCTTGCGACGTCCTGCGACAACCCTTTTGCTCCACTGCAAGCAACTTGTGTTGTTCCAAGTATTCATGTGTCTTGTCAGCAAGTACTCCAGTGAAAACTTTCCACAAAAGGTTAAGGCACGTTATTGGCCTGTAGTTCCCTTCTTGATGGCCCTTAGCTACATCTTTAATTATCATAGTTGATCTACCTTCCACCATCCATGGCGGTACACTGCCTTTCGAAAGGCAGTCTTTAGGTCTTTGACGATTCGACTTAGCAGTGACCAAAAACCCTGAATACCATCTGGGCCTGGTGCTTTCCAGTTCGGCAATCCTGTCAACCTGTCTTTAACACCTTTTTCAGCCACCTCACATTTTTCCTGACTAGGGATGTCATGCAGCTGCTGTTTAACATCTTCCAGCCACTCAGCGTTTTGGTTTTGAGTAATTGATTTACCCCAAAGGTCAGCCCAAAATTGGATAGCTTCCCCGGGATTGGGTGATACATTATTCCGGATATCGCCTTCTAGCTCTCTGAAAAACTACCTCTTAGTGTTAAAGAGACTATTCTTCTCATACTGGGCAATACGCTCAGTGTACCTTTCAACTTTCACTGCCTTACTGGATATCCTCTGTTTAATCTTTTCCATTACCACCCTAAATCCCTTGTCCTTGATCTTATACTTTCTTTCTAAATCTCGCCTCACTGATTCCTTCACATTGACCCACATGCCTCTATACCAGCTCTCAATCCTGCTAAGGTGTTTTCTAAGGATCTTGATGTCTCCTTCAATCCTCCTTTTCCACATCGGCGTATGAGCGTACTTGCCAGGTAGAGGTTTCCTTATCCAGAGAATCCTTTAGTTTCATTCGGCTTGGCAATTTTCTTATATTTATGCCCATTTTCTATGACTTTCAGTTCATTCTTCGAATTCAGTTTCAAGATCATTCCCAAATTTTCCCATCCTCCCCCCTATATTACTTCAGAATGTAGTTTTTTACTGGTTTCATGTTGAAAAACTAGTTGAAGCATCCAGTCTTGAAAAAGATTGGGGTGTTTGTGTAGACTGCTTGTGGTAGTTTTTTAACTAAGCTCTATTTGGTCCACAGCTTCTTTTTTGGCAGGCAGAGACGATCAACATTTTTTTGTCATGGGGTAATGCTAGATATTACTAGCCTAATTTACTCCTAAATATTTGTATACCTCTTCTTGATCAAGGTCTTTGATCACCGTAATTTGATCTAAACTGACATTGCTGGCTTTTGGTGGTTTTATTAGATTTCTTTATCCTGTACATTGAAAGCATTTTAAGAGAATTGGGAATCAAAGGACTAGATTCTGGGCAAGGGAAGTACCATTATGCAAGAAACGCAAAATAGATTAATGATAGCGAGTAAAGAGGAGACTTTAGTGAATAATTCTATCCACAGTTAGTGATAACAACAAGAGTGAGGGGAGGGTAGAAGAGAGAGAGAGACAGAGAGAGAGACAGACAGACAGAGAGAGACAGAGAGAGACACACACAGAGAGAGACAGAGAGAGACAGAGACAGAGAGAGACAGAGACAGAGAGAGACAGAGAGAGAGACAGAGAGAGAGACACANTATAATATAATATAATATAATATAATATAATATAATATAATATAATATAATATAATATAATATAATATAATATAATATAATATAATATAATATAATATAATATAATATAATATAATATAATATAATATAATATAATATAATATAATATAATATAATATAATATAATATAATATAATATAATATAATATAATATAATATAATATAATATAATATAATATAATATAATATAATATAATATAATATAATATAATATAATATAATATAATATAATATAATATAATATAATATAATATAATATAATATAATATAATATAATATAATATAATATAATATAATATAATATAATATAATATAATATAATATAATATAATATAATATAATATAATATAATATAATATAATATAATATAATATAATATAATATAATATAATATAATATAATATAATATAATATAATATAATATAATATAATATAATATAATATAATATAATATAATATAATATAATATAATATAATATAATATAATATAATATAATATAATATAATATAATATAATATAATATAATATAATATAATATAATATAATATAATATAATATAATATAATATAATATAATATAATATAATATAATATAATATAATATAATATAATATAATATAATATAATATAATATAATATAATATAATATAATATAATATAATATAATATAATATAATATAATATAATATAATATAATATAATATAATATAATATAATATAATATAATATAATATAATATAATATAATATAATATAATATAATATAATATAATATAATATAATATAATATAATATAATATAATATAATATAATATAATATAATATAATATAATATAATATAATATAATATAATATAATATAATATAATATAATATAATATAATATAATATAATATAATATAATATAATATAATATAATATAATATAATATAATATAATATAATATAATATAATATAATATAATATAATATAATATAATATAATATAATATAATATAATATAATATAATATAATATAATATAATATAATATAATATAATATAATATAATATAATATAATATAATATAATATAATATAATATAATATAATATAATATAATATAATATAATATAATATAATATAATATAATATAATATAATATAATATAATATAATATAATATAATATAATATAATATAATATAATATAATATAATATAATATAATATAATATAATATAATATAATATAATATAATATAATATAATATAATATAATATAATATAATATAATATAATATAATATAATATAATATAATATAATATAATATAATATAATATAATATAATATAATATAATATAATATAATATAATATAATATAATATAATATAATATAATATAATATAATATAATATAATATAATATAATATAATATAATATAATATAATATAATATAATATAATATAATATAATATAATATAATATAATATAATATAATATAATATAATATAATATAATATAATATAATATAATATAATATAATATAATATAATATAATATAATATAATATAATATAATATAATATAATATAATATAATATAATATAATATAATATAATATAATATAATATAATATAATATAATATAATATAATATAATATAATATAATATAATATAATATAATATAATATAATATAATATAATATAATATAATATAATATAATATAATATAATATAATATAATATAATATAATATAATATAATATAATATAATATAATATAATATAATATAATATAATATAATATAATATAATATAATATAATATAATATAATATAATATAATATAATATAATATAATATAATATAATATAATATAATATAATATAATATAATATAATATAATATAATATAATAAAATATAATATAATATAATATAATATAATATAATATAATATAATATAATATAATATAATATAATATAATATAATATAATATAATATAATATAATATAATATAATATAATATAATATAATATAATATAATATAATATAATATAATATAATATAATATAATATAATATAATATAATATAATATAATATAATATAATATAATATAATATAATATAATATAATATAATATAATATAATATAATATAATATAATATAGTATCACAACCATGTACTTGTTGCTCTTGCCGTACAAAATCAAGCGATTGCTTTATTATTGGTGGCGAAAAAAAGTAAACATCGATGTGATTGGGTGAAAGAACAATGGGAAAAACGTGGAAACAGGGGATTACAGCAATTTGCACACATTTGCAAGCGTTCTCTCTGATAAGGTAATGTTTGTGCTCCTTTCTGTTTGTATCAAATAAGCATAACATTTATATAAAATAATATCATATATATAATAACATATATATAATCCGTATAGCTTCTATCAAAAACTTTTTGTTTGCAAATTTTGCGGCCATCTTTTTTCCACTTATTATTTTTCTAATGCGTTACCAAAAAAAATATAAAACTTTTAAAAGAAATTGAAAATTAAAAATTTTTTAACTGTGGTACGTCGTGACACACAGCTAAAAAAAGCAATGCTTTGGCACAGTATCACATTATTGTTACCATACAACGTCAGCTTTATGACGCATGTGAGTTTAAAAATTTCAACTTTAACGTAATCCAACGTTTCAGAAAAGAATATTTGCAGCATGAACCTTTCACTATGAGCAAGGAAAAGCGTGCATGATGCAATGCTGGGTGACACAATGCACCGCTTCCAGTATGAATTCAGCTTTGGGTTTTTATTCAGCAGGCACAGGTTCAAAATATGGCGTGAAGGTTGCAGCTCGCTCCAGACGCAGCATGAGTAGTTTGTGTATATCACTTTGTCAATTCAGATGCGCTGCGTTTTGCACTGAGCTTTATTGCTTTACACTCAGTGATTTGCTGGTTTCAAAAAATTTCTATGATGAATATGCTCCTAACTTCTAGCGCCAATAGCACAAGCTGCAGTTAGGAATCAACAACAATTCAAGGAGACATGTTTTCTTGACGGGCGTGAAAATATCTATTATAACAAAACGAGGGTCCCCCTGAGTTGGCTACGATTAGACTGGGGGTAAAAACATAAACAAATATGGTAGCCCTAGTGGCGTACGCATAATAAACAACAAGAAATGTAAATGCAGTGGCGCAGTTTAATAGTGACTTTTTAATTCCATTGTTGGGGGAATCCTTTCCAAGTGTTGTTGTTCTCCATTTCTTTTAGTGTGACAAAGTGATGTCTAGATGTTACGACGTCTTGTGACCTACTGGTGGTAATTAGAGGCTTTAATTCACTAAGAATGAACGTCTGTAGATAAACGGACGGATGTTTCAGAAGCAATGTGAAAATTTCATGCAATTAATTAAAAACAACACGTGAGCATTTATTAAAGTTTAATTTGTTTTCGAGTGCTGGTATTATTTCTGATAAAACGAGCAACAGGGAAAAAAACTTCCAGATTGAAAGGTAATTAAAGTGTCTGAACTTTAAAGGGTAAATCTGCACAAATACTCTAGACCAGCATTTTAATCAAGTTTTATTCGTAAAATAATGGGGAGATTTAAAAAACAGCAAGTTGAAACCATTGTTTGGCAGGACATTTGGTAAAGTTTTTGCTTTTTTTGTTCCGTTCTCCTTGGAGCTAAAAAATTTCTAAGAGGCATCTTTTCGTATTCAGGCAGGAATAACATCTCTTAGGATTCCAAGATAATCAAGCTACAATTGTATGTTTTAAAGTAATTACATGTTTCTTCTTCTTTTTTTGACCATCAGTCCATAGTCAAGTCGGATTGATTGCTCAGCTGAATCTTCTCTATTTGTTTGGCATTCATATCCCTGACGTTCCAACTCTCACAGCTTTCAGAACTTTCTTTACAACACTGCTGAAACCCAACTTCTGTTTCCTTCCGTTTCTTCCAGCCGTCACTGGTTTACTCCAGGCTTTCTTGATTGTGATAGCATTTTCTTTCTTAGTATGTGTCCAAACCATCTTAGCTTTGCTTTTCCTACTCTTTCAACTGTTGGTGCTTCCCTGGCAAAACACCTTTATCCTCTTTTTCTGATCTTGATACAGTGCAACGCTCATCTTCCATGGGATAAATAAAGTAAAGGCCTCAAGGGACTCAAAATCAAACCCAGAAATTTCCATTGCCCTCTTCACCATTATTTGGGTTGCAAGGAAACAAATGTAGCTAAAATATGATTGCACTATATAACCAAAGAATTTCTGCCTGTCTTGATAGGCCTGAATCGGTTACCAACTGCAAGGTTGTTTTCATTCTAAACCTGAATGCCCTTTCTGGCTTACTGCCTGTCATGCCCCTGTAGAATTGTTTCAACAAAACTTGCCTGCCAGAAAGGTAGAAGCAATATTAATAGAGGCGCAAAAGCAGCTTTTCAACGCGGGAAAACGTGGAAGATTGGTTCTAACAGGAGAAAGGAGTCAGGCAAGGCACTTCTCTCTTCACCATCGTAATTCTCGAATGCGTGATGCAATCGTTTGAAGAGGCATCTGAAAGAGTATCAATCCACGGATGGCGAGTCATCAACTTGAGATACGCCGAAGAAATCGATCTCATCGAACCTTTTGCTGAAGCTTTCAAAAGACGTCTCCACTAAGTTAGTAACAAGAAAAAACCTGCGGGCTTGAGATCAATGTTGCCAAGACTAAGGTGATGGTACAGGGCATCTCTGAGGAAAGTGATGAAGAGATCACGTAATGAGGAAGTGATTGAGAGAGTCAAGGAGTTTGGCTACCTCGGGAATCGAGTCGTGAAAACAAAAGACAAAACATAAAAACGTCTCGCTTCGAACGCTATATATTGTTTCGTCTGCCCTGGTTGCTTAGCGGATTACATAGGCAAGATCGATAGGAGCCTCTTTGAACGATGTATTAAACATGCTACCACTAAGGATAATACTGTCTTTGATCATGTGCCTGCATTCTGTTCTGCTTTGCTATTCGCTTCTTGTCTGACAGCATACGCCAATGTCTGGACCTTGATAGTGTCTGCAGTTTCTGACTGAGCAAAGCCAGAGCCTGTCTGACAGTATCAGATCAGTCATGTTTGTGTATGGTCCCCTGGGAGAAAACCAGATCCACTTTCTTGAGCCTTTCTATTGAAACCGTGTGTTTATGATAAACAGTTGATGCTTAGCTACAAATTTCAAAAGTCTTTCACCACATTTGTTCCGCTCACCAAAACTACATCTTCCCATAACGCTGATCATTCCTTCATTTTTGCTGCCAACTTTCGCGTTCCACTCTCCCTTAATGATCCTTGCATCCTTCTTAGGAATTTCCTTTAGCATAGCTTCAAGAGTGTTGTAGAAAGCTTCAACATGTTCCTACGGACTATCTGTGGTTGAAGTGTACATCTGAAGTATTGTTAGGTTTATTGGCTGACAGTTAATCTAGCTCCAACTATTCTTGGTGATATTGGGTTGTACCCAAGTAGACCCTTCTGGACTGTACGACTTAATAGGAAACCTACTCCTATCTGAGCTGCCTTTTCTTCCGCCGACCAAATCACTTCTGCATTGTTATTTTCTCCCTTTCCTGACCATCGTATTTCTGACATTCCCAAGATGTCGACTTTCACGCGGCTAACCTCGTCAAGTAGTAGTTCTAACTTGGTATCACTCCATAACTTTTGAAAGTTCCATGTTCCAATCCTCAGTGCTTGCTTGCATATCTTCTTTTCAGCGGGTTTGATTTGTGTTCCCGGCATAAACTTTGCGATCCAACCTTGGTTCCTCAGCTAAGGACCCGGAGAAACAAGGGCGACGTCCGCGCCCGCAAGGTGATCTATTTCTGTTCATTTGTCATCGAATTCAAATTGTCTTGATTCTTTACAGTCATGGTATCTCAATCCCGTGACCAACTCTCCCCCTTTCTCAACTAGGATTGGGGACTGGCTGTATAGGAGTTAAATTTATTTGACTAAATATTTAAAATGTACACAGAAATATGAATGACCAATAAATTATTTAAAAATTATAGTACTTGAAAGTACCTCTGAAGAAATGACATGCTGAAATCAAATAAGAGTTGGTTTAATAGTAAAATACGATCGATTTTGTACTCCTAACGTATTATTAATGTAGTCATTTAAAAGAGAAAAAACAGCAAAATAATATTATAGAATCCCAACATCAGCCAAAATTATTTAAATCCGCAACAAAGACTAAAGTATTTAAGACTTATCTATGATATTAAGATATTTTTATAAAAGACTTTTCAAAACCGTCTGTCTTTTTTTGAGTCTCATAATAACAATAGCCCATTACTTGTATAAAGAAAAGGAGAAATGTTTTGGTCCCACCTATAGTTGTACTGAGTCACAGACTAAATCTAAAACGGATGAAGGACTTGTAGCAATTACTTGATAATACCATATTCTCTCAACCTTCAACAGGTTATTTAAAATAGTAAACAGACAGTTGCAATGAGGTTGTGATGTTGTGTTTGCTTAGAGTGAAAGAAGAAGGCAAAATAAATAAAATCTGACAATCTGTTCACCTTTCTCTTTTCCATACATGTACATCACATATAATGGAATACTGCCATTCTTTATACAATCCAAAATTTTATTTAAAACAAATAACGTCGTGTTAAAATCTCCTAGCATCTGTTTCAGTTGCTGTAAACCATTGGGTTCTGAAGTATCATGATAATGACCACGCCAATGCAATGCAATAGATGTTGTTTGTCTATGTACAGAGCATATGAAGAGACAACAGTTGCTACCTTACGTTATTTCAGTTAAGAGGACCATACTAGAAATTTCAAAAGATATTCGGATTTTATACCCTTATGTATGTATTTATTCGCCACTAACAAAAAAAATACAAATGTTCAAAGGTAAATGTTAAAAACCTAATACATGATGTTATCCAAAATAGTTAACAAAAAATAAGAGTAAACAGAAACAAAAAAGAACGAAACAAACAGGCGGGACGGTAATCTAGAGAAACGGTGGAAGGGGTAGTATAATACAGATCATGAAGACCTTATTTTTATTATGGCCCCATTTATATTACAATCTTTGAGGGTCGGTATCTTGTTGACTATGTCATTCTATTAACTTGAGCGGATATCAAGTCCATTCAAGATTAATACTGAACTACAAAATAAAAGATGGGGGTGGGAGGCATTAATGAGATGCATAAAAGAGACATTACCTTTTTTAAATGTACTGCCATTCCTCGTGGATTAAAAATGAAATTCATTTTGCTATACAGGCAAAATCACTTTCCGAGTTTCGTAAATATTTAGTGATATTTTTAGAAAAAGGAATAGTATTGAGGAGACAAGAAATCTAACACCGTTGTATTTAAATTGGT
>RDPX01000385.1:437919-456979 GCA_003991215.1 Morbakka virulenta | reverse complement strand
CCGCGCCCGCAAGGTGATCTATTTCTGTTCATTTGTCATCGAATTCAAATTGTCTTGATTCTTTACAGTCATGGTATCTCAATCCCGTGACCAACTCTCCCCCTTTCTCAACTAGGATTGGGGACTGGCTGTATAGGAGTTAAATTTATTTGACTAAATATTTAAAATGTACACAGAAATATGAATGACCAATAAATTCTTTTAAAATTATAGTTCTTGAAAGTACCTCTGAAGAAATGACATGCTGAAATCAAATAAGAGTTGGTTTAATAGTAAAATACGATCGATTTTGTACTCCTAACGTATTATTAATGTAGTCATTTAAAAGAGAAAAAACAGCAAAATAATATTATAGAATCCTAACATCAGCCAAAATTATTTAAATCCGCAACAAAGACTAAAGTATTTAAGACTTAGCTATGATATTAAGATATTTTTATAAAATATTTTTCAAAACCGTCTGTCTTTTTTAGAGTCTCATAATAACAATAGCCCATTACTTGTATAAAGAAAAAAAGAAATGTTTATATATAAAAATACGTTTAAATATAAACATATCATTTCAATTGGCAAAGTATAAGTTTAAACTTAAAAATTGATTATCATAAAACAACAACTTGATCATTGTGGCTGTGTTGTGCAGAATTCAGTAATTCACAACTACCTTACAAAAACGATGTAAACCAGCTGACCTTCGAGTATCACTTGATTTCCTATCTGAATACAAGAACCAATGAAACGCAACTTCACAGCGTCACGTGATTCTTATGACACTTGTTATTTACGTTATAGCTTGGTAATGATTGGCGTACACTAAAGCATTATTTTAACACTCATACTGGCAATAATTGAATGAAATTTTAATTGCATAAAACCTATGTAAAGCATTCAAAATTTTCCATTGGGAATGGTTTTGTAAGAATGTCTACCATAGTTTTATTTTATACATAATACACTAACTAATACAGATGTCACTACATCTCTAATAGAATGATGTTTGATTTCTATATATTTACTTCTATCATGGATTTTAGGATTCCTGGATAATGATATACAACTCTGATCATCTTCATAAAGAACAGTACTGATGGACTGGTCAAAACTCAAGTCATTTATTAAAATCATCCTGCAAACTGTCTCCTGTGCTTCAAAACTTGCAGCTACATATTCTACGTCAGTGGTAGATAAGGCTGAAGTACTCTGACCCTTACTTGCCGGCAAAATTGGACTTTCTCCAAGCATAAATACATAACCAGACTGCTATTTATAATAGGCTAGCGTGTCTAATGGAGAACACACGAGGCTGGATAAATATTTCAAAAGAGCTTAAATGAAAAGTCTTTATTTTCGTTCATTAATGGCTTTTTTTCAATTATGTACTACTGCTATTTCCTATCTTAACTAAAGCCTCAATATGTATTCATGTGCCCACTTGAATGAATCTCCTCCAAACCAGTTTCCTGAAATACTAAAACAATGGTCTAACGTGGCCTTGAGATGGCGTAAAATGTGTCTCATAGCTTTTCAGTGCTTTACTCCTGGAATGGATGCAAACTGGCTAACTTAATTCAAAGATCCAGCTAAATCTTGTCTAGTGCAAACTACAAAGTTATACTACTCACAGGGGCTTTATATCGCTTAAGATCAAAACTTTCTTCTTCATTCCTCGACAATTTCATTCCTTGCTCCTGAGGCGTGCTGACTAGCTTTGAATTTTCCATTTCGAAATTTTGCAGGTTAGTCAACAAATAACTCTTTTTAAAAAGCCACATTTTCTCTTTGGCGCTATCTCGCATAATTTTAATTCCCAAACAAAATCTAGCTTCACCTAGATCTCTCATTTCTAAACGATTTTACAGAGTCTTCATTTTAAAACTAACAAGTCAATGTTGTCATGCCAGTAGCAAACAGCAAATCATTGACATAGAATGTTAAGATTAAAAATTTTTCTTCCACTGGTTTCACATAAATACAGTTGTCTGCATCACTCCTCATATAACAAGTCTAATTCAAAAAAGAATATATCACAACAAACAAACATCTGGATGCTTGCTTTACCCCATACATTCTTTTTTTCTAACTTACATATCAGATATTCCTCATCCATTTCAATAAACCCTTCTTATTTCATAGAGATTTATTTCTTCTTGCAGGTCACCATGCAAAATGGCAGTCTGTATATCCATTTCATGCACCTGAAGATCTAATTCATTGGCAAGCGCTAAAACTATCCTTTTCGACGTGTGTTGTGCGACCGGTGAAAATTTCTTGACAAAATCTACGCCCGGCTGTTGGGAAAATCTCTGAACAATTAACCTTACCTTGTGTCTACTTATCGAGCTATCTTCATCATATTTGATTTTATAAACCCATTTCCTTTCTACTGCTGTACGCCCTTTGTTTTGTGTCATTAAACGTTACGCACGGTACACTACCATCCACGGCACTAGTTTCAGTGGAATTGAATTCATTCAAGGCTGCATTAACCGCCAAAGCCCCAAAATTGTATGATAAACGGTAAAGTGTAACAAGATGTTGGGAGCAACTATGATCTTGTTTGGTTTTGTTGTTTGGGGGGGGGGGGTTGTCCCACACCATTCCTTCTTTTGGCATAAGCAACTGATAACTGACAAAAAATGTCTTTATAATTCAAAACTCTGTCATCCTTTTGTTCACATATCCATCTTTATCCATCTTAGCAACAAAATATTAGAAATTCTCAAAAAGTTTCATCTTATTCTTCATGAGATTGATGACAATGAACCTTGACAAATTACCAATAAAAATTAGGAAATAACGACTTCCCTACTTGAACTATCTTATCGGCCCTTAATCCGCCCGGCCCTGAATTGCGTTATTTTGGGAGCGGGGGCGGGTTTTGGGCCGGCGGTTTAAGGCCCGGCGGATTAAAGGCCAAAACTTTGGGAAAATTAGCAAAAAGTGGCGTTATTTTTTCAAATTTTTTTCTGAAAATCGTATTCATAGGGGAAATAAAAACTTTTGTTTAGTTGTATGACGTAAGACAAATGAATTGAAACCAATTGATTGCGTCTTATAAGTATTCTTCCTCCAATATCAACAAAATAATAAAAAAATAATAAAAAGTTTCATATTAATGTTCTTCCTTTTGAGACTTGAGCTTCAGGTTGTCAACATATCGATTTCAGGAAAAGGGTTTTCCCATAGTTCGGCTAACTGTTCTGCTTCGTTAAAGGTTTCAGTTATATGAGCCTTTCTAAAGCCCGAGATAACGATATTTTTGGATTGTTTTAAGTGTTGGTTCATCTGAATAATCCACTTGGCATGCAAAGGGTTCATGACACTCAGCTTCACGTCCACTTTAACATCATGAGCGATAACTCCTCTGTTCAGATGTTGAAGAACTTTCTCTACATACCAATCTTGGCATTTGTCAACAATGGAGCATTTCGCACTCTTGTTCACTGAAATGTGCAAAGGTTGGAATAGGTTTGTGTGGTTGTTCGGCACATATATCACGATGAAGTTATTCAGCTTTAGCAAATCATTGACAGCACCAGTTGTCTGTCCTTTAAAAACGTCAAATATCAGCATAGCCTTTGCATTCTCAGGAAGATTTAGGTCCTTGCGTTTTCTCTTGATGTAGGGGAATATGATATTCTCTAGGTACTCTAATACGATTCCTTCATTCAACCAATGATTCGGAGAATGGGTTATATGAAATGATTGGGGAAAATTGACCTTTGGGTGGAATCTTTCAGTAGCACCCCCACAAATCAATTGTGGTGCTAAAAAATCACCAACCATGTTGACGAGAAAAGTACCTGTGATTTGGCGTTTATCATCAGCGTTTGCAATAGGTACTGAGTGGGCTCCTTTGCCAGTGAATGTAGATTTGTTTGGTGCTGTAAATCCAAGAGCAGTTTGGTCAAAGTTCAAGGTCATTTCTTTATGAATCTTGTGCTCAAAGACTGAACTTGCAATTTTTCTTTTCCAAGAAAATGTTCATTCTTCATACAGGGCTGATGAGACAGATTTGATTTAAGCTGTTAAATCATCACTTATTTTGGATGGTCTTCCTAGACAACTCAAAGTGAAAACATTTTCTACATCCTTATTTTCAAAAGCCTTCTGATGTTTCAGCTTCCAATCCCTAACAGTCTCTCTTTTAACTGTGTATTCCGAATACTTCTTTGCTGCCCATCTCCTAGCTTTTGGATTTCCATTTTTCCATGCGTAGTAAGCCACGTCCTTTCTAACGTGTTCAGGTAGGATTTGTCTTGTCTTTTTACGATCTTCTTCTTCTTGCAAACTGTTAAGCTCTCTTGCAGGTGAAAGCACCGAGGATGTTGATTGGCACGGAACATGAGAGTTAAGTACGTTAAAATACTTTGTTGTATCCATCTAGCTGTTCTCTGTATGCTACGAAAGAAACCATGTTAAACGTAATGGACAATTCAACAAAATCACAAGCGAGATTTCCAAGATTTCGCAATATTGCTAAAAATCTCCTTCTTAGATCTTTTACAATTTGATGATGTTGGAATATCTTTATATGAGCAACGGAGGAGAGCACGCAAGTATCAATTACATTCGAATCATCAACGTTTAACAATAGAGTTAAAATAATAACAATCAAATCCGAACCTTTAAAAAACAGATTACAACACAACAGTGTGTCTTGTTATTTCGACTCTTTGGTACAATGTATTTGTTCTCTGAAGAGATTGGAAGTCGAGGTTACCATGTTTACCGGAACACTACCTGGAAAAACATAAGATTACACCAGGCTCGTGTTGTGTTGGAAGACGTTAACGATATTTCTATTGACATCGACCCTTATTGTTGTCGAATTACCATAAAGAGAGTCGACCAAATTAGACCTGTGACAGTTGGGTATATTCCTAGAGAATTGTCGAGGTTCATTTTTATTTCATACAAGAAGGAGGTTCAGTGACAGGAACAGTTTCGAATACCACGCCAAGGATTTCGCCTATTCCCGAAGGCGGATTAGAGGTACCTATCATGATGCACTTCGCTCATGAAAACAAAGCCATCTTTTCAAAAATGGAAATGCTAGTGCATTTCTCAAATTGAAAAAACTAAAAGAAACTTTCTTAAATGAAGAAGGAGTAGAAGAAGGAAAAGATAAGGAACAAGAGAAAGGAGAAGAAGGGAATGAAGAACTCCTTCCCCCGGATGAAAATGACATTAATTAATTACATTACCAACACGTATCACTAATAACTCAACTTCCCTTCTTGACCATATTCTTACCAACTCCTGTCAAAAAGTCTCTCAACATGGGGTTATAGAATTGGGATTATCTGATCACCAACTGATTTATTGCACTAGAAAGACTAAGCACACCAAGATACATAAACATATCTTTATCAAGATCCGTACTTTCAAGAATTACACAAAGCAACTTTTCCTAGACAAACTAAGTGAAATCAAGTTCCCCAACTACTTAGAATTCAATAATGTTAATACAGCCTATTCACAATTTATAGAGCTTATTACAAACACTATAAATGAGCTAGCCCCTGAGAAAGAAATTCGGATAAAAAAGGACTCGCGGGAGTGGATGGACCAAGAAGTTCTTGAGGGAATTAGAACTCGTGATAGGCTTCTAACTAAATTTAGGATATCCAAAATGCACTCTGATTACACAAACTTCAAGAAAGCCCGAAACCTTGTGCAAAGTTTAATAAAAAAAAAGAAAAAGTCCTTTATCATTGAAAAACTTAATGAGAATATAGGAAAACCTAAAAAATTATGGAATTGTTTAAAATCTCTGGGACTCCCAACAGGAAAAGGATCATCTTCTAAAATTTGTCTGAGCAACAAAGGTAAGGCATGCTTTGACGATAAAACCAATGCTGAAATTTTTAGAGATTTCTTTACAAATGTAGCCCCCGATCTCACTAAAAAACTGCCATCGATGCCTCATAACCTAGACAATGTGCGAATGTACTACAGACACCTTAACCTTTCTAAACCATTCTCACTTGAACTGACCTCTTCTGAAAATGTTTTAAAGCTCTTAGAGAAGATTAACCCTAAAAAAGCAAGAGGACTAGATAATATTGATGGAAAATTTCTCAGAGATGGTGCAACTGCTTTAGCAAAGCCAATAACCCAACTATGCAATCTCTCAATCCTGCTATCCACATTTCCTGATGCCTGTAAACATGCAAAACTAACACCAATTTTTAAAAAAGGATCAAAAAGTGATCCCAAAAATTATAGGCCTATTTCTCTGCTTCCACAGCTCTCTAAAATTGTTGAAAAGATTATTCATGGCCAAGT
This sequence comes from Morbakka virulenta, assembly GCA_003991215.1. Lineage (NCBI taxonomy): Eukaryota > Metazoa > Cnidaria > Cubozoa > Carybdeida > Carukiidae > Morbakka > Morbakka virulenta. The sequence goes on along the minus strand of RDPX01000385.1, from coordinate 450,688 downwards.
ACAAAAGTACCTTGATGATAACAATATATTATATAAATACCAATCTGGCTTTCGTCCATACCACTCAACAGACACTTGCTTATCCTATCTGAGTGATAGGATTCAACAGGGATTTGAAAATGATATGCTTACAGGCATGGTTCTGATTGACCTCCAAAAAGCATTTGACACCATTGACCATAAAATCTTACTGGATAAAATGGCATGCCTTGGCTTTAGTGGCTCTACAATTTTGTGGTTTAAATCTTACCTTCAGGACCGATTATTCACAGTCAACATTGGGAAGGAATTTTCAAACCCCAGTAATGTTATATATGGGGTACCTCAAGGGTCAATTCTTGGTCCACTACTATTCCTACTATATGTAAATGACATGGCTCAGGCTATTGACTGCGAACTACTTCTTTATGCAGATGACTCCTGCTTAATTGTCAGACACCACAATATTGACCACATAGAGTCAAACTTAAATAAAAACTTGGAATCACTGTGCAATTGGTTTGTGGAAAACAAATTAAATATTCATTTTGGTGAGGATAAAACCAAATCCATTCTTTTCAGACGAAAAAAATCCAAAAATATTAAAAGTCTTAGCATTAGGAGGGGTGATATAGAAATTAAACAACACTCAGAAGTCACATACCTTGGATGTGTTCTAGATGAAAATCTTTCTGGGGAATCAATGGGAACTAAAATACTTGGAAAAATAAATAATAGACTGAAATTTCTGTATAGAAAACAAAGCTTTCTAGATAACTTCCTTCGCAGATTGCTCCTCAATGCCCTCATTCAGCCACTTTTTGATTATGCATGCTCCTCATGGTACCCCATGTTGAATAAGAGACTGATAAAAAAAATGCAGTCTGCACAAAACAAATGCATTCGCTTTTATCTGAATTTAAAAAACACAGCCCATGTTGGTGCTACTGAATTTAAAGAGATAAATTGGCTCCCCACAAAGCACAGAGTAAATCAAAATATTAGTGTAAAGATATTGAAATTTTTTAAAGGAACTGCTCCAGTTTATTATGATAAAATATTCCACCCAGTCAACCAGAGTTGTGTTACACGAAGGTCAAAGTTTAAATTACATATCCCATCTCATAAAAGCAACACAGGCCAAAAATGCCTATCTTACCTAGGGCCAAAAATATGGAATAACCTATCATCTGAATTAAAATCTACTAACAATGTCAACACTTTTAAACACCAGACCAAAGAATACTATTTTCAAAATATACAGAAAGAAGAAGACAGTATATATATCTACTACTGACAACTCATGTTTTCACTCTCATAAAGAGCCAGGTATTCTAAAAGGACATCTCATTTTAAAACACATTTATATTTTAAAATTTTATCTCCCTTTTTTTTTCAATTAAAAAATCACCTCTTAAGGGACCATTATGGAAATAAGGTCGGTTTGACCTTTTAATGTTATCCCTGCCACTTCAATTAGGGGTGACCTGTAATTATTTTTATTTTAACTCAAATTGTAATATTTTTATGCAACATTCTTTTTAGTATTAATTTATACAAAAGTTTGTAAATTAACTTTAAATTGTAATTTATTGACTTTCTAGGCCTTTCTTCTTTTTTTTTAAAACATTTGTAAACATTTTTCATTTTATGTTTGTGGCAAATAAAAACTTACTTACTTACATTTTGTGAGAAGAACCCTTTCCGATTCGGGCAGAATCAAACGGTGAAGAAGGAGAAAGAAAGAAAGTAGTATAATTGCAATTGATTGAACAGAATGAATACAAATTAAGAAATAGAACAACAGACAGAAAAGATTAAAAAAATATGTAGTCTCCTAATTTTTTTGTTTTCCTTATCACTGGAAGGCGTAAAATGCGGCCCAAAGTGGCGTGGCGTTAAGCCGATTCTCTAGTCTGGCGGAATTAGGGCCAGCGGGAAAAGGACCGGCGGATTAAGGGCCGATAAGGTATGTTCCATCGGATCACATACGTCACTATGGATTAATCCTAAAATATCTTATACTTAAATACTCACTTTTTTAGGAGACGGCTTTCTCCACTATTTTCTAAAGATTGCAGTCCTCACAAACCACACTTTTGTCTTTTGCACTTATATTTAAACCATGAAAAATAGCCTCTCTGTTCATCCTTTCAATGATTTCGTAGTTGACGTAAGCTTTTCTTTTGTGCCGTAATGTTAAAGAGAATCCTGTCTCCACAACGGAAGCTGATTCACCTGTGCTTACCTTCTGACCATCAAACCTAAAAAGGTTCTCCTGTGAGTGTATTTTCACTATGGCAACTACTTTACTAACACTGCGCTTTTTAACATTTCATTCATACAAAAAAACATTACTGAATAATTCAATTAATAGTGTTTCATTTCATCGACTGTTAAACCAATCCCTACTCCTAACAAATATTCATTGTTAGCAAGTCCAACTTTCTCCAAAATTTCCAGATAATTATATAAAAAATAAAATCCTCTATCACAAAATATATGTTGACTTTGATACGTCTATTTTTACGACACAGATGTGGCAGCAATTCGAATTTGAAAATTGTACAGTGGGTGGGTTTTTTTCATTTGTTGGAATGGCAATTATAATAGTGATGGTTGACGTACAATAAAACATTATTTAAAAACAATGTGCATTGAGATAGTCCCATGATGGTTTTGCAACAGCATCAATTTCAGCTGTTTCCATGGAAGACTGCTGCAGCTATCTGGCGTACTTGAATTTAAACACGACATTTATTTACTACTGAATAACCTAATCTAATTTTCAAATACGAAAATTTACTTTTAATGATAACAGAAATAAACTAAAAACTGCTAATCACTTATCTGAAGACACCTATACTAAAATTCATTACGTCAAACGCTCTATTTTCCATATTTGGAGTTTCCAAGTTATTTTAGTTCGTTATGGCGAATGGCGTGAACGCTATGTTCCGCTTGGCAAACGGCGCCATACCTTTGCCCCGGCTGTAGCTAACCCTAGATAGGATTTCTGACAGGTTTGTCATTATGCTTGTGAATTATGTGTCAGCGGGATCACCTGATCCTTAAACTGCTGATGAACAGTATAGGCACTCCTGTCTTTCTTGTTAGAGACCTTTTCCTTAGCGTCTTCGACTACAGCCGGTCCTCCAGTGCCTTTGTGGATTAACTTCTCGTTAGAAGTCAAGGCTAAGGGTGAAAGCCTACAGACTACAGAAAATCTACAGAAAATCTACATACTGCCTTGTAGATTAAACCGGTAAAGGCTAGGACCACTGCCGATAACGGTGGTTTGACGTCAGCAAGGGCATGCGGCCATTAAAAGTAACAGCCAGACTCAACTATGCGGAATAGACAACTCGTTGTGAAATGCCGGATCGGTCGAGGCCCCGACAAACAACGACCGCCATCGACGTTGGTGACCAGCAGGGCGTTGGTGGAAATTGTGCTACTGCAGGTCCACGAAAGAGAAAAAGAGGAGGTAGAAAGAGGAAGGAGAGACGAGAGAAAATGAGGAGGAAACAGACTACCTTAAACATTGGCACCCTCAATGTCGGAACTATGACTGGAGAAGGAAAAGAGCTGGCGAATCCAATGAAGAGAAGGAAGAGAGGCAAAATATGTATACAGAAAACCAGATAGAGGGGCAGCAAGGCCAGACTCTTTGGTGGTGGATACAAGTTTTTCTATAATAGAAAAGACAAAAGAAGTAATGGAGTGGGAATAGCAGTGAAAGAAACCTATGTAGAAAGCGTGCTAGAAGTGGAGGGAGTCTCTGACAGGGTGATAGGCATGAAACTGGATATAGATGGTGCGTTGCTAAACATGGTTTCTGCATATGCACCCCAAACTGGATATTCACAAGAAGATAAAGATAAGGTTTGGAGAAAATTGGACCCAATTATTACAAAAATACCAAGAGAAGAGAGATTTTTCATTGGAGCAGATTTAAATGGTCATTGGTGAAGAGAACGATGGGGATAAAAATGTATTGGGAAGATATGGGTATGGCAACAGAAATGAAGGAAGCCAGGATATAGTAGACTTTGCAAAAGGATAAGATTTTGCAGTCTTAAACTACTTACACTAAACTTACACTACAAATTAGACCATCATTTCCAGGAAATTAATCGATAATTGCAATCATTTGCCACTTTCCTCTTGTCGATCATCATCAAGTCGGAGTACGAAGTCTTTCATGTTAATTTTGTTTTGCATGCTGGCAACCTCTTACAAGTCATTAATGTCGGTAAATACTTGCAATTCCATTTCATCAGAAAAGCATTCACTAAATTTTGTATGAATTGAAGAAAAGGCTTTGGGCTACCTCTATCATTATACGGTCTTTGGAGCACACAAAATTGTACTAGCTATTCCAAGGAGTAAGTTGTTTGGGGTTAATGTATTTACTGTCATATAGATCTGTCCATAATGAGTATAGAGGGAGAGAGTTTACTAAGTTTTCAATTTCACAAAAATAGTTGTGTAATTCCTCTGCTGAAAGTACTTTTTAACCAATAGCACCTCACATTACTTTTTAAGCCAACTTTATCATTGACTCGAAAACTCCACCATGATAAGGGACTTGTAGGGTGCTCAATCTCCGTTTTATTTGCTTATCAACACACAATTCTTTTAGAGTTTCTATATCGATTCTCTCTTCTGTTTCTCCGCCAATTTTTACAGTAATTGGTCCAAAATAATCGACGCAGGTGTTGCGGAATACAGGAGTTTAACCTAATGCTTGGTTACTTTGATAGATGTTACTGTGGTGCTGGTTCCCTGAGATGGCAAATACGACATTTTAAACCAATTTTCTTAGCTAGTTTGCTGCCAAGAAGAATCCAACCGTTAGGCCTTGATTCTGCAAAAACGCGCTCTGTACCAGCATGTTGCACTTATCCATGAATGCCCTTCATTAACAGAAAGCTTATATGACTTTCGCATGGTAGCGTTACTGGATGGCGTTGGTCATTTGGCAGTAGTGTTTCAGTTATACGTTGACCTACTCTCTTGATTCCATTTTTGTCTGTGAACAGAGTTAAGCCTTTAATTATCTTCCTTTCACGTTGTCTGCCTGGGACGCTTGAGCAATATTGATTGGAAACTGTTCTGACATTTCCAGCTCGTTGCAAGTGTCCATTATCTTTTGATTTCTTTGCCTTGAAGCCATTTTTTATGAAGCGAAACACTTAAGCAGTCACTCTTCTTATCTTTCTCCAATCCCCATACTGATCAGTATTGAGAACATCTATGGGCATAGTTACTTTGTATGAAATCTGGACCCTTACCTTCTCTTCGTCAGTCTCCTTAACTCGAATTATATGCTCTGGCCATTTCTCTCAGTTTTTCCGTTGGACGTCTAGTCTAGCTTACCATTCTTATTCTTTCATATAATTTCATTCTTTCATTCATTTTTACTCCTCTTGGTGCCTCGTCTGCTGTATTTACTTCTGTAGGGCAGTATCTTTACTGTAAAGGTTCTAAATTTGGCTGAATTTCCCTGAACCCAACAGCCAAAAGGGTTTGTTAGAGCTGGCTTTGTCCTTAATCCACAACAATGTTACTGCGCTGTCACTCCAATAGAAAGTCTCTGCTATTTTTAACCTCGTTTCCTGATGAATAGTCTTGGCAAGTTGCGTTCCCGGAACAGCTGCTTGTAACTGAAGGCGAGGTAAACTCAATCTCATTAAAAAGGGAGTCTGGTCTTGGTTACAATAATTCTTGACTCTGCGCCACTTTCTTGCAATTTTCATTTGATAAAGGCAAAGGCACAAGGGCCTCGTCACTTGCATCGCAAAATATGTGAAGACTTGGGACAGCTACAGCATTCTTTGGGATTGGACATCTACTGAAGTGAAAGAGGTTAAAAAACCATATTTGGTCTTGTCACCACATTTGATCATTCCGTGTTTAAATGTGGTAATAACCTTGGCGTTGATCATGAATACAGCAGCCAGACCAATGGGATCAAAGATCTGTACTATACAGCTGAGGTACGTTTATATGTCAGTATCCCATCCTTTATGTCCTTGACCTTGAATTTAATTTAGTCTTTATTTGTATCCAACACTGAACCTAGGGTCTTTACTTTTTGCTTGCCCATTTCCTTTAACTTCCCTATTGTATTTTAAGGTTCTTGTTTCATCTGTTCTTGCATCAAGAAAATGCTTTCTTCATTGGAGAGTCACCTTTTAAATGCAAATCTCCTTTTTGTTAGGGCGTTGGTAATCTGCTTGGTCAACGTTTCTGCTTCATTTTTGGTAAGGATGGAGTCACAGATATCATCCATGTAAGAATTTTCTTTTATAGACTTTGCGGCAAGGAGGATCGTCTGAAGCTTTCTTTAGAACTGCCTGTAGCATTGTTGGAGCTGGTTCAGCTGTGAAGGAAACACGTTCCATCATATAGACGTTTGGCTCATTTGTGGAATCCCGATTTCTCTAAAGGAACAGGTGAACTTGCCGGTCAGCAAATGGCAACTTGATCTGATCAAATATCTTGCTAATGTCTGTGCATACTTACGTACTTATCCTCTTTGAGCCATGGGCGGCTCATAAGTCTTGACAGCATCCTCCGCCATCTCTCTGTGTCTTTTGCTATGTTCCCAACTTCGCTCCATGCTTGCCATCCCAGGTCATTTTTTTCTGCTTCAGCATTCCTCTGCCATGTTGTTCGCGGGCGTTCTCTCTTTCTTTTCCCCTCTGGTGTCATGTTAAAGCTACTCTACAGCTATCATTTTGTGGCTTTCTCAGAGTATGTCCAATCCATCTCCATTTCCTGTACCTTATGATCTCCTACTGTACTGCTCTTCGTCCTAAGGTAGAGCTCGTTGTTTGTAATTTTTGTGGGCCCGAAGATACGAAGAATCCTTTTCAGACATTTTCTCTGAAATATTTCCAATTTGGCGACATCATTTTGATTTAGTTTCCACATCTCTTCTCCATATAGTAGAAGGGACATTACACTGCTGTTATATACTCGAATCTTGGTCTTACTACTATATTCATTTGACTTTCAGTGTTGGTTAAGCATGGCAAACGTTTTTCTTGCTAGACTCAGCTATGTCTGATATCTTCAGTAGATACTCCTGTTTCGTTTATTATGGCACCGAGGTACGTCCACGTCTTCAACAGTTCTGACCGTGATCTCGATTGGACGCTTTTCCTTGTGATTTAGTCTCAAATCCTTGGTCTTGTCTGTGTTGATTTTGAAACCGATGTTTTCAGCATATTTACATAACTTTTCAGTTTTCTCCTGCTTACGTTGGTGCTCGTTGGACAGGAGGGCGATATCGTCTTCATAGTCTAAATCTTCACGCTGGGTGGTAAACTTCCATCTTATTCCTGTTTTCTGTTCTTTAAAATGTTCTTTAGAAGCTCTTTTGATTCTAAATAGGCATGGGATCCAGCACTGTATAACTGTGTTACAATGCCCAAGACAGTTGTGCTAAAGATCACGAAGGCGTTTGCATTGCCCTTCCTTTAAGATTTAAAATTTTCGACTTCTTTGTACTAGACATCATCTGGTGAGGTAGTCCAAAGACTTAATCCAATTTTTTCCGGGCTTCTTCGTACTTTTCAATAACGATAATAGGTTTTGCTAACATGTTTGCTAACCTTTCCTTCAGAACCTGTGGCATTGTGTTATTATCTATACCATCCGTATTCACTAGTGTAAGAAATGTTGTTTATAATTGTCGGTAGTGTCTCAGCATCCTTGTACATCGTGGCAGTTCAAGCTTGTACTTTAACACTGACTTGTTATATCTGGCGGCAAAATCAAGTTTTACTTCTTTTTATTGGATGGCAACTTCTACTGGTCACTAGAATGGCCAACGGTCTTCCTTTTCCCATCAATAGCCGTCTCTTCCTTGGGCATAAGTTCCTTAGAGACTTTGATCTTGCCAGTAGGACAGATAAGGAGGATATGTTCCCTGACATGATGTCGTGCAGTACAATCTTCTTGGTGGAAGGGTTTGATCCAAATATCGAGAGGTCATCAGTTATCAAAGGTATCATTTCTTATGTGCCTCTTCTGCTCCTTTTTAGTTCCCCTCTTATGTCTGGAAGCCTGACGTGAGCTCTTCTACCCCATTAGAGCCGTCTCCAACTAGCGCCGAAAGCATGCGTCCCTTGTCACGCGGCCTTCAAAAAGGTTACTCAAATAAACCTAAATCTGGTAATCACGTAGACCATATATGGATATGTTATTATTTTAAAAGCCAACCGTTTTATTATCCACACCTTGGATCGAAAAATGGAGTTATTTTTAATAAATTGGCTTACAAGTATCGACTAGACTTGCTCTAAGTCATAAGTCAGACTTGCCAACTAAGAAGCGTTCCATGGATTACTGTATTGCCTAAAAGATTTTAAGGTATTTACATCGTAGGAATACGAACGTAAGAAAATCAAAAAATATATGCTAAACGTGTTTTATTATTCATATGCTATTCTAAAAATTGTACTGGCTGTCGTTTCTAGATTTTTCTTCGGGATTAAAAATGAAAATGACTGCACAAAATACATGGAGCAAAGGTTTTATTTTGCTCCCCAACATGTATATCAAAATACCCATAGGATGTTCACTTTATGAAACTAGAAAGTTAGACAGCCAATTTACAACTCTACTGCTCGAGTGTTTATGGCCTGTGTGACCTTGCCATCACCAAAGTTTTAACCCCATAACCATAAATGAGTGTGAAAAGTCTAGCAATTTTCAAAAAACTATTTACTTCGAGGTCACACACCTTCTCACTTACTTAGACTTAGACTTAGGTGATCTCTTGTCGTGCGATGCATGAGACTGTCAAGGTGTCCCATCGATCACTGTTCTCAGCCAGCCTACTTATGTTACTCCGTTTATTAAATTATCTGAAGTCCATTTCTGCTGTTTGTCGCCACGTTATCTTGAGTCGCTCTCTTTTTCTCCAGCCTGCTGGTGTCCATTTGACAGCTTGATTTGTAGATTTTGTTGTGGGTAGCCTCTAGCTATCCCAAAGTCAGGGGAGCCGCTGTCTGCAAATAGTGGTTAGTACAGGTGGCTGGTTGGGTCTGTTCGTGACCTTTTCATTTGATACAAAGCTATTCTATTAATAACTAGAATTTTGCTAAGGATTCTGAAGTCAAACAAATTCAGCTTCTTCTTCTGTGTTGTTTTCAATTACCAGGTCTCCCACCAGTAAAACAGTGTCTGTAGAACCTTAGCTTCACCCTTGTTTGGAAACAATTTACAGCCCATTTGCGTGAAAGATTTTTTTACCCCCCTCCAGGAAAATTATACTAATTATGATGTCCAGCTGTGCATTATAATTTTGTTATTGCCAAGAAGTCTATGGAAAAAAGATTGATTATGGACCAATGTTAGTTTCCAATTTATTGTTGACAATGCTTTGAAAGATTCGGAGATGGTCAAACCTCAAGGAGACAACAAAAAGGGATATTTGATTGTATGGGACAATGAAGCAAAAATAACACAAAGAGTAGATCATGTAAACACCATATTTTTTCGAGATTACTCCAAAATTGACAATAATTTTCAAGTAAAGAATCAGATTAAAAGTGACTTTCTGATGAAGCGCTTAATTAAGAGAAAAAGCTTCACAGTAATTTCATGTTGGGAAAAGTTGGTCTACATTACACTTTCCAAGAGTAAACCAATAATTAAGAAGGCAGAGAACAACCGAATACGCTTCCTAATTCTCATAGAAACCAAAACAAAACACAGATGCATGCAGAAAACATGTCATCGTACAAGTTGAAGTGAGAAATCAGTTAGAGTTGAATTAGAAATACATATTGAAAATTATTTACTCTTGTGTATCGAAAAGGCAATGAGTAGATGATGTTTCAAAAGGTCTAATGTGCATTGTTAGCTTTGTAGAAATTATACTCTGGAGCATCATAGCTACAAAAGCATTGACTGTGAATGGGTTAAAGGTCGAGGTCACACTTCGGGGCAAAGAGTGATTGGAATGATTTTTTTTGTAAGTAAAGAAATGTCAGATGGCTTGCATGATAGTTGTTTTTGTTGTCACAACAATAGTCATTACTGAGAGTGATTCCAGCCTCAGAGGTGCCTTGACTTCTATGGCTCTCCTAAGAAAATAATTGTTTTGTATATGCGGTCATTTACCACAGAAATATCTTCACATTTAAGAGTTGAGACTATGGTGAAAATTCCTTTACCTTTGGTGTTCCGTAGTTGGGCTAGTTTAGCTGAAAGCGGTAGATCACATCACTAATTCTTATTTTTGTATGGTGAAAACTAGCAGATTCAGTGAAATAACTCACGATTTAATTGAATTTCCTAATATCCTATCAGCTATACGACCATATTCATCAGCAGTTCTAATTTCAAGGATTTCATAAACAATGCTGCAATATTCAAGTGAAAGTACTAATGAAAGATAACGTATTCCAAACTCAAGAAAAAAATCAGGATGTATTGTTATGTCAGTTGTTTCATGCTCTGATCAAAAAGAGCTCAATGATTTGGTCCAGGATTAACTATTCAGTGAACAAAATTCTTGGCCAGATACTGAAGTATATTGAAGGAAAAGGATGGCTTTGCCCCTTACACATCGTTTCATCCAACAAAGGAGGTGAAGTGAAAAGTATTCTTTTCAGAGTATAATACTGATAGAGGTACCTTTGATAACTAACATAACATGATAGATCTCTTGGTGCACATGGGAATGTAAAGGTATGATGGTTTCAACGAACCGCTTTTCGTACACTGTAGTAAACGAAGACTCAAATGCTACCTACTTAACAATGGTAGTAACTACGTATCAGTTCTCATTGATCTTTCTCTTGTTATAAAAGAGGAATCTGAAGAAGTAAAAAGCATTTTGAAGGTTTTAAAGTGCTATTAACTTGATTGGATCATATCTTTTGACCAAAAATGGCCACTTTTTCGCAAGGTCAGCAATCAATTTATACCAAGTTTCCTTGTTTTCTGTGCCTGTGAAACAGATATATTTCCTTCTCTTGCATCAAGTTTGGTTCGATAAAACCAATCCTCAGTGCGCTTGATAAAGACAAGGCCTGTTTTTTTGTATATTTCTGGCGCTTTTCCTGGCCTTTGTGAGAAAAAGAAGAAACATGGAATTTTTTGAAGGGACCTCAAATCTGTAATTAATCCAAGATAAGAAGTTTCCACTATCAGTGAGGACGGAGAAAAAATACGTTTTGGATTCCTTTATGATTGTTACGAAAAACTTCTTTGATGATATTAAGGCTCATAGTCATGTTGAACTTGTAAAGATAATTACGTGGGTCTGGATAAACTCCACAATTTGGGGATTAAAATGGCCTCAAACGTTTACTTCCTTTCTAGTTGCTTGGACACGTTTATAGAAAACCTCGGTTTCTTCAGTGATGAAGACGATGAGTGGTTCCACAAAGATACTAAAGGCATGGAACAAGAGTATCAAGAACGATGGCACTCTCACATGATGGTAGGCTACTCTTAGAACATTATGTGAGGTTACCAGTCATTTAGGGAAGTCTAGAAAAACAAAATTTCGCCGTATTCGAAATGGTCTTTTTTTTTATCCTACACAGATATGTTTATGCTGTAAAAGTTTGTTGCAGCAATTCCTCTGATAAACCTGGTACCATTTGTTACAAAATTCACCTTTTCTGTGTGGCGTTCAATAGAGAACGGCTTTTGTCAGAAGGCGACATAAATTACAGAATGAAAAGTTTATGCAAACTTCTTCATGACAAACTGTTAGTGAGGAAAAGTCAGTATTCCTTTTTGTCTTTAAATATTTTTATCTTTGACTGTTTTTATCTTTAATCGTTTGATAAACACAATACAAGCACGCCAGCTATCCTTCATTATTCCAGCTATCCTTATCCTTCCTTAACAATCTACAAAAAACTCTTCTTATTGGCAAGGTTATTGAAAAGAGAGGCAGAGGTAGAGGCAGACCAAAAACTAGACTGAGCAATAACATCAAAGACCGTTGTGGATTAACAATGGCAGAAGCAACGAGAGCCGCCCAAAACCGGAATATCTGGAGAGAGCTGATGAAGAGGGCCAAGGCTGCTCGAAGTTGAGCTATCCGTTCCTAATGATGATGTAGAAAAATGTGTTGATAGAAAACATAAACTATTCGTTATTTCTTGTTGAATTCAAATTTTCACAAGTTAGTCTGCTTGCTAATAAGTGCCGCTTTTTCGCTGCAATTTCAAGATACGACTTTCCTTTCTAACTGAATCTCTGTATTCTTTTCAAGACAGTTCTTATAAATTTGGATATTTCTACACTTCTTTGGCCAGTTTTCCTTCCAAATTCTCCAAATTATAACGTATAATAAAATTTATACGATGTGTAGTTATTTTACTTTGATAAAATGAAAATTAAGGAATTATATATCATTTGATGACAACGTCAAAACAAAATTTTAATTAAGTCATCATCACTGACATCATGGACAAGAAAAGACTGAACAGTTTCCAGTTTCTTCATTTTTTTGTTTAAGCCCTTGAGAATTTACTTAACAGCTACGTACTTTTTGCTTACTTGGATAGATAGATAGATAGATAGATAGATAGATAGATAGATAGATAGATAGATAGATAGATAGATAGATAGATAGATAGATAGATAGATAGATAGATAGATAGATGGATAGATAAATAGATAGATAATAGATAGATAGATAGATAGATAGATAGGTAGGTAGATAGACAGATAGATAGATAGATAGATAGGTAGATAGATAGATAGATAGATAGATAGATAGATAGATAGATAGATAGATAGATAG
>RDPX01000385.1:416822-430541 GCA_003991215.1 Morbakka virulenta | reverse complement strand
ATAGATAGATAGATAGATGGATAGATATTGATAGATAGATAGATAGATAGATAGATAGATAGATAGATAGATAGATAGATAGATAGATAGATAGATAGATAGATAGATAGATAGATAGATAGATAGATAGATAGATAGATAGATAGATAGATCAGTGTACTACCGATTATCTCGAAAATCTTGGAGAGATGTGAACATATACAAATAATGGAATGTCTAGAGAGCCACGAATTACTATCAACCTATCAATTCGGGTTCAGAAAAAACAGATCTACCGAACTAGCAACTGAATGTTTCATAGATCAGATCAGAAAAGCTATGGATAATGGTATGATTACTGGTGCAGTATACATTGACCTTAAAAAAGCATTTGATACCATAAGCCACGCAGCCTTAATCAGAAAACTTCCTAACTTTGGAATAACAGGCATCCCACAAGAATGGTTTTGCAGCTACCTCTTTGGACGTTACCAACAAGTCTGTTACCAACAACATCTTTCATCATCAGAACCCCTTTGTTGTAGGGTCCCCCAAGGGTCAATACTGGGACCATTATTATTCCTGCTCCACTTTAATGATGCTCTATCCGCTCTATAAAAATGCAAAATCGTGAAGTACGCTGATGACACTGTGATTTACTACTCTCATAAAAACATGCACAAAGTTGAAAAGGTTCTCAACAATGACTTTGCTTCATTGACAAACTGGCTCGAACAAAATGAACTAGTTGTAAACATGAAAAAAGGCAAAACCGAAGTAATGATATTTGGGACTAGTAAACGATTAAACAGATTACACGACCAGCAACTGAAGATAAAATCATCATTCTACGATTAACAAAACGAATACCTATAGATACCTTGGGTTAACACTTAATAAAACATTAAACATGTCGGAACACGTACAAAACATCATAAAAAAAGGTTCATCAAGAATTAACCTCTTGAAAAAAATGCGATGGTATCTGGACTCAAAAACTGCATCTTTGATTTACAACACGATGATTGTACCAATACTAACCAACTCCGTCTTCGCCACGTATGGCACAATATCAGCTTCTCTTGAAAGTAAAATCGATGTACTCGAACTTTTTGTTTTACAGGACTACTCTTGAAAACAGTGTCAATATTTTGATATATTGTACAACTGACTGTATTATCTTGTACAAATATTTGATAATAATAATAGATAGATAGATAGATAGATAGATAGATAGATAGACAGACAGATATACAGCTTCTATAGTTGGAATTGAGAAGTGAGAAGTAACAGTCAGATTGTAATTTTAACCTTGCAAAATACTTACACATTATTACATGCATACACACATATGTATATATATATATGTAATTGTATATATATATTATATTTCGTGTTTTACCTTATGTATATTGCTCTGCTATATGCATTGAACACTTTTTGATACGAATACACAAAATTACACAAATATATATATACAGAGAGAGAGAGAGACAGAGAGACAGAGACAGAGAGAGAAATGTGTTTATGAGAGCGTATTTGAAAATTCTACTGCATACAATAACACAAAATAAATAAGTTTAATTAATACAAATATGAGGAATATTTAAACTAACATCAACCAACTAAAGTTTGGGAATGATACCCCTTTACTGAAAAATACATCCAGAGGAATATCTTTAAGAGTAGTTCTCTTAGTAGCTTGGCTAGTCATGAGAGAGTATCTGAACGGTATTTTCGTAATTAATCAAAATGGAGGAATTGAAAATTTTTATTATTATTCTTTTTCTTAAAAGCAAAGTTTTCGACAAATTTCATTTTCAGAGTGCAGCATCAAATTATTTCAAACTGCAAGGTATCCAAGTTCTTTCTATAAACAGAGTAGTGAACTACTTCAAAAGGCAAGACCACATGGATTGCACTGGTGAGCAAAATCATTGAAAAAGATTGATTTGTAAACAAAGAGCAAGTTTATAGCGTCTGCATTACACAAACAACCTGCAGCATCTTGTTTATTGCCTGATTTTTCAAAAAGAGAATAACACCAAGGGTGGTCAACGGCTTGGTATGGATGAGTTTCAATAGCCAGCTTGCACTGGTATTTTGTTTCACATTTAATAAAACTAGAGAAAAGCTTAAACAATTGTTGAATTGAGCTAATTAAAGATATAATCAATCCACTGTCAATTTTAAAGAAAGATAAATATGTGGCTACTGTCGTTTAGAAATCGGCCTGATGTTCAAGGACAAATTGTATCACGTTTTCTCTCGCTGATGATTCCCAAAAGCAATTTCAAAACTTATTTGTCAGTTCCAGAATAAGAAAGGGATAGAGGATATGGATTCAAAAATAGAGTAAGGTACTGCAAGGTGTATATTCTCCTAGATATGCGCATGCCCAGCTCTCTCCCATAATATTATCTCAATAGCAATTCATACCGGTCTTTCTAATGAGTGCAAATGGTGGAATGTTCCAGGCTGTACTTAAAGACTGTTGAACAGTGAAATATTTGTCTGTAGATTGAAATGGACTATCAAAACATACGTATATATACATTAATGTACCACAACGCATTCACCTACATTATTCGTATAATAGTATATATATCCTAAACACACATACATTGTCGCTTTGCATGGAACCAAAGAAACTAGAAACAATATTCTTTTGAACTTAAACCAGGGAATCAAGCCAACATCCAGAAGTAACAGATTGTGATAGGCCAGAGTGCTCAAACCACCACAAGAGCACAAGAGCTGTGAGCATTGCATAGTCGCATTAGAATATCGTCATCAATCTCTCTCTCTCTTAAAACCGAACCTCCTTTATCAAGTTTGTTACCTTAACCTGAAATATCATGGCATAAAATATGTGGTTTTTCTGGTTTTTCACATTCCGCGTCAGTTTGGTTTTAATCCTCATTTTCCAATTTCTTAAGACGTTTTACAGGGTTTATACTAATGAGAGATAGAAGGAATATTTTAAATTTTCATTTGTATATATTGTTGAAACATTTAATTTTCTAAAATATATTCCTCAAAAAAAAAAGTGAGTAATACACAAGCTGGAGGTTTAAAGATACTGTTTGAATAACACAATCAATCATGAAATGTATTTTCACACTTGATATATGACACACGCAAGCACACTCTCAAGTGACCTCAGAAGATCGTTCAGCTATGAAGAGGAATATTTCATCGCTGAAAGCTAATCTGTTATCAGTAAAATAATAAGAATATTTTATTGATGACATAAATAAATAAAAATGTAATAATATAAAGAATATCTATAATAAATAAAAAATTTACATTGTATATAATATGTATTTAAAACAATTGTGAATATGTCTGTGGCAGTGTTTCACTGTAATCCTTCTACAGGCTCAAAAGCTACATCTGTAGATTCTTATAAATGGAAATATTATCCTGTCAGTGTTGTTGCTTTGCATCTTTGTNAGAGAGAGAGAGAGAGACAGACAGACAGACAGAGAGAGAGATAGAGAGAGAGAGAGAGAGATAGAGAGATACAGATAGAGAAAGAGATATAGAGAGAGAGAGAGAGAAAGAGACAGAGAGAGAGAGAGAGAAAGAGAGAGAGAGAGAGAGAGAGAGACACAGAGAGAGAGAGAGAGAGAGAGAGAGAGAGAGACAAAGAGAGAGAGACACACAGAGAGAGACACAGAGAGAGAGAGACAGAGAGAGAGAGAGAGAGAGAGAGAGAGAGACACACACACACACTCACACACAGAGACTCCAACATGTATTTAATCTAGTCTAAATAAAAACAAATTTTTGCATATCTTTAAGCCCATTCGGAAGCAAGGGTATAGAAGTAACCCTACAGTCCTCCCTGCTCCCTGTTCCCTGCTCCATGCTCCATGCTCCCTGCCTAGGACTTTTCGATAGTCTTCACCCTGATCGTCAACCTTATGGCAGTGATTGACAATCGGTTGTCACTTTTAAGGATATGCGGTACAATTAATGAAAGAAACGTGACAGTGTAGAGCAGAATGGAAATTAAAGCCCAGTAGAGGAAATCATACAGGGAATCTTTGGTGCCACAAAGCTCTAAGCAGGCCAGACTAATTGTTTCACTTTTGGCTCAACTGAGGATCTCTGCATTTGTAGGATTGTCTGGCTACCTGAATAGACTTATATCTACTATTGTGCTGTTCATTAAAGCAAACGAATAAGATAATGAAAATACGATCTTTGACATTCTTAACAAAGACATTCTAATATGACGTTTTCGTCGGACCAGTATAATCACAGACAAATCAGCATGACACGGATAACTTGGAAGTCTACCAAATTTAATACATCTATTCACAGGCTCAAATCAACCATACAATTACCTTTTGCTTGGAGGAAATAGTTACTTGTTGTACCTGTTTGTTAAACTTACAAAAATTGGTACCATGAACGTCTGTCAACACCTGTGGGAAAAGATTTGAAGGATGAGGGTGTCTCGTGGTAATAATGGTAACAATAGATAAGAACAGAACTGTAAAGAAATACAACTCTGATTTTCAAGCTAATCTCCTGTTAGTTACAAAACTAAATTTCTTTAACACGGTGATTGTTTCAGAAAAGGCTATTATTGATGAAGGACACAAAAATCATATATAGCATTATTCCGTTAGCTTTCTAATTAACATAGATACTGGTGATTTCAGCCTTCCTAGTGGGAGTGGCAGGCGTATTACTTCCTAAAACATGTGCGATTACAGTTTGTATTGTGTAGGGGAAACTTTAAAACAAAGTTAGCGTATCTCATTGAAAAGTTAGTATATCGCACTGTGCCCTTTATTTAACGCCAGCAAGAAGCGATGTTTGAAGTCGACACAAATCTATCAAACAAAAGTCACACATTATATAGGGACTATCACCGTAATAATGTGTAGTTTCTGCGCTCTGTAAACAAGACGTATGATGTCGAAAGGATCGAAAATAGCAATGAGTGAAACTCAACCAACAACGAAAACAACGTTTGGGCAAAAGGGATAAAAAACATTAAAAGACAGAAAGAGTTATCTGCTTTAAATCACTGGTTGGCAAGTAATATAAAATATTTGTAAGTAGATGGTCCTTTCAAAAGAAGCCACACCAAACTCCGCCACTGAAGTCAAGAGCCAGCTATGCTTCCCATCACATTTTAATAATTTTGGCTTGGAAAAAACAAGAAGTAATAGCATATACTACAGACCACAGAAAAATAATAAAACAAATTGCGTTTTAACTATTTTAACGAAAGTGATGTTCTGTGACTCTTTAAGGGTACTTCAGTGAGAGAATTTTAGTACATTTTTGAAAGCATACATGTGGCACCTTGAGCGGGGTAAGTTATTACTACGCATGTGCAAAGAAACCTGGCAATATACTAAATACGGGGGAATAATTTACTTGGATTTATGATGAAATTAGAGAAAATATCATTTTCAAAATATTTATATTCAAAATTCCACAAAAATATAAATATTTATTTATATACAAACATAGATATTAGAAAAGTAAAAAATGTATTCAAAGTGTGTTCGGAACTGTGCCTTGGACTATCCTTTTTACATACTCTACTATGCGAACTATAGAAGCTACATTTCGAATGCTATTTTACCCTGACCCTAATTCTAATCTCAGTCGTAACCCAAATTGACCATTTTCCCAACTTTTCCTTTATTTTTAACAATTTTATTTTCACTTTATATTTAACACTATTCCTTTTCTTTCAACCTTTATCCTTTCAGATGATAGCAGCTCTTTGGACCATTCCTATTCATTATCTCCGTTTCAAGTGTCCTTCTTTTCTAAGTAAGGCTTCTTCCTGTCTTCACTGATGTTGCCTCTCCGTCTGAGTCTTGGTCTTCATCTTGGCCTTCTTTCTGGCACCTTCCTTGTCCTTTTTTACTATATCCCCTTCTTTCTAAGGCACTATATGGCCAGAATATCTCACTAATAGCTTTCTCCTGGTGCCTCCATTTCTTCTCTTGTCTCTTGAAATCATTCCTTTAATCACCCTCTGCTTCTTTACATTTTCATTTTTGTCGTTTGTATTCTTCTTGAGAGCTATCAAACATTCTGCTCCACAGAACAGCATGGGTCTAATAACAATTCTGTATATTTTACTCTTCAGGTATATGGGAATTCTTCTGTCACAGGCTTCTTTATATATATATTCTTACTAACACAAAGAACCCTCGAGAGTAAAATTTAATATTATTGGCTCACAGTTAGTCAAATGTAGAATTTGGAATAGAAGACGTTATTCCAATAGTTTATTTCCGACACCCAGCATTACTTCCCGCTAGCCGAACATGAAAAGCTCAGTGCGATAAACTAACTTTTTCTTTGGATACGCCTTTTCTATTCTTCAATTGTAACCACAGTGGAAAACTTTGTATTCGCAATATACAATATGAATGATCATTGTATTTCCTTCAGGAAATAACAAAAATGCCCCCCATTGAAGACTGCAAACACCTGTAGTCCTGTGAAACCAACCGATGAATTTATCCTATGCATATTTGTATGAAACTCAGGTAACGCTCCAGTGCTGAGAGTTTCCTACGGGTTTCTCAATAGTATATGTACGATTTTCTACTGTTAAGAGAACTGTGTCATAAGACTTAGATATTCTTTGTGAATAATTCTGCAACCAGTAATTTTGAAAAAGAAATTTTAAACCTGGTTTATTTCATCTTACATCTTTATCTTGCATCTCTAGTCAATCATGAAAGACTGAAAGTGAGACAATATCACCTTTTTATATCATTTTGTGGAGATTTTTTTACCGTACTTTGAAAATAAATACCATTATTTGAATACTGCCTGTTGACAAAAGCAGTTAACGCAGAGCTCAGTTGAAAGAACTTGTCACTGCGAGGAAGCCATAAACGCCATGGCTATCTCGTAGTTTTAAGGCCTTCTTTACTATCTTTATGCTTTTCAGTACTTGAGTATTTCTTGCCTTTATATACTCCAAGTGCCTATTTTCATAAACATTTTCTCTCTAGGAATTATTTCTGGGTCTGTCATGGCAACCCCCGTAGACCTACTGCCGACTGCCTTAAGTATCCAACCAACGGGCTACCATAGAAACAAGAATTATGTTAATGCCTCGTTACAGTGCTCTTAAAGACACACTTACATTCCTATATGCATTACAGCTCTTACTAATAAACAATTCAAACTGAGGCAAAAACAAACATCTGATACCTTTGTAAAATCTGGTTGGAGACTGCCCTGGAACAAAACTAATGACCATCGTCGCCATTTGATCTCAAAGCAATCATCAACTCCCATTGGTTAAGACTAAGAAAGGAAATACTGACTCCTTCTCTAATGTTTCCATTCAAAACATGGACGTCTTGCCAAATATATACAAAAATCGGAGTTTCTTATAACCCAAATTGTATGGGGAGATTTTCTTACTGCCGAAATAAGATTGACACGTGCAATGTTGTAATTTCTTATAGGAACATATATATGTATATTTTTGTGTGTATATATATGTATGTAATATGTAATAGGATGTATATAATATATCCTATACTAAATTTATATTTCATGGATGACGTCCAAATTTAATGAAAAAATATACAGGTATTACTTTACTTATCAAGCCAATTCATTTAATAGATAGCTTTAAGATGGATGATTACAAAGCGAATTGAAATTATATTGGTGGTGAGTAAGAAGCTTCTTGAATGGTATTTTATAAATGCACGTGCACTCATTGAATGCTTTCTCCTTTTCAACTTGGACAGGAGCTGAACAAGTACTCAAGTAACTCTGTGTTTGTATGTCAGTGTGTGTGTGTGTACCTGTCTGCCTTTGTGTTTCGGTAGGTGTTAAATGGTCACATTTCTAGTTTGAAATGGAAGCAACTAAGCCTTTTGATGAATAGTAAGTATTTATATGCATTTAAAGTTATACCTACTCTTATAACTGTCAATGTGTAATTCTTTGTGTGTGTGTATTGCAAGGGCTGAATACTCCCTGTGCTTTTGACCTTCGCTACTGCAAATGGTTAACAGAGAATAATACTTAGGACTAACTTAAATCAGACCTAAACTTCATCCTTATGCAGTTGTTGCTTCTTCTTGTAATCTTTAAATAAATAATCTTTTTTTATGAATGTAGTTTCTTTCTCATCAGACAGGTGGATTATAGAACTCTGGTTTCCGGACGCTTTTCTCTGTCATATGCTTTGGAAGTTTTGAAATCTAAGGTTAACTCTTAGCTTTGTCCTAACATTTCTGTGTTTGTTGTTCTTTTCTAAGTTCCATACAGTTAGAGATTCGATAGATTCTGTGGCTCTTCGTCATTAAAAAATGCGAAAAAGAACAATTCAGATTGAACCTGATCAAGTAATTACTATTTTTATCGTAAAATGTGCTACTTAGCTGTGTCTTGCCTTCATTGATTTGCTTGTTATAAATTTCTTGGTTTGGATAAATTAAATACGGATAACTTTTTATTGTTAACATTTTGAAAAGTTCAGTAATCATTGCTTGTACCACAGCTTAAAAACTGTCTCTATCATCAAATGCTTTTTTGGGGGGAAGGGTCTTTTTCATTCTTTCATCCTAAGCAAGGTTGGAAGCCATTTTAATGCAGAAGAATTTTTTTTCTTTCTACTATTTAAAATAATCTATTGATTAGCTTCCACCCTAGGCAAACGCCAAAAATATGTATAAATAAGAAAGCCCAAAATTTACCACAGATTAAGAATAGAAACTACAACTTCAAAGCAAGTAACTAAGACTTGAACAAGGAACCTCTCGTACGGTAAGCTGTTCATCACTATGCCACAATTGTTGGAGTTCAGACTTGTTGTGGATTGAAGATTAGGCTGTTTATTGATGTTGAGAGCTGTTGACTTCTTTTCCTTCTGCTTGTTTATTTCCCTCTCGTTCTCCTTCTTTTTCTTCGTCAATCACTCAGGTAGCATCTCTGGTACCTCTTACGAATGCAGCAGTGTGCTCGAGACCGCGTATAGTTGTTGACTGACTAACGAAAACAAGGAGAAAAACAACAATGGACCCTAAGCTTCTTTCAGGTGACCTAAATTAGGATAACTTTAATGGTGACTTAATAATGTTGAAACATCTTGTTTTGGAAAGCATTTTTGTACTGAAAGCTTGACCAGAATTGCCTGAAAGGCAAGGGTTTCCTAGCAGACTATTTTCAGAATATTATTAAAACCCTTTTTTGTCAGGAAAGCCAGACAGGTGCACCATTAGCCGTCTCAGAGAAGAAATTACATTCATAGAGAAAGATTTATTACAACGAGGGACAAAAACTGCGAAAGAATGAAAACGTCGAGAGGTCCAAACACAGCTGATACCAGCGAGGAAACCCTGTCAGAACAATGGACTGAGGAAAAGAATAAGACTGGACATATTCTATCGAAGAGACAGAGTTTGAAGAGACGCACCAAGATTTACACCTATCAACTTATAAACATACCTCTACACTCGAAAAAAAACCCAATCAAGGTGAGATACACGAACACCTGTTCAGATACCATAAGAATATTACATGCAAAGGAGAATAAAAGAATTATGGAGGTATAAAATGGTCTTAGGGGTAAGGAACTCTTTAGAAAAAAGATGAAACCATGGAAAATCCAAGTCACTAAAATGTAATTATTTTTTCTTTAGACGTTGCTGAACGAAAAATAATTTCCCTTTGCGCACCAGAAAATTCGTATTTAGTAAAAAAAGGTTGTTATAAAATTTGAAGGGTAAGAGAGTCGTTACTTTTTGTAATTTTATTTTATTTTTCTACTCAGGTTATCAAATCACTGAGGACCGTACCAAATGGAGATACATGATCCGCTGTGGCGACCCCTGACGGGAGCAGCCGAAAGAGAAAGAAGAAGAATGATCAGAATGTAAAATTAAAAAAAGTGTGAAGAAAGACATAAAAAATAACATTAAAAGAAAAGAAGAAGAAAATAACTGAATGTGTGAGAACAGAAAAAATTATAACAAAATTTTTAAAAAGCATGAAAAAATTCATTATATTAAAATTAAAGAGAAGAGTGGTGAAGATGTATCACACTTCTAGCTCAATCTGGGTGACAAATACGAAGATATAAAACGAGAGGTGCGACGCTCACTAGTGCGCTTTGGGATTACCTATGTATGCGAATCTGGTTTCTCTCACATGGTCCAACTCCAAACAAAGTACAGGTCACGAATAACTGATGCTCATTTGAATAACAATCTTGTGTGTTGCCTAACCACTTACGAACCTCGGTACGAAAAGATTTTCAAGAAGCAATAAAATATATTTCTTCTTATATTCATTGCTTTCATTTGAAATCTTTAATTTTGGGTATTTGTCTGTTTGAACCAAAGTCTTTTCAAAATGAGGAATTTTCTTTCTGTTGTGAAATTTGATAGATCCTTTTAGATTTGAAATTTTTGAATCTGAGTGGGATCGCTTCTTTCAGTGTTTATATCAAATTGGGGTCGCGAGGAAAAAAGCTTGAGAACCTGGGTTCTAAGTTGAACGTCGTAAAAGGAACACTTTAAGATAATGCAAGTATATATGTATAAAATGTCACACAAATCATATTTAAACACAACTTGAAAATGAACACGTAAAAGAATTTGGACATGGTTTGGTTTTAAAGGAAGAAAACTTGAACAGCTGATGTTCTAAAGCCACTTCGTGCCATTAAAATGAAACCCAAGTACCATAGAGGCATGTGGTATTTCGACACCATGAATATGACAATTAAAACCACATTAACTTTGGTAAAACGCTTTTTCGCTGCACTCGACTTGACCGAGAAACCAGAATATAAAACCACGTGTCGTGAAAGAAGTCCCCAAAGTACCATATCACGTATTAAACACTGACAAAATAAGAAAATTTGATGACAAAATGAACAGTCAAGAAATTTCACCTTTTTATTTAGAAAAATGCTTACTGGGTCGTTCATTGCTGGTATCCCTGGTAAACAGTAGGCCCATTTTTGTCTTTCACAGATGTCCATCCATAAAAGACCCGAAAGGAAGCAACAGATCAAGAAAAAGTGGGAAAGAAAGCATGCAATACACCTTAAAATGCAAGACATACAAATCGCCCCTCCAGGATCCTCCGTATGAAGGCCCTTCCACTTGGGTTGGTCTTCAACCAAGGCTCAAGTATCTCGAGACCACCTGTCCTGCATGGTTGGGCCCAATAGCCAAACCCCCGACCAAGGTGTGACCAGAGCTCCACACTTGATCTTAGCCAAAAGGCCGAGAAGCGATCAATGCTTGCTATTCTAGAACGTTCTCCAATTTCCTTACAGCTATTGTTTATATTATGTTGACTGAGGCTTTGAGAACCATAAAATAGACTTATAAATAGAATGTTAGGAGTTTTTATTCCAAGATTTATGAGATGTGTACGAGATATTTAAAAAGAAGAATTACACAACAGATTTGTTGAAGAGAGTTTGAGGAAAAGCCAAATGAGTTTTCGTCCATCGGAACAACACAAGTCAAGTGGGTTTTTATTAACAAGGGGAAAAATAATCAACAAAACGCACCATTTTTTTTCTGCTTGCCTGTCTAACCAATTAAAGATTATACAAAATTCTTTTTCACTGTGAATGTAATACAAAACACTGTGACAAAGACATTTGTTACAAAATAATACGACACATAGGCATTGGTATATGACACGACAACCTAGATAGTGTGCTTCAGGAAAGAGCAACAAACATTGGCAAAAATGACACTCTGACATAGACAATTTGCTTCAGATAGTGGTAACAAGCAAGGATATAGGAGATTTTAATCGAAATAGTTTGCTACAGGGAGTAGTAGATCAAAGTGAAAATTCACACCATTAGAATTTCACACGAAGTGTAACTCTACAGGTGAGAAACAGTCAAAGTTATTTTAACACGCAGAAAGCTAGTCTTAATGAAATTGGATGGTGCATTGGGTTTCCAAAGGCTATGGTGACGAATTGTCAATTTGAATTTTTCAAATCTTGAACAATTTATGTGTCATTCTCTTCTAACATAATCTCCTTCCAAGGCATCAAACTAAGATAAGCAGAAAATGCAAGTACAGAGCAAATTCCAAAGTAATAATAAGATATTCTAAAAATAACAGCGTGTTGTACACTATCATGCACTGAAAAGTTAGCCAAGTATTACAAAGGGGAGATGAAACCACACCAGAATAGGCTTATTTAATACAAAATGCAAGATGCATAGTTAAATGTACACAAATCTCTTCCAGTTGCCTTTATTGGCATTTCATTCTGTAGTTTACATAATAAGTCGTATTTTGCTGCTTGGCATCGTTTATTTAACGTTTAGTTAAACAGGTATAAATTAGAGGACAGAAAGCATTGCTATCTTTTAAACAGGTCTCTATCTTTGGCTTCCATCACCTTAACTGTGTGGTCATGAATACAATTCATTTTAAGCTTTGCTTCCACCTTATTAGACAAGAAATAAACAAAGTCTGCTTGCAAAGGCATTCCTTGGCTGTGTTTTTTAATTCCCTGGGTATTCAAAGAGCTTAAAGGTATTGATAAACAATAAAAGCTAACAACTTTATTGAATTTAAATTATCAAAACTAATAATGCTACAAGATAAGTCAACCTGAACTCATCTTCTTGATAAGATTGCTTTGCATTAAGCATTGTTTCTAAAGGGTAGATGCCTGCCCATTTCCTGACTTTGAGATCCTTTCATTGTTTTTGCTGCTCTTCTGTAATTATTATAATTGTTCGTAGTCTTACCTCAAAAACAACACGGAGGAATTCTCCATGAACAGCTAATCCCACTAAAATTAATGCTATTTTCGCTCGTGTTGTTTTCTCAGTAATCAATCTTTTGTTATGAAAACGCAGAGAAGTTGTGGGAATGCAAAGTTGAATGAAATATAATTGTCAGGCACCAAAACACAACCAAGGTGTAGTGCTATTAAATCTTTGCTATTTCCCTGTATACGAAAAACAAAACCAGATAAAGTTGACACTATGATTTATCTCTTTGCCGCGGCGTAAACACTTCTTTTAAAAGGAAACGAAAATGAAAAGCTTGATAGCTATTGAGGAACTTCGATAAATAGGTAAAAAGATAAACAGACAGGCAGATGGATGGAAAATCATACAGACACATGGATAGTTTTGAAGACGGCCAATTTACATCTTCTTGTCTACGAGTCATTTCTACTTCATTAAATTCGATACACATTCTTCCTGTTTTCTTGCTTCGCTTTTCTGCCTCCCCTCCTTCCCTCAGGTTTCCATATTTCATCCTCCCTTTTCCTTCCACCTCTAGTTGGTCTCAGAAATGTAAGACGAAGCCACTTAGGGCAAAGGGCTTCACATTGCATAGATAGATAGATAGATAGATAGATAGATAGATAGATAGATAGATAGATAGGTAGATGGATAGGTAGTTAGATAGATGGATAGATAGATAGATAGATGGATAGATAAATAGATAGATAGTTAGATAGATAGATAGATAGATAGATAGATAAATAGATAGATAGATAGATAGATAGATGGATAGAGAGATAGATAGATAGATAGATAGATAGATAGATAGATAGATGGATAGATAAATAGATGGATAGTTAAATAGATGGATAGTTAGATAGATAGATAGATAGATAAATAGATAGATAGATAGATAGATAGATGAATAGAGAGATAGATAGATAGATAGATAGATAAATAGATGAATAGATAAATAGATAGATAGCTAGATA
>RDPX01000385.1:369516-390697 GCA_003991215.1 Morbakka virulenta | reverse complement strand
AATTCTGGTCTCAATTCCCAGCTCTTCTACTCTTCTTTTGATGTCTTTTGGTGGTGTTCCTAACGCCCCGATGACTATGGGTACTACTTTCACCTTCATGTTCCATATTTTCTGGAGTTCTCTCTTTAAATCCTGGTATTTCTCAACTTTCTCTTTCTCCTTCTGCTCTATACGGGTATCATATTGGATGGCAAAGTCAACGATGATGCAGTTGTTGTCGTCCTTCTTGATCAAAATTAAATCTGGCCTTCTAGCTTCAATTACATGATCGGTCTGTATGGTAAAGTCCCACAGTACCTTGCAAGTATCATTTTCAATCACACTTTCCGGCTTATGGTTGTACCACTTCTCGCTTACATGTACCCCAAATTTCCTGCATATGTCCCAGTGGATTCTTCTCCCAACCCAATCATGTCTATTCTTGTATTCTTTCTGCGCCATTTTGCTGCATTCGCTGATGAGATGATTAATAGTTTCATCAACCTTGCCGCACATTCTACATCTACTGTCCTCCTGTGTTTTGTCGATTTTGGCTTTGATAAGGTTCGTCCTAATAGCTTGCTCATGAGCTGCTAGGATGAGAGTCTCGGTCTCCCTCTTAATGCCACTATTTTTTAACCATTTCCACCTTTCCTCTCCAGCAATCTCCTCAGTTTGTCTAATAAATTGGCCATGTAGGACTTTATATTATTATTATTATTATTATTATTATTATTTTATTACCATTACTATTATTCTTTTCATTGTTGTTCAAAACAATTTTTTTCTTGTTAATATTTCTTTGAGTTTTTAGAAGTTGGCCCTCTTTTTGTTTCTGATCTCAAAACTCTGTACTTAAATAAAATATATTTCTTGTGTACTTCCTAAGGGCAAAGTTTTCCTTTGTAATATTGATATTGAATACCATCTTAATAATAATAATAATAATAATAATGATGATGATGATGATGATGATGATGATGATATGAGAGATGAGATATTAAGAGAAGAAGTAGGACATGTATGGCAAATGAATAAAGTTCCAGTGATACACCAATAGTAATTGGAATATTGGTAGTCATTTCAGACGTTTGAAATGCACATGGAGAAATTAGGTATGAAGATTGCAAGAGAAATATTATTCAGAAAACGACACTGCTTGCAACAGCAAGGATTTGCCAAAAGTGTTTGTTTCCTTGAAGGCAAAAAAGTGTTTGTTTCCATGGAGACAAAAAGTGTTTGTTTCCTTGAAGGCAAAAAAGTGTTTGTTTCCATGGAGACAAAAAGTGTTTGTTTCCATGGAGACAAAAAAGTGTTTGTTTCTATAGAGACAGAAAAAAGGAACTCTAAGGTTCTTGGTAATATTGTTACTCGCTTAGATAGATAGATAGGAATAAAGAACTTGCCAGGTAAATATATCTCAGATGTACATGGATGATAATGATATTAATAATGATAATGACAATAATAATAATAATAATTATTATTATTATTATTATTATTATTATTATTATTATTATTATTATATCGTTGCACTTTATATATTCTCCTGTCATAATAAAACATGGATGAAAAATCCTGATCTTCTTAACTAGAATCTTTTCAGATTCAAGTCCTCAAAGAAACTATGTAATCACTACAAATCGGAGACATAATTATTGATGTCTACTTGCTGTCAGCAGTACTGTTATTGCAAACTACCAGTTACTGTGAGGTGTGACATTGTAGCTAATAGTTGAAATGTAGAAAGAAGAATAGGAGAAATTATTTTATTCACCTTTAGTAGAGGTGAATGACTTGTGCAGAGTACCAACACTGATTTTTTAATTTAACAAAAGACAGCTCTTAAATATGCTGAAGGGAAAAAATGCACCATTATCCAGGACAAGTTGTAGTAAAGGGACCTATTTAAATTATATAAATATATACCAGAAGCCTTAACATCTGGCTGTTTGGAGTTTACTCCTAATACTATATATATATGCGTATGAAGACAGATAAACTATATGTCGAGGACATCATTGTTAAGCCAGTAGCGGAATTAAGGGATCTCTAACAAAGAAAGGTATATAAGTATATATATGCCTGTGCCAAAATGGAAACAAGGACATTAATTTTCATTTCTAAGAGCTTGTTGAAAGGCAGCGAAATTGTAATTTAATGTTAGTTTTTCGTCACCTTTCTTCCTC
The DNA here is from genome assembly GCA_003991215.1 of Morbakka virulenta. NCBI lineage: Eukaryota > Metazoa > Cnidaria > Cubozoa > Carybdeida > Carukiidae > Morbakka > Morbakka virulenta. The sequence continues at coordinate 388,529 of RDPX01000385.1, read as the reverse complement.
AAATTTGCTTTGAGATGAGAGGGAAAGAGTGTGTATTGGAAGTACATTATTACTACCTGTACACTTGTTTTTATTGGCAAAGTTTATCCTTTTGGCTAAACTAAATGAATTCTAACTAAAGTAACAAGAAAAGATAAACATTACTTTACTCATCTTTCAGAAGTTATATTGCAAAGTGGATTGGATGAATACAAATGGAAAACGTGATCAATAATCGAAACAACCAGGTGAAAAGTTCCATCTGGTAATACACTTGTGAATAATAGGCTTTGTTTTTGTCAGCAACGGCGAATATTCAACAAACAGGCAAACATCCAATCTGACGTCAAGGTACAAAAGGGATTTTAGATGAAAGAATTGAGTTAGCAAGTAGCGGCTTAAGGTCAATAAATTTGAAAGCAATAATAGAAATAATAATGATAACAAAGTTCATGTCTAGCATTACAGCCCACACAGGGAGATGGTTTTCACCTGTCAGACGAGAATAAAAGCACCTTCCTCAATATATTGGTGGTTCCAATGATGGTAGATGTTTGGAGTCCACCCAAGACATCAGGGATGCCCAACTCTTTCAAACTGCACTCCAACCGCTTCGTCACCACTCCTAAGCTTCCCACGACGATTGGGACAACGTGGGACATACGCTATGTAACGTCCGGATAATGATAATAATAATAGTAATAGTAATAGTAATAGTAATAGTAATAGTAATAGTAATAGTAATAGTAATAGTAATAGTAATAGTAATAGTAATAGTAATAGTAATAGTAATAGTAATAGTAATAGTAATAGTAATAGTAATAGTAATAGTAATAGTAATAGTAATAGTAATAGTAATAGTAATAGTAATAGTAATAGTAATAGTAATAGTAATAGTAATAGTAATAGTAATAGTAATAGTAATAGTAATAGTAATAGTAATAGTAATAGTAATAGTAATAGTAATAGTAATAGTAATAGTAATAGTAATAGTAATAGTAATAGTAATAGTAATAGTAATAGTAATAGTAATAGTAATAGTAATAGTAATAGTAATAGTAATAGTAATAGTAATAGTAATAGTAATAGTAATAGTAATAGTAATAGTAATAGTAATAGTAATAGTAATAGTAATAGTAATAGTAATAGTAATAGTAATAGTAATAGTAATAGTAATAGTAATAGTAATAGTAATAGTAATAGTAATAGTAATAGTAATAGTAATAGTAATAGTAATAGTAATAGTAATAGTAATAGTAATAGTAATAGTAATAGTAATAGTAATAGTAATAGTAATAGTAATAGTAATAGTAATAGTAATAGTAATAGTAATAGTAATAGTAATAGTAATAGTAATAGTAATAGTAATAGTAATAGTAATAGTAATAGTAATAGTAATAGTAATAGTAATAGTAATAGTAATAGTAATAGTAATAGTAATAGTAATAGTAATAGTAATAGTAATAGTAATAGTAATAGTAATAGTAATAGTAATAGTAATAGTAATAGTAATAGTAATAGTAATAGTAATAGTAATAGTAATAGTAATAGTAATAGTAATAGTAATAGTAATAGTAATAGTAATAGTAATAGTAATAGTAATAGTAATAGTAATAGTAATAGTAATAGTAATAGTAATAGTAATAGTAATAGTAATAGTAATAGTAATAGTAATAGTAATAGTAATAGTAATAGTAATAGTAATAGTAATAGTAATAGTAATAGTAATAGTAATAGTAATAGTAATAGTAATAGTAATAGTAATAGTAATAGTAATAGTAATAGTAATAGTAATAGTAATAGTAATAGTAATAGTAATAGTAATAGTAATAGTAATAGTAATAGTAATAGTAATAGTAATAGTAATAGTAATAGTAATAGTAATAGTAATAGTAATAGTAATAGTAATAGTAATAGTAATAGTAATAGTAATAGTAATAGTAATAGTAATAGTAATAGTAATAGTAATAGTAATAGTAATAGTAATAGTAATAGTAATAGTAATAGTAATAGTAATAGTAATAGTAATAGTAATAGTAATAGTAATAGTAATAGTAATAGTAATAGTAATAGTAATAGTAATAGTAATAGTAATAGTAATAGTAATAGTAATAGTAATAGTAATAGTAATAGTAATAGTAATAGTAATAGTAATAGTAATAGTAATAGTAATAGTAATAGTAATAGTAATAGTAATAGTAATAGTAATAGTAATAGTAATAGTAATAGTAATAGTAATAGTAATAGTAATAGTAATAGTAATAGTAATAGTAATAGTAATAGTAATAGTAATAGTAATAGTAATAGTAATAGTAATAGTAATAGTAATAGTAATANATAGTCATAGTCATAGTCATAGTCATAGTCATAGTCATGGGAACTTGAAACAGGCCTTAGAACATACAGCTGAAAAGAATGGAGATGAAGAACACGTTACTGATAATGCACGAAAACTGAAAACATTTGCGAAAGTAAAAGGGAAAAAAGCAATTGGCAAAACTTGGAAAATGAAACCTCTTTATGAACAGTATGCAGTACGCAGCTAAAAACCTGCTGTAGATTTATCAGACACCCATAGGTGGCTTAGTAGTGCTGGCTTTAAAGCGAGAAACCGAGGGATTTATAATAGCTGCACAGAACCAGAGTTTATTAACTGGAAACTACGAAGCAAATGAAGTAAAGTAAATAAGAACGGACTGAAAGATTCAGGCTAACAGACGAAACATTATCATAAAGAATAAATTGACCAAGCAGTGCCAGATCATTGTCGGATGTGGAACATGAGAACGAAGATAATAACCGGTTATTGTAGGAGCCCTTGGTATGGTAAAGAAAGGAACGCGAAAATACGTCAATTTTAATTCCGGGAAATATTCAATTGCCAGAACTCCAGAAAATAGTTTTAAACTCAACGGCACACATTCTCAGAAGAGCACTCTCTCTATAAAGAGATCGAAAAACTATAAAACTATAAAGCATACATGAACGACATAATAATAATGATGATGATGATGATGATAATAATAACAATAATAATAATAATAATAATAATAATTAGATATAATAGTCGACATGATCGTGTTGGTTAATACCTGCACTGCTCTCTATGCCAATACAACCAGCTCCCATTTAAATCTAAATTTAATAAAAATAAACCACCTTCTGTTGTTCATAATGACAAAGTGTCCACACTCTTGGATTGTTAAATCACCACTGACAGAACCATTGAACCTAAAAGACTAGACAAATTTATAAAGGAACATAAACCCTACCCTCCCTTTTGGTTGACATTACAATCCCAATGGATACCCCAATGTTGTTTTGGTTCCACGCATAAGTGACTCTTGCTATAATAACTACTTTTTTCCTCAAACGGTCCATCTTTTGAATTACTTTTTATGTCTGAAATCGATTCATTCTTTTGTGTTAAATTCATCTTTTCTTCGTATTCCTTTACAAGGACTTCAAGTCTTGAAATGGTAAGATCTGTAAATCTGGGAAGGCCATTTACACTGTCCAATGTATGAGCCATTTTTGGGCATACCAGTAAAATGATTTTTAAAGAAATGGACACCTTTCATCACGTTCCAGTAGTAGTTTATTATTAATTTGAATTATGGCTCTATTTTTTCAAAGGCTAGAAAACTCTTTAGGTTATGATGAAGCCAATTTATGTTTTAAAGAAACATGTTACTTGCTTCATTGGAAATAGTGAGTCTCGAGAAGACAAAAGGCTTTGCAACGTAGATTATCAAGACCCACGTGAACTTAATTAAAGAAATTTTCTACACTTTGCCAATTTTAGCCATAAATTTACTTATTTGAAAAAAAATGTGTATATTAAGGGAAAGGCAGTTTTTTAAAAACAGACCAAAGGCCCAACCATGTAGGACAAGGGTCACGAGATGCTTCAGCCTTGGCTGAAGACCAACCCAAGGGGAAGGGTCTTCTCAGGGAGGGTCCTGGAGGGCGATCCGTATGTTTTGTATTTTATGGTGTCTGGCGTGCTTTCTGTCCCACTTTTTCTTGATCTGTTGTTTCCCTTCGGGTCCTTCGCAGATGGGAATTTCTGAAAGACAAAAATGGGCCCACTGTTTGCCAGGGGTTCCACCAATGAAAGACCCAGTATCTTTTTTCAGCATTTGACAGGAATAACAATAGCAACAGTGATGATAATGGAATGTTAATATTAATAACAATAATTACAAAATAATAATAATAATAATAATAATAATGATAATAATACGTGAAGACTTTGTAAAGTTAAGAATTGCAAGCCCCTGTACAAACAGTTGAATATTGATAAAAATGAAAATAGATGGGGAAAGTTTTTTGACATTTTATAGCTATTCGGAAAGAAGGAAGAACATGAAAAGAGGTGATTGTGGATGGCTTAAAGTGACTTGAAACCTAAAATAGAAACTTTAATTTTTTGGCCCAAGAGGATGACCCAAGTACCAACTCTATCAATTTGGACTACTCAACAGAATGCACATCACTAGTTCAAGAAGAATGTAAAAGACACCATGACGGCATTGCAGTTAGAGTCTATTGGCCACTTTCTGGCCAAATTTGGAGTTTGCAGTGCTTAAAACGGATGAAAACAAAATCCTAAACCTAATAGATTGAACTGTAATATTTCATGATTTAGGTCGGGTGTAAAAAGAGATACAAAAATGAATGTTGTATTCATTGTCAATAAAAGTAGGCAGTCCTGGACTTAAGATATAGTGGATCAAATTGATAACATGGAATATTACAAAGGAAGAGAAGAAGTCGAGAGATTAGACAAATTAAGATAGGATGTGAAGACTGCGTCATCCAGGAGAAAACCTTACTGATTCCAAAGTCAGCTGGTCCTTTATGGAAGTAATTTAAGATCTTGAAACGTTTGTGAAAAAAGGCAGTTTCTATTTAGGGTTGGAACTCATGCAAAAAAAGGCCTTGCCTGGGACCTCAGCTTACTGGAATTAAGCAGATGACGTCTTGCTATACCCCAACACCAGAAGCCAAAAATCAGCAAAGCCAGAAAATAGGATATGAAAGGGAATCTCCGGAATCTTATCTGTTACGTATCATCGTACGCGTGCGTTCCGTTTCGAAATTTTGTTACTTTTTGAAGGAGACTACCCATGTATGTGATTACTTTTACACAGTTCTCTATGCATCGAACCAGTAACTTTACGTGATCAATGATTCTAATTGAACATTTGGGGTGAAAGTAAACTTGATTAAAATTGATAGAAATGAAGGAAAGAAAGGAAGAGGTCTTATGTAAGGTATCAAAGAGGCATGGGATGAAAGATACAATAATAAACGAATTACAGCACACTGCTTGAGGGATAATGCTGCAAGATTTCAGAAAGATAAAACGATAATAAACCTTTTAGAAGTGAGGGAAGGACAAGATGTGATAGAAGTAATAATCATAGAAGAAGTGAACAGAAAGCAGAAAATCTTGAAACGAGAGAAAGAAGAAAACTAAAGTTTTACTTGTGAAGAAAAGGAGCAACAAGAAAGAATACAAATGAGAGTAGAAACTGAACAGAAAAGAGTGCTGGATAATGAGGATAAAGACTCAGGAGAAACGAGAACAAGATTTTTGAAGAACCTTCACAACTAACTACTATAACAATAGAGAAAATTGAAAAAAGAGAGAGGTTCATGAAAATTAAAGCAAAACGAAAGAAAAGAAGAGATAGCACAAGCAAACAAAATATTAAAAAGATACTTAAAAGGAAATTATGATATGTGTAAGGTGATTGATCCAGTAAATGCAATAGCAAGAACAACTGAGGAAAGACTAGAAATGAAACAAAACAGAAAAAAGAGTAAGAAAGACAATGACCACAACAGCAATAGAGAAAATATAAGGATTAGGAAGTTTGAATCTAAATAAAAAGATGTAAGACAGAGAGAAACAAGAATAGTCAATGAATAACATCGGAGGAGGACCAGCCAAAAAGCAACAGAAAAAAGAAGATCCTTGGAAAGTTGAAAGAATCATCCAAGAACCAAGTAGTTGAAAACAACAACTATTGAAGAAGAAAGAGAAATGGCTGGAAGAGTTAAGATATTTGAAAGTAAAGTTAGAAAGGATCAAAGTAAAAAATGGAAAGATAAGGGATAATAGCATGTTTAGGGAGGATCAAAGACCATTTCACAGAGATATTTAATCAGAACATGGAAGGAAAGGAAAAGTTCCAAACATGCAGAAGTTTGTGCAATTTTTGGAGGGTATATGGAGAGAATGTGTCACCTTACAAGAAATGGATGAGCAGAGTGGCACAGAAGATTAGGGAAAGGCTACACAGATTAATAAATTATGAATCACTGAAAAAGGATTATATATAATAGTGGAGAAGTGAAAGGACTGGTTGGCGCCAAGTCTAGATGATATGCAAAACTACTGGTAGACGTTTATTGGTTCGAGGAAATCAGTGGTGAAATGTATGAATAAATGGATTGAAAGTCCGCAGAAAAAGCCAAAATGGATGACAGGTGAAAGGACAGTACTATTGCCAAAGAGAATGACTTTGGATAATGAGAAAGAGTATCGACCACTGATATGTTTAAACACCGGTTACAAAATTTTACAGGTATGGTAGCCACGAACATGAAAGAGCATGTGACCACAAATGGACTTTAGGACAAAAGTCAGCTAAAAAACATGCTCTGATGTGTTTGGAACAGTTGATCAATTATTGGTAGATAAAGCCATAATGAATGAAATGAGGGAAGAGATAAAAACTTAGCAGTAGCATTCTTCTTATTTTGGTCGAAAGTTTCAATTTCAAGTACGATATTCAAGCTTTATTAAGTAAGTAAGTTATTATTTGCCACAAATATAAAATGAAAAATGTTTACAAATGTTTAAGAAAAAGAAAGACTTAGAAAGTCAATAAATTACAATTTAAAGTTAACTTACAAACTTTTGTACGAATTAATACTAAAAAGAATGTTGCATAAAAATATTACAATTTGAATTAAAATAAAAATAATGACAGAAAAGAAATCACCCCTAATTGAAGTGGCAGGGATAACATTAAAAGGTCAAACTGACCTTAAATGCATAATGGTCCCTTAAGAGGTGATTTTTTAATTGAAAAAAATGTTAGTTTTGGGTGAGAGAAAAAAAATATTAAAAATTTGTGCCACAAAAAGTTAATTTATGATAAGAATAATTACAAAAATTATAAATGATGATATTAAGTATGATTAATAATAGTAATTAGAAAAAATATGATCAAGTTTTTAAAATGTGTCCGTAATTATCATAACACATCACTGAAGTATTGACATTAGTATTGACGTACAGTGACAACTCCTATTCGTACCAATCAACCCCTCTATTTCCTCTTCTTATTAAATTTTGAAAAGCGATATCGTGGCGAAGAAGACAAAGGACTTAGGGCTAAAATCTTAAGCAGGTTTGTAGTACCTTTTTAAAAGGGGGTGTCTTTCCTGTTGGATTTCATCCCACCTTACTTTTACTTTATGAGTGCCCCCTCCACGAGCCCCCCCTTTCAAAGTATGTCATTGGCAACAGAGATCGAACCTGATTTGAACCAATCAGAATTGAGTATTCTCTTTCTATTGTTATTTGCCCTGAAAAACATTGGACGCGGGATCATCAAAGCAAATCAAACAGAAATAAGTAGAAGCGAAGGTTTTGGTGAATTGTCAATGATATTAAGAAGGTTGGAAAATGAATCCTGCAAAGCCCAGATAATTAAACAACATAAACCATGGGAAATTATAAGATTGGTGGTCAAGGAAAACAGGAAAATGAAACTTAGAAAGTCTTAATGTTTGAGATTTTGAAACAGATAGTAGCTAATCATGCCAGGGTTGAGCTCAATCTTTGGAAGCGGAAAGGATAAGATTTACTCTTGCCGGGTTTTCCTTCTAGATGACACTCAATTAGCTCAAGAAATCACGGTAAGGATTTACACCACAAGCTGATTTCGAATTATATGGATTAACTTTGCATTGCTGTCCACCTCGATATTTGCTTTTCAGTTCACGATCATTTCAATAGTTTCAATTACCTTGTGTTCTGGTCACGATAAAAGTTTGTTTTGTTTTCACCTTTGCTGTCAGTGATTGCTTCGCATCTAAAGTGACCACAGGTTGATAATTATGTGCTGATTAACACTGTGAACACTGTCATAAGGTGAAGATCTGTGTTAAGTAACCCCACCTTAATGTCGAAGACAGCAAGCCCGAAATTTTGTCAGTGTTGATTCCGATTCGGTTATGAATTTTGCCCTGGTTTGATATAAAGAATGAGATTACACATTTTACTGTTTATAAGTTAAGTCGCTTCTGGCATTTTTTACTAATTATGTACAGTAGATCCTCGTTTTCTTTTGGCACCTTACCATTGTTGGTAAACTCTTTGATCCCAAGCACAAGGTCTGGACTGATAAATCTTATCTCTTGGTTCAATTTCTCTATGGGGAGTCCAAAACGTGCCGAGTCCAATTTCTGGTTTACTGCTTGATTTGACCGATTTTGATCGTTTTATCATCTGCATTAAAGGAAGCCGTATTTACACAGTAATTAGTTTTTAAATGTCAAAATCAACAAGTTTTTTACAGGCAAGCGAAGCCAGCATTTTCTTATTTATCCGGATGACAGTTATAACCCACCAGAATTTACCATTGATCATGACTGATTTGTTATGCTGCCCCGATTTCTTTTTTTTGTTAAGTAATGGAACAGTTGTAATTGTTTGGCAACACTGCTTTCATCTCGTTTTCCATCTGATCTCATTCAGTCCTTAGTGACAAGACAATTAAAAGCCGTTTGTATAAAATGGTTGTTGAGGGTGATCAGAGTGTTTGAATTAATATTACTGTGATGTTATGTTAACTTTAAGTCTGACTATTTTTGTTTGAATACCAGTGGAGAAACCCTTTTTTTTTCCATCACAAAGCCCTATAATTATCCTGATCGCCAGATCGGATGGTGACTGAAAGTTGTCACTTCACGTAATCAAGTCTCATAACAATCCAAATCAAACTGGATTGACAAATGTTTTCTGAACTGCTTGAATTTTATTTGCTTGGTAATGGAGTGGGATAAAACCATTAAATTTTCCATTTTCTAGATCTTAAAAACTACGTATTTCCAATCGTCAAAACCATCAAGCGATCGGGGTTGTTTTTCTTATTATAAGGAATTAAATTTAAATTTCAGCCTTGAAAAATACCCTCTCAATATTCACAATTTCTATAAAAGCTTATACCCCAATGACCACGCGTCTCTTTTATTAATTAAACACCAGAAAGGAAACATAGCGAAATGATCAAATTTTGTTTTTCATTAATTCTGCTCGTCCAAATTAAAAGAATATTGTATTGAGATCGTGCAAAGAGTTGAGACCAGCCATTTGTGGGTATTTGTCAAGTTTTCACGAACAGAATACTTGTTCATTCAATTTCAAAATGAATGAAAACATCAACAAATTTCCGTGGTTTATCTGTTGTATAATCCAAAGTTATCTTGATTTGAGTAGTTATCTTTTTTTTTTTTGTGTTGTACACCGATCACTGTATCATGTCATCGAGTCATTGATTATCACCCTAGGGTGGTTTTTTGTGTTTTTTTGGGATGTCACTAATTCACTTGAGTAGAAGGCCAAGATCTAAAGCCACAGGTTTATGATAGAAAATACCTATTTTTAGCCGAATCAAAAAAACAAACCCTCATTGATACTTGATACTTTCAAATGTAGAAGACGATTTTTTTTTTGTCTTACGTGCCAAGATGAACAGTTAATTAATCAAATAGAACAGGTGTTTCCACTATACGCTTACGACAGGTTCATCCTTAATTACAAGCAATTCCATAAGCAGACAGAGGAAACGTATTGTAAATAATACCAAGTTGATTCATTGATTTTTCTTCACGTTTTCAACTCTTAAATTATAATCATGTTTTTTTAAAAAAAAATTATGTAGGGTACCATATGATTGTACCTTCATATTCTTATTAATTTCAGATATTTCTTAAACATTTTTTTTTCTAATTTCTGGTATGTCTTGTCGTTAAGACCAGTTAATTTATGTTCTTATCACAGGTTTTATTGCCTTAAAGCCAGATTATAATTGTTTGCATTCAGGTACCTTTAGAAAGAGCTGTATCTTGTGCATTTTTTTTATTTTTCCATAAGTAAGGAGAGAAAATATTTTTCCAATTCTATACTTGCTCCAGATAACTACTGTTTTATAATTGTCAAGTCAAATAAAATGAAAAAAAACTAAAAGGGTGCCAACTGCGTTTGAAGCCAGTTCCTATGACTTTTGTGGCCATCTGTCTTATCAACTGAACTGTGGGTGCTAAGTTCCTAACCAGATTATTTTTGTAACATAATCCTCCACTGAAAACTCAATACTGTTCTATGGGAATATAATCAACTTGTGATACAAACCATGCAATGGTTAACCTTTAAAAAAAGGGTAGAAGCCACTTCAGTGAAGGTTTTTTGTAATTTTTTATCCCCCTGACTTTATTTATTTATTTATTTTTTTTTGAGAAACAGAGGTCACCCCTCTCCTAATTTAGTCATCAAAAACATACAAACTCCTTCATCTGTCATATGTCATAGAGAAAGAATTCAGGCTCAGTTCTTGGTAACTTGACAAAGGGCTGAAGTGGGAAGCTCTTGCATTTGAAGATAATGATCAGCCAGCCAACTTCAATTTTATCTTCTTTTCTTCTTTTAGATTTTTCCATTTTCATTGTGGACTGCCATGAAAATCATTCTTTTCCAAGTTAGCCTATCCAGAACATCAACATCACCTGCTCCAATTGACTTGTTACCCCCTTTTGAGGCCACACATCTCCGGTTGCCTTCCTCCTTTTCTCTTCCCAAATTATACCATTTCCATTGCTCAGCTGCTACAGTATCCCTATTTGAAATCTGTGGCTGTGACAAACTGTCATCAGCTGAAGTTATTAACACTTCAATCTCCAACATGTGACATGATATGTCAGTGTTTTTAATTTTTTTAACTTTGCAACTTACTTACAATGCTGTCCTCCAAAGTTCTGTTGATGGTAAATATTGTGTTTTAAAACACTGTATAAATTACCATTAATCAAATTTAGCAACCCTGTTTCAGTAAGTGCTCATTTTGAATTACCACCTTTTCACTGGTACATTAAAAATTGATTTTTCTTTTAATTAGGATCTTCACCATATCTAAAATATTTGTCACACCTTAGCTTATACTGGTCATAATCTACTACAAACTTTCTAATTCTTTTTACTTAGAATGAAAAGGGTTTTTTTGTTAATACAAAAGCCCTCAATAAATCCCCATCCATAACCCCCACCCCCAATTTTCTGTACGTGCAACTAATTTCACATTAAATGTAGTGTAATTAACCATCCAAATAGTGGTTCCCTCCCCATAACCCAATTAACTAACAACATATCCTTCCCTAATATGGCTTTTCCTTCCAAATAATGGCTGTAAAAATGACATTTTTCATTTAATAGTTGCCCCAATTGGCACATTATGCTCAGTGGTTTTAAAAATTGCTTAGTTCTGGTAGTAAAATAATCAAATTTAATCAGTCTTGAATGTAGCAACCAGTACAAGAGTTTCCACTGTGGCATAGTACATGTTCCTGTTATTCTTTAAATTTCTGTGTAACACTTAATTGTTAAACTCAGCTTTAATATTTGTGCGATGTCTCACTGTGACAGCTGATAGTATCCTTTATTTTTACATCTTACTATGAAATTGACACTATCGTTCAAAATCATGAAAGAACTAGAAACCTCATGCCTATCAATATATACACTGCAGAAAATGGATTTTCGTGAATGGAGGGTAAAAAGGTTGATTGGACAAGGGGTAACCCTCAGAAATGAAGTTCAACTGATGCTGAATTGCCTTGTAGTGAGCTAATACAAACAGTAAACCAAATAATATAGCACTTCCAATGGATAGAAAAATGGTATAGTGTAAGGTATGATGATGGCACCAACTTCTCCAGTACTGGCCGGCAGAAAATTGGATTCTGTAACTTGTAAGGCTTGTGAGTGATCAAGTGTTATATCAGTGTATTTGAGCTACTTTTCTATTAAAATTGCAAATGCTTTGTGTAAATATGGTATTGACTGAAGATGCTCATAAGAGGTGATGATATTGCACCATCAGAAGATGTGACATTATCATCATCATTTCTATTTTAATGTCAGCTTTTTCATTATCTACAAAGTTAGACTGTCAATGATGCCATGCCAATTTTCTTGGTCTGACCATGTATCACACTTTGAAGAGCCAAGCTCCTGCAAATTTTCTTCAACATATCTTTTCATGATTTTTTAGGTTGACTGGGGAGAACATTTCTAGCAATTTTATTATTTTCAATAGAGCCAAGTGATCCATTATCACATTTCTGTTTTACATGCCCATATCAATGTGATATAGCCCTCACAATACCCCACTTCCCAGAAAGGAGTAGGCATTACTGAGATAACACTGTAAGAAGCAGTTGTAAGAAAGGAGAAATCCTTTAACATAACTTCCTGAATTCTGCTATTAAGGTGATCACCATGCATAGGCTTGCAGTTAAAAGTCATAGTCTACTGTTGAGGTCTGCACCATTTCCTAAACCAGTCTTACCTGAGCATACACTGAATAGGATTTGGGATACTGTCTGGTCAACTTGTATTTTAACCATAGCAAAACCAATGTTACTGCAGTAAGATAAAATTAATTTTATGCTTTGCAAGCCTTTCTTTTTTTTTACCAATATTGGAAGTGGCATTGGTAGTCTACAGTTGAATTGCTATTGCTTTAAAAATCAGAGATACTGTCTAATAAGGATAACCATTATCAACAGTGAATGACTGTTAGAAGTGTTAACCACATCCTGCAAAGTAGCCCTCTCCATGAAAAGTAGAAATACACCAGTCATTAATCCATATAACATGTTACTTTACTTTCTCTGTTAGTGTCTTCTTGTCCCATAGCTATGGGGTTTGATGGTGTATGAGACTCTTCTACCTGTCTCTATCCATTACATCTTCCTCTCTGACACCCACTTGTCTTGTAACCATCTTAACTGTTTTCCTTCAGCTTTTTTTGGCTGCCTAGGTGATTGCCATTCTTCTTCATTTAGGTTCAACATTCTTTCAAGGGTGTCCTCCAGATCTCTCCTCTTGATGAGACCATACCATTGCAGTCTTCTTCTCTTAATTGTTTCCAATTGTTCCACTCCACATCTGTTTGCCACCTCTTCACTACTGAACCTGACTTGCCAAGTTATTCCTGCCATGTACCGGACCATTCTTCTGCCACAGCTTGTCAGCATGTAAAATGTTACAACTCAAGATTTTGTTAGTCACACTGGAAGTTTTTATGCCTTGGATGATAGATGTTGTTCCCAGCCATAAAATCCAATGTCACTAAAGCAGCTTATTAGCTCTGATAGAGAAAAGGAAAATGCAAAATAGACAGAAATATATTCTTTACTGTATCAAGATCAGTGAAGATTGTGGCTTTATGACAGTTATTTTATGTCAAGTAGGTAGTTTGAGATGCTACTGTCAAGTGGAACCCAGAAACCAACACTTTAACAGGTAATGTAAAAACATAACATTGTAGTCTGTAAGCTAAAGATAAACTGCATACTACAAACACATAACATATTTGTACAGAGGCCTATCTTTGAAGACAAAGGGTAAACTTTTTTCAGTTTTGGTTAAACAAGTTGGTCATGTTTGTGTGAAATCCTCAATTCTGTGTACTTTTAATCATAACATTTTTTGAGACATGTTAAGTGATACATGAACCATCATCAGTTGACAGCTCTGGACTTATCTTTCTTTATTTTTTAATCTTTATTTTGTAGAGGAGGGTTGTACCTTTTTGTGAGTGTATAGAGAAACATACCAATTATGAATGTTATTGGACTCAATTTTTTAAATCTTGAGGTTTTGGCTGGTGTGTTCAACTGCCACAATTCACAAACCAAAACCTCAAAGATCATAACTTTTGACCTTTGCCTGATTTCTATCCATTTGAAGCCTTTTTTGCCATCTTTGGTGCTGATCTTATTATATAATTCATAATTGTTTTTATAAGTAATCAAGCAAGGATTTTATGGCTGACTGCCCTTCTTAACATGTGTGCTTTTGCTTTTTGTTTAGACATTGAAACAGTTTGATTCCTCATATCTTCATACACTTATACTGCCTCTATAATAAACATGGTCACCTTCATGCCAATAAATCAAATTACATACTTCCTCCTTACTAACCCATAGTAGAAGCATAAAGAATTATGTGTTAAATCACTTACAAATACACACACAATCACACATGCACCCCCCACATTTATATATATATATATATATATATATATATATATAGAGAGAGAGAGAGAGAGAGAGAGAAAGACAGACAGATGGACAGATTCCATCACAGAATAAATACTTTACCAACTTTTTGACTTGCAAAAATAAATTAATTTTCAAGACTTCTTCTTTCTACTGTCACCTGCGATACAATAACCTTTATCTTTGTAGACTGAAGTATACAGAGATGCAGATGGTATTATGGACTTACATTGCATGCCCATATCTCTTAATCTGCCTAATGTCTCTTTTGTGTCCTGTTTCTTCTTCTTCTTCTATTTTTATACTAGCATAGCAGGGTCAGCTTTACTGAATGGGTATCTATTTTTCAGTTTAGTAAGATTGGCTTTTTTTCATTTATTTGTTATTTTATTTGGGAATAACACAAATAAATGCATAAATTCATATTTTTGCAAAATAAAGGAAACAAATTAAAAAAATTATGAAATAAAAAAATAAATAAAAATAATAAGAAAATAAAATAATTTATAATTTTTTTAAATGGACAAATATTTTCTCAGTTGATTTTTTCTTTTCATAATCTGATCCACTTTAAAACCCAGTTCCTGGCTTATCTTGTTTGACAGGTCATATGTAATAATGGAGTAAAATACAGAGTAAATGCAAAAATATCTACTTAACAAAACACCAACACTTTGTCTTTCTTATTCTTTGGCTGGTTCCTCCATGTTATCTTTATCATCCAGAGGCTATTCTTTAATATGTTCTGTCTTAGTAGCTTCATCCTTGAGAGGTTCTTCCTCAGCCGGTCCCTCCTCATAAGTTTTATCCTCCAGAGGCTATTCTTTAATATGTTCTGTCTTGGTAGCTTCATCCTTGAGAGGTTCTTCCTCAGCCGGTTCCTCCTCATAAGTTTTATCCTCCAGAGGCTATTCTTTAATATGTTCTGTCTTGGTAGCTTCATCCTTGAGAGGTTCTTCCTCAGCCGGTTCCTCCTCATAAGTTTTATCCTCTAGAGGCTATTCTTTAATATGTTCTGTCTTGGTAGCTTCATCCTTGAGAGGTTCTTCCTCAGCCGGTTCCTCCTCATAAGTTTTATCCTCCAGAGGCTCTTCTTTAATATGTTCTGTCTTGGTAGCTTCATCCTTGAGAGGTTCTTCCTCAGCCGGTTCCTCCTCATAAGTTTTATCCTCCAGAGGCTCTTCTTTAATATGTTCTGTCTTGGTAGCTTCATCCTTGAGAGGTTCTTCCTCAGCCGGTTCCTCCTCATAAGTTTTATCCTCCAGAGGCTCTTCTTTAATATGTTCTGTCTTGGTAGCTTCATCCTTGAGAGGTTCTTCCTCAGCCGGTTCCTCCTCATAAGTTTTATCCTCCAGAGGCTCTTCTTTAATATGTTCTGTCTTGGTAGCTTCATCCTTGAGAGGTTCTTCCTCAGCCGGTTCCTCCTCATAAGTTTTATCCTCCAGAGGCTCTTCTTTAATATGTTCTGTCTTGGTAGCTTCATCCTTGAGAGGTTCTTCCTCAGCCGGTTCCTCCTCATAAGTTTTATCCTCCAGAGGCTCTTCTTTAATATGTTCTGTCTTGGTAGCTTCATCCTTGAGAGGTTCTTCCTCAGCCGGTTCCTCCTCATAAGTTTTATCCTCCAGAGGCTCTTCTTTAATATGTTCTGTCTTGGTAGCTTCATCCTTGAGAGGTTCTTCCTCAGCCGGTTCCTCCTCATAAGTTTTATCCTCCAGAGGCTCTTCTTTAATATGTTCTGTCTTGGTAGCTTCATCCTTGAGAGGTTCTTCCTCAGCCGGTTCCTCCTCATAAGTTTTATCCTCCAGAGGCTCTTCTTTAATATGTTCTGTCTTGGTAGCTTCATCCTTGAGAGGTTCTTCCTCAGCCGGTTCCTCCTCATAAGTTTTATCCTCCAGCGGCTCTTCTTTAATATGTTCTGTCTTGGTAGCTTCATCCTTGAGAGGTTCTTCCTCAGCCGGTTCCTCCTCATAAGTTTTATCCTCCAGAGGCTCTTCTTTGATTGCTTCCTCGTCACTAACTTCATGTTTTACAGGCTTCTCCTTGACAGGTTCCATATTTGCCAAATATGGTGGTTGCTTAAAAAGAAACCTAATCTGATATCAACCAACATGATAAATGGATAAAGCAGACAAAATTTTACACCTGAATTTGATCAGAAGTTCATTTCTCTGAATATATAAATTACTAACTTTTTCAGCAAAAGTTTCTTGGGTGCTTTTGTGAAAATATCTGTAAAGTTTTCATTTGATGGTACCTATTCTAACAATACACTATTACATTGTAAATATTCTCAGACAAAATGATATCAAATGTAATATGTGTACTTTTCATGTCTCACTGGATTCCTTATGAGTGCAAATTGCTCCCAGCTTGTTCAAAATAATAATTAGATTTTGTGGAATCATTAGCAGATCTTTCAATAGTTGAACAAAACACTAATTTATTGGCATACTGCCAACAATGACATGTACTCTGCCTCAAATGTTAATATCACAACAAAGGTTTGCTTTTTCAGCTAAGAGTTCCAGCTAATTGATGGTCCAGTATAAGTGAGACTGATGCAATATCCAGAAAAACTTCAGATCCAGTGACAATGGCCAATTAGCATCACAATATGTGATTAAATATAAATCATTGGGGTTCTTTGATATGTCAATGGATAATTGTGTGGTTGAGGTACTGAATCACATGCTTAAGTATAATCCAATCACCCCTTTCTTGTTTATGTTAATGGTGTGGTAATTTGATAATGGCATAACTAAGGTCAGGACATGTGCAGGTCATTGCATACATTATACTTCTAACCATATGACAATACCTTTTTGGTTGGTTTGGTATCTGATTCATAGTTTTGGGTGTTTAATTGTTTTGCAAAAAATACATGCTTTACAGTCAAAAGTAAAGTTTTCATTAATTTACATATTATGAAGTATATGATCTAACTTAGTAACATTTTGTGCATTGCAGTGTCCTAGGATTCTGCCCCATGTATGTAAATGTTGGCTATGTTTTGCAGTAACTGAATTATTGTACAGATAATACAAATGCCCCATGGTGATGATTTGGAAATCTTGTCTTGTCTGCTGTGGTCAACTTAGCCGAATCTTTAGTGAAAGTTACTTGTACAAAAAAAGATACACTGGGGTATATACAATGCATTCTTAAGTGTAGCTTTCACAATTTCACCCACTGAGTCATAACTTTACACAACTCAGTCTAGGTTTACCCACATGACAGTAAAGTGCAATGACTTAACATTTTCCAAAGATATATTTTTGATAATAGGCTTCCCTTTCTCTGGTGTAGGACAGTTATTCTTGAGTTCTTTAGTACATTTCAACCTGAATGCTTTGCTAATCCCTTCCAACCCATATTTAAAAGCCTGGTACCACAAATCAAAGGTTAATTAAAATTAGAATTAGGTTTTTCTCATATAACAGATGAGTTACTAAAATTCAATATTTGTTTCAGTAGCCAATGAAAATGTTTTGAATTAAAAAAGGTGATAAACAAGAAAAAAAATTATGTAAACAAAAGAGAAATGAAGGTATTAAGATTTTTATTCATGCTTGGTAAGCACTATGATACAACTACTAGCATTTTTACAAATTTTTATTTGTTAATTGATAAACATTAGGTTTTTATCAACTATTACTTGTTCAGTTTCACAATTTATTGATGGATGGGAAGACAGCTTTAAGGTTCTCCTCTTGGACAAATTTCATCATTTCTCGCTGAAAGCAGGCAACCCCATTTGTGACTCCAAATGGAAGAAGAGTAAACTGATATAGGCAGTTGTGGGCCTCAAATGCTGTATAGAGCTTGTCATCCTCCTTGAGGGGTACTTGATGGTAGGTGCTGCATAAGTCAATCATGCTTAAAACTCTGTACTGGGTGATCTAGGTCACTTATCCTTGCCAAAGGGAATGCATCGAGGAAAGTGAACTTGTTGATAGTTTGGGAATAATCAATGGCCAACCTCTTCTTGTGGTTTTCATCTTTTGTGATGACCACTTGAGCACGCCAAGGGGAAATACTTGGCTCAATAATAGCTTCTTGAAGTAATCGTTCAACTTCCTTATCGATGAAGTCTAAGTCCTCTTTGACTGTAATGATGGGACTCGGTAGCAATTGGGTGGCAGGCTGGTGACAGATGGGCAAATAGTTCTGGTGTGTCAATCTTTGAAGTTGTAAGGTTACAAACAGTCAAAGGCAGTTTGGGTCCACCATAGTTGAAGATAATACTTTCATGCTGTGTCTGGAAATCCAGTCCCAGAATATGACCAGCATAAAGTCCAGGTAACACAGATAGACAAAAATTTCCTTTCTTTTGGCAGTTGTTGCAGGCAGCTTCACGCACAAGACACTTTAAACAAAGGTGCTTGCTGTTTCCACAAAAGAAACACTTCTGATCTTCAGATCGAGCAGCAGCAGATATGCAGTGGTCAGGACTTGTGCCTGATTGTGGAACTACAGGAGTTGTAGGCATAGCTGCATTAAAGGAAGGTTGAGGAGTAGCATATGATTCAGAGCTTTGCATGGCTGACTCCAGTGCACGAGCTTGATCAAACATGACCTTCAAAGTAAGTGTTGTGTTTTCCAAAAGTCGTTGATGGATGGCATTGGATGGAAGGCCAGTTATGAATGCATCACAAATACTTTCCTCACAG
>RDPX01000385.1:312621-338537 GCA_003991215.1 Morbakka virulenta | reverse complement strand
TACATATGAGCGGATTTGTGAAGCAGGGACTAAGATCGGTGAAACAGGAGAAAGAATTGGTAAAGGAAGGAAAAGAAGCTGTGAAACAGAGAAAAATAGGGGAAGGAGGGAAAAAGAGAAAAGAATCAGGGAAGTAAGGGAAAACTCGGTGAAACAGAGACAAGAATCAGTGAAGTAAGGGCAAAACTCGGTGAAACAGAGACAAGAATCAGTGAAGTAAGGGCAAAACTCGGTGAAACAGAGACAAGAATCGGTGAAGTAAGGACAAGAATCGATAAAGCAGGGACAAGAATCAGTGAAGTAGGAACAAGGATCGGTGAAGTAGGCTCAGCAAGAACACCACGCCAGATTAAGACAATAATCCTCCCATTCGGTTATGATGGCAATTGTTTCATTTTATCACATGAACATCTTTTCATGCAAATCCCCCCCCCCCCTCCGTCAGTGATTGTTTGATGGTATCATAATTAAGGTTTATTGGCTTTAATGTATTCAAGGTTTTGAATCCCATTTAAGTTTTAAGTATTGATCAATGTTTCTTGATATTACTTATGGTTTATTATAATTGAAAAGTGAATCAGATTTAGCATTGCATGAAGAACAATTTAATGATTTTTTTATTTAAGTAAATACGTTTTGCGGTGTTTTTAATTCTAGCTGAACTAGGAGATTACGAACCCGCACTTCACACAGATGCCTATGTTTCAGAATTCAGATTTACACCCAACCAAGTAAGTAATGTGTAGCACTATTTGTCAAATAAGGAAAGCTGTAAAGTTTTTTTTAGCTTTAAAGGTATATTTAGGGTAATTAAATGCTTTTCCTTTTATGGCAAAAATGTCTCGAAGGTTTGTGCAGGGAAAGTTTTTATACCCCCTCCCACGTCACCTTTCTTTTTTAAGGATGCCCTAGTTGACGTATGTGCATATGTGCGTATGTGCGCTTTCATTAATGACACCAAAACAGGGTGGGCCTGTTTTGGTGTCATTAATGCTCGCCGTCGTCAACATTCCTGCTCAAACCTCAGACTTGCCAGTCAGTTGGATGACCTTAGCCAGTTGTGTATGCCCGTAACCAGTTGTGCATGCCCTGAAAGGGCTGACACATTACGCAGTTCTGTTTAACGGGCGGGAGTAGTGGGGGAGCATCATATTTAGATGTCGTGAGCGTCGATCACAAATTCTGAAGGGCCGAGTAACGAGTTTGCACTTGTTACTTAGACCTAAGATCTTGGATGAAGCCTCGTTAACGAGACCGTTTTAAGCAGAATGGGTTACCTAAACTGGGAAACCTAAACAGGCTTCATCTGCAAGGTCATATGCTGTTTTAATTTACATAAATATCGCACACACTTGGGTGTGATGAATGCACCAAGCTTACGCTTATCGGGCTTGGAGTTGGATGGGTTTGCTGGGGTTTCTACCCCTCAGTACTTTGTGGGGTCGTATTGCTCCGCCACTCAATAATATTAATACAATGGTACTGATCCAGAAAACGAAAAATTAACAATCCTATGACATTTGGTATCCATAGTGATAGCAACATCCAAGCTAACCGCCCGTATATCATTATTAAGGATCATGATACAAAAACGTGATCATTGGTAGATATGACTATACCAAGTGATTAAAGATATCAGCTGAGGAACTTTAGAAACTTTCAAAATGTAAGGATTTACAAATAGAAGTGAAAAAGGATGCAGAAACTGAAAACTATAATTGTGTCGATTGTAGTAGGCGCTTTATATGTTTTAGATAAAAACATTGAAAAACATATTGAATAGTTGCCAAAAACCTATTCCATTCTAGAAATTCAAAAGATGGTACTGAATGGAACATTGCGCCTATATTACGAAAGGTGCTATCACTAAAATATTTTATACTCTGCTTTAATCTTATATATTTCTTATAACTTGACCAATATCTCAGGTCACTGGATGAGACTATGAGATTGCAAAACAACGAATAAATGAAATGAAATAATGATAATAATAATCCTCATAATGATAGCAATAATAATAATCATCATCGCCATAACCACCAGCAGAAGTATCTTCATATTTTCAGTTTATTACATAAACAAACTAACAGGGTCAAGTGAACTACAGTTGCTACACGGTCATTGAGTACTAGTTGGCATTTTGGGTAGCTTTTCAGTTTTATTTATCACATAGATACACCACGCTGTGTGTATGTGTGTGTAAGCTGCTGGAGGCAGATTTGAAGACCACCCCGGTGAGCTCGATCCGGCCTTATGAAACGGGAAACAGAGCTCCCCTTACCGCCAAAAGGCAGATCGGTTTGGAAAGAAACCAGAAACAAAAAACTTTCACTTACCACCAGGGGCGGCACAAGTTCAAAAAAAANCCAGCAGAAGTATCTTCATATTTTCAGTTTATTACATAAACAAACTAACAGGGTCAAGTGAACTACAGTTGCTACACGGTCATTGAGTACTAGTTGGCATTTTGGGTAGCTTTTCAGTTTTATTTATCACATAGATACACCACGCTGTGTGTATGTGTGTGTAAGCTGCTGGAGGCAGATTTGAAGACCACCCCGGTGAGCTCGATCCGGCCTTATGAAACGGGAAACAGAGCTCCCCTTACCGCCAAAAGGCAGATCGGTTTGGAAAGAAACCAGAAACAAAAAACTTTCACTTACCACCAGGGGCGGCACAAGTTCAAAAAAAATTTCCCCAAATCGACGATGAACCAGATTCGAAATCACATGAACGACGAGATCGATTTATTCCATGGTAGAAGAACAGTTTGAAATGAAGGCTATTCGTTACCAACCAGTCCGGATAACCTAGCTAATCAGCATCCAGGCGTCACCACGTGGAGGTTGCCTTCTTGGACGCCCACACCACACTGTATCTCATGGTTCATTCTGCGACGAATCCGAATGTATTAAATACTCATTGCCAACTCTTGTTACCTACTACTATACATCGCAAAGTTCAAAATATTAGTTTCAGCCTGGATTGACTGTATCTAGACAGGTTTCAGCTTAGCTTAGCTTTGTCTTTAGGAATCGCAATGAAAAACTAGGAATCGAAAATCGCTGGGTACGTCTCTTCAGGATAGAAGTGTAGGGGAATGATTTAATACTATGTTTTCAGGAGAGTAACAGAGAATGCTAATTACTGTGTAATTTTTACACTACACTACTACGTAAACACTGAAAAGGACAGTTTCTAACATCAGAGTTTTAATTATGGCCATGGTCGCTTCACTTGCTCGACTAACCTTTGTTTTACACTTTCACTGGTCTACTGTCACCAAATATGCAGAATATGCAGCAATGTTAGTGTTTATTTTAAAAGACCAACCTTTCTTAGTGGTAAGTAATAAACAGAAATAAACAAAATCTGTGCAGAAAAAAATATGTAGAATTTGCAGCTGATTTTTTTTGTTTTGAGAAGACCAACCTTTCGTGCTGGTATTAAATAAGGCACAGAAAAAATTGTGTAAAAATAACCTCTTATTACCTTCCTACGTACAACGGCCCTCTGGAGCAATGGATAAGGCATCTGACTATGATTTAGGGGATTCCTAGTCAAGTCCTGGCAGGATGGGCCTTCCTTTTTTCAATCTTTTTTTTTCTATATTAGTTTTCTTTCATTCCCTCTTACAATTTTGGAACGGAAATGGAAAAAATTCAAAGTAACTTGTTATGCAGGAATCATTCATTCTGAATCCTTTTGTTCGAATATTATAGAGGATTTACTTTAATATTGTTTATTTTGTTTTTAGACGGAAGCATTAGAACAGAAAATTGCAGAAATTCACCCAAAACTAAGGTAGTTGTTACACAGTGATTTTTGAACGATTTCAAGTATTTAAATTGGCTCTTTTGTTCTGCTTTGTAATATCCCAGAATTATTTTTCCCCTCCCTCTTTCGCTTTATTTCTCTCGTTCTCTGGCTCTCTCCCTCGTCTTTCTCTCTTTTTCCTCTCTTTGCAGTTTGTCTGTTTCATCGAAATCCCCCACATCCACACATAGTATTAAAGCATACGGTTTGTAAGAGGCCCCTAGGATATATATATATATATATATATATATATATATATTTGTGTAATATTGTGTATTCGTTGTGTATTCATATCAAAAAGTGCTCAATGCATATAGCAGAGCAATATAAGATAAGATAAAACACGAAAAATAAGAAGTGTGATTGCAACTAATAGTTTCACGATATTTCGATCATCATATTTCGATGATCGAAATATCGTGAAACTATTAGTTATATATATATAATATATATATATACTATATATTCTTCTGTAGCCAATATTGAATTTAACACCCACGTGCTTCTGCTCTTCGAGTCATTGTAGATCTCTCAGCAGCTACTTTCCTTTCCAGACTTATGTTTGAGAAATCACAGATCCATATTAGATAGTAAAGCTATCCCACTGTTACTATTGAAACTATTGAAAACATTGTGCAACTGATTGAAGACAAAGACTTTATGGTTTTGTTGCCAAGGTATCTCTTGATCACCCAATTCGTTAGCATATGTATTGCAACAACCTTCTTTGGTCGTTTTTAGATCATATTTTGGTTTGATTTTTGCGACCCGAATTTAAGACTTGATTTGTTGTTGTCATTAATTTAGTACCACTTGCACAACGTAAATGTGAGATCCTCTTATTGACACTGATACCTCCTAACCTATCTTTTACTTTTGCCTCAGCTCATCACGTATTAGATTCACCTTACCCAATAAATAATGTGAACTAAGAGGGCATCCTTGTCTGACACCACGCTTAGAAGTTAGATGTTTAATGTAAGAGTGCTTCGTACACAAATTACTTCAATGCTTTTGTACTTACGTTTTTGTAGTATCCATATCAAAGGATGAGGTGATCCAGATACAAATTGTAAATATTTTTTTTAGTTTACAGAATTTACATTGTTTGAATATACTGTTTGAATTATTTCTATGCAAGCATGAAAACTGTAATGTACGGTATACCATGTGTTATTCTTCTCCATAGAAATTCGCTCCAGCTTCGACAATTTTCACTTTTTATTATTATTTACTATGATTATTGAGGTGTCAATATTTTTTTTGCACTAGGGGGCAGGTTCCCTCGGATGCGGAGACAAATTTTCTTGAACGGGTAAAATGGCTTGAAATGTATGGTGTTGATTTGCATCCTGTGAGGGTAAGTGTGCTTTTTATGGAATTAGATCTTGGTTTACTGACGTATGAGTTCTTAGTAAAACTTGCTTGCTTACTCATTTACTCACTCACTTGCTCACTAACTTACTTACTCACTTACTCACTTACTCAGTCAGACAATCAATCAACCAATCAGTCAATCATTCATTCATTCATTTATTCATTCATTTATTCATTCACCCAGTCACTTATTCACTCACTTACCTTTACCCTCACTCGTTCACTCTTAATCACTCACACACTCACTCACTGAGTCACTTAATTTGGTAAGATGTGTGGGTATCGATATTCCAACGACAAATGTCGTATAGTACAGTACGAAAGCACTACAACTTTAAAGGTTTGTGCAAACATACACAATGTATATATAATTTGTGTGTTACGAGTAATATGATTAGTCGATTGTTTTATTTAACGAATATTTGTTGCGTTGTGCTTTGTTTTGCCACACCAATTTGAAGGACAGTCGTTACATGCCCAGGAAGGGTTGTAGCATTTTACTGTTTGCCACTCTCTGAAATAAATATGTTTTTTACACACTTAAAATACACAGCCTTACTCTGTGTTATCCATCACACCTGTTATTCACATTAGTCCAGCAAACAAACTACTTCTCCAATTAGGTTTTGCGAAACAGTGCAATAACACACATGTCATATTTTGCTTTCAGTTGTTTTGGTTTATGCGTAAGTAGCCGAAATACCGTCGTAAAGGTGTTTCACTATTTCTATTTTGTATCTTTGTACTTTATGGACAAAGTCCCTCTGAAAGGCACCGTCTGAGCCCCAATTGCTGGGAAAAAATTACGTTAAAACTAAAAAAAAGTACTTTATAGACATATAAAACACACGTTTGAATTCACAGCTGAAAGTATTGTTAACTGTATAAAGCTAGTTTGAAATACAAGTATTGCACATCACTCACAGTGTCATTCGATAAAGAGGTTACTGATATTTTATTATGTGTACATTTACTTGTGTGTCCTTGAGCGCTACGAGGAATTACCACCTGTTGTCGCCCCAGGTAACGAGAAGGTTTGAATTAATAGTCTACGTCATCCTTCCTCGTCTTGGCAGGGATTAGTGCAAAATTTGAAGCAGCAGAAGCAGATTGGCTAACTCAAGAGCTTACGATGCCAAGGGTTTCCGGGCAGAGCCTCAGCTGCGTCCCCGGAAGTGCCACGCCCAATTCGTTTCTAATGACGGGAAAGGGAATGGGAAGATTAACATTTATCTTGTATTTTGCCCTCTTCCTGGATTGGATTGAAAATGAGGTTCTGGTATTCGATTCATGGAAAATTAAATTGATTGATTATGATCCATGGGGCGTAGGACAAAGAAATAATATCGAAGGTTTACATCTATCAGGAAAATGAGGAGGAACGGCCCTTTTAAGTATTGGACACAATATGGCAATAGGAACAATTGTTCTGTTGAAGTACGCAAAGAATAGTGGAAAATGCCTGATTTGCCTTTATCCTGCCAAATATCTCAGGGTATTTGCACACAGTTCTCCCTTGCTATCCATTCAATAGTAACTTAATGTTCCCATACTACCAGGGGTATGAAATAGAATTATTTTGTGATAGAGAAAACAGCGCAAGAAGATACATGCAACTTGTGTGACCCTATGTAGTCGTCCTGTGGTAACTGTAGCCTCAGTAGGCCGAGCGTTTGCCTTGGTGACGGTAAATATTACAGGTACTTCCACCTTTTAGACCTAGGCAATGCTCTTATGTAGTTGATTTACTCGCTGATTTTTTGGGAATTGTTGGATGGTGTAGGCTGGTTCTATTGACATGGAATAGAAATAGAACAAAAATAATTGTAGAAGAGTCTTACCTTCCCAGAGTGAGGCTTACAGGTTACATTCTGTAGGGCCATTAAAAATGTTGTGTTTTTGCTTGAGATTGCAGTATCACATGTTTACGAAGAATCAATATTTTTAAGATTGTTCAAGGATACCAGCGACAATTTCATATCGGTCACTATTTATCATTAACGAAGTATTATATTCGTTGCCATGTCACTCCTTTTAGTACATTAGCTACCATAGCAAAAATGAGTTTGGCTTGTTGAAGATCTCCAACAAGCGATGGTTTTGCAAACAATGCTTGATGGTTTTGTATTTATCCGTCAGTAAAGTCGAGATTTGATTACAACAGATTTGTTGATATTTTGTACTGAGCTTTATTCCCTAAATATTTTATTTTATTTTTGATA
The DNA here is from genome assembly GCA_003991215.1 of Morbakka virulenta. Classification (NCBI taxonomy): domain Eukaryota; kingdom Metazoa; phylum Cnidaria; class Cubozoa; order Carybdeida; family Carukiidae; genus Morbakka; species Morbakka virulenta. The sequence continues at coordinate 331,122 of RDPX01000385.1, read as the reverse complement.
ATGTTAACCACGAAAGTTCTGTTTTTCTTGCAGTCTGTTTGCCAGGTGATTCTGTAAGTGTTAAATCGATTGGGTTTTTTGTTTGTATTTTTCAAGGGGCATGATGGTGTCGAGTATTTTCTCGGATTAACACCAACCGGCCTTGTTCTTTTTAAAGCCCGGAACAAAATAGGAAGCTTTATATGGTAAGTTTCGAAATCAACAATAATTTTCGTTTTTCTTTTTTCTTCAGTTAGTTCTGAAGAAAGAAAGAGAGAGAGAGAGAGAGAGAGAGAGAGAGAGAGAGAGAAAAAAAGAAAGAGAGAGAGAGAGAGAAATAAAGAGAGAGAGAAAAAGAGACACATACAGAGAGACAGAGAGACAGAGGGACAGAGAGAGTGTCAGACAGACCGACAGACAGAGGAAGAGACTGAGATAAATAAGTATAATGCCGTAAAAAAATCAGAAGATATGTCAGGGCCGAGGAAAAGTCTGCAGACATAGAAATACCTGGAGCTTCAGGTATTTGAAAGTAAATAGGAAACAGGAGGAACAGTGCTATTTGTCTTGCCAGAATGTTACTTTTAAAGCAGAATTTATTTTTCAAGGATGACAAGAGTACTCTAGAAAAAGTCTTAGTCAGAATATAGCTGCATAAGGGGAATTAGACTGCCAATATTGAGTCATATTGTAAATCATTTGCGGATTTGTTTCTAATGAACGTTGCTTTTAGCGCTTTTTTGCCATTAGTAGTTAGGAGAAGTTGTTACAAATATCACCGCCCATAACTTATTGCCATTTTCAAATGGTGAAGTGAACTCAAGTCAGAGAAATATTTGAATGGTAGTTTACGTTTTGAAGAGTTACTATTTGTTTTGGCTTTATTTCTTTGTTGTTGTTGTTGTTGTTGTTGTTGTTGTTGTTGCGGTTTTTCAATGCATGTAACTATTTTGCCTTTGGGTGTTAATTTTTAGGGGTTTTTTGTTCCTTTAGGCCAAAGATCACGAAATTGAAATTTAAGGGAAACAATTTTATACTTCGTGCTAACCAAGGAAAATTTGTAAGTTTATTGAATAGATTTTCGTAATGGTGGATACAACGCAAATTACAATCACAGACCTCTTATTACACAATAATTTGTTGTTGTTGTTGTTGTAAATTAGTACCCAGGACCCAGAAAAAATTAAATGTTTGTCGTTCTTTGCAGCTGGCGAATAACTTGCAAAGCTTGGTAGTTGCATGTATGTATGTTGATGGTATTAGTGATATTAGATAGGTTGTAACAGGCATGAATCTCATTTGTAGTCATATTTTGTGTGTATTTATTTAGAGAGTAAGGTTGTTGGCCGAATTCTTTTGCTAGTTTAAAAATAGAGCTGCTTTGACAAAAAAAAAATCCACAGAGGAAGCTTGGTCTGGGATTAGGGTAGACAGAAAGGGCCACAATACTTTTTATTTAAAAATCGGTCAAATTGTGTCTTCACTAAAAAAAATGTATCTATAATTGCTTAGCAACATAAGGTACTTTTGGAGATTTAGATTTTAGCACTTAGATTGCATATATTTAAAAAATCCGGTAAAATGGAACATCTAGCTTCTTTATATGTGAATAACAAGAAACCGTAAAAACGTTTCTGCCTGTAATAGGTGGTAACTGCATGTAATAGGCGGTAACTGACTTGATGACCATGAAGCAAAATGTACAAAGTGTATCGACTATTATCTTCTAGTAAACTTATCTCGTTTACAATGTGCTTAGAAAATATATAACACAGACTCTGAGGCTTAAAGCTGGGAAGAGGTGTTCGTTATGGTTGAACCCTCTCAATGGAAAAGCTGTATCGACTCGGGGTGGATGGTGACAATAAAATTAAAAGCGACAAAAAAGACTAACAATAAACTTAGACTGAGAAAATTTTAGGCATACAACAAGGTACTTATTACAAAGATATTGGAGCGTTAGAGACAAAAATATTGGATTTTTGGCGTAAGATATAAAATTAAAGATTCCAAGGCTATTTTAGAACAGAGTCATCGCTATTAACTATTATTATTATTATTATTATTATTATTATTATTATTATTATTATTATTATTTAATTTTGAAAACACAGTACTTTCCTGACCAACGTAATGGTTTTCTGTATATAAATGTAGTCTTGTGTAAAGTTAGAGTTGGTGCTTTACAACAATAATGACGGGGAAATAAAGGCAATGGGTCATTTCATGCAATAAATGCTTGGGCGTATAGTTAGACCTATAATTATATCAATAGATGGATGGATGGATGGATGGATAGATGGATAGATAGATACATACATACATACATACATACATACATACATACATACATACATGCATACATACATACATACAAAGATACATACATAGATACATAAATAGAAAGAGATACAGACAGACAGACAGACAGACAGAGAAACAGAGATAGAGAGATAGAGAGAAAGAAAGGAAGTAAGTAAGGAAGTACTGAGTACAGATATACAGACATTCATCCATGCATACATTAATATATTCATAAATGATATAAAATACTTTTAGAGATACAATGATTTGCTCTTCTAACTAGACTTCAAACGAGCGATTAAGACCAGAAGTAAATCTATTTTGCGATTGCTCGTTAATATTTTATAGAAATGACCCAAGTAAAAGTCGCACACGTTGATTTTTGAAGAGGAACAGTTTGTTGAAAAAAGGTCGCTTGGTTTAGCGATTTAACTTTGCTCGTCATCTCCCGTACTGTGTTATTGTTGCTTTTATCCAAAAGATTAAAAGAAAGATACTTTTTGGATAAAAACCTCTTCAGATTTCAGTTAGCGAGACTAGTTTTGACTTATTTATTAAAAAGAAGAGAAACAGAATTAATCTGAATACTGTTAGCACTCATCCAAACGTCATTTCCATGAAAGAATAGGAGGAGAATAAGAGGCTTGATGAATCTTTTCTCGCATAGTGTACGTACGTGGATTTACACATACATATATACATACATACATACGTACCTACATACAAATAGGTACGTATGTATGTAAATAAATCATATATATATATACCAGTATCGAAGTAATTATTAGCTATCGACAGTGCTCAATAATATAAGAATATAAGAGCTATCGTATGGTGAACGACAAAAAAATCGAACTGTCAGTTGCATGTTTCCACAATCAGCTAAACAAGGCTGATGATTGTGAAAACACAGTTCTAAACTAAGTTTTATTGAATTTTTTGTCGTTCACCATATGTATTTATATATTTTGTTTTTTTGAATATGCCATATTTAACAGGAGCTTATCTACTAAATTTCACAAAGATCTAGCATCGAATTGTGATTTACTCATTGGTTGTACCTAAAACATATCAAACCACCACAATGTGAAATACATTTAGATAATTACCTTTTTTTTCTGTGGATTTTGATTTTTTTGTAAGTGTCTTTACGTGTTGTCATTGATTATCAGATTATTAATTACCTTTTGTCTATTATTACTACTGATTGTCACTGATTACCAGTTATTAATTTCATTTTGTAAAAGTACCGGACCATTACCTTTTTTTCTATGATTACCACTAATTACCACTGGTTACCAGTTATTCATTTCATTGTGTGAAAGTACCGGACAGTTAGCTTAATTTCTATGATTACCGCTAATTACCACTGGCTACCAGTTATCAATTGAAGTTTTTGATAGTTTGGCTTTAGTGAGAGTATTTTTACATGGTGTCTTTGGTTACCAGATGATTACCACATAGCTTTTTTGATTGTTTTCAGAGCAAACATTTAGAAAACTGTTTTTATTTGACACTGCCCTTTTGAACAAAGGGAGTATACTCACATTTCTCCTTTTAAGATAAACACTTTAAAAGTTTTTTCTCAACTTGAATATTGCAGGATGAAGAAAAGGAATATATCTTTTCTGTTGGAAGCAAGGAAGCCGCTAAAAACCTCTGGAAATGTTGTGCTGAGCATCATACTTTTTTCAGGTTAGTTTCCCAATTTGTTACATTATCTGAGAGATTGCTGTGGTCATAATTTATACCATCTGCTTACTGTAAAAGTATTTCCATTGCCTGATCAGAGGCTTGGTTAAATCAGTCTGTGATAAATTTGTTTAGCTTCGTCCAACACACGTTAGCATGTAAAACGGACGTTAAACCGAATATGATGATGATTGATTGAGCGATAAAAGTACGTGAATGCATAGGAATAATATCTGGGATCGTAATAAGTCCGTAACCAACTGAAGAAACAGAAATGCACGAACAGTAACCTACAACTTGTTTGACATGCCTGGAATGGACATGACTGTAGTTTTAAAAAAATCCTTTTTATATATACGCATACATATATACATATACATATATACGTATACATATATACGTATACATATATACACATACATATACATATATACGTATACATATATACGTATACATATATACATATACATATATACATATACATATATACGTATACATATATATACATATACATATATACATATACATATATGCATGTATATGTATATGCATATAAAAATTGTGTAACATGAAATAAACACTATATTCTACTATATTTTGCTTTTTATTTATTATATATTTTTATTTATAATTATTAAAACTATACCTTTATGTCACTTCCGTTACTAAAACAATAAGTGGCTACAAATCCAATAAAAGCAAGATTTCGTTTATGTTTATTCTCTTAAAAAGTATATTCTCTCCCCTGGTTTTTGCTAGTCTACTATCTCTAACAATATGTGCATATTTGCCGTAGGCCAAATAGTAGATGATTTTATAAAAGATTGACTTTATAATAGTTTCATATATTTGATTTTGGTCAAAATATTTGTGGACCCAGTAATTATTTCGTGTATGAATTATCCTACCCACTATGCTTTTCATGGTATGGCAGCCAGTCCAGTCGATGTTTACAGACTCGTTTTGAGGAACACGTAAGGAACTCTTGTCATGAAGCATTTGATATTATGTAGTGTGGAATTACAATTACAAGACAATGAGATGTTAACTTATCATACAAAACCACTGAGCACCTTCTTCTTCTTCCTCATTCGGTCTTTTCCAACGTTACGTCGGGTCGGCCGCTCGACATCTCCTTCTCCATTCTGATGCCCCCCAAACCCATTGAATAGAGTGATAGAAACCAGACGTCAGCTCAAAGGATGAGTATAAAAGCCTTATCTTTAAGCCATGATTAACTTGGTTACTCGTTGGTACTGAATGTCTCGATTCTACATTTACAACTAACAGTTTGACAAGTTAGCAGTTCGGACAACTGCTGGGTTGATTTCATTATAGCACTGCATAAAATAATAGTTTTGTTGCTTAGATTTAAACCAAATAATACTTTAAGCAAGAAAAAAATAGGATGAAATGATAGCATGACCCAACACTACTTTGATTAGATAAAACTTTAACTATAGCATCGTTTGGACAGAATATGTAGTAATAAATAAGATTTTAATCAGACCTAGCTTGATGAAGTAGGTTGTTATAATAGTTTGAATAGTTGAACCAAGTAATTATTTGGTGAAATTATAATTTGACCAAATAATGGTTTAACCATATAAAAGTTTGACCAAATAAAAGTTTGATGATGTAATAGCTTGACCCAGTAATAGTTCGTTTAGATAAAAGTTTGAAGATATAATAGGTCGGAAAAAATAGTCTTGTAAATTAGATTTTATTCAGATCGTTGCATGACGAATTAGGTTGACCAAACAATAGTTTTGTGAAATAAACGTTTACATATATAATACTTTAGACAAATATGTTTGATAAATTAGCTTTTGATGAAATAATAGTGGTTTAAGCACAAATATTTTGACTAGAAAATAATTTTATAAGTTCCCCCTTTTAACTCAGACTAATAAACCTTAAAAGGACAACAAGTGTTTCATAGGCGTTACAAACCTTTTTCCTGTAAAAACGAAAGTCTGTTGTATTAAAATCGCTCTGGCACTGAATTACAAACGATAAATTAGGAGCTTTCTATATCAAATGCCGAGGTTGTTTTATCTCGGGTGTAGTTTGGTGGCCAGTGGTATGGCTTCTAGCTTTAAATTGTTTTTCCTGTATGCCTGATGGTCATCCATTATCTTCACTGAAGCATTGGAAACATTTTAGTTTGCACTGACTTGGCAAACTGCCCGGTCGACTGCGTCACTTGATTCATTGGCATCTCTAACAACTCAAATACCTTTATCTGGAGTTGGTGCTAGTACCTACAGATTGGTTTGGCGAACAAGAAACGTCATAAGTGCCAGGTGTATTTTGATGTGTTTTCCATAAACAAAGGCTTGCATAAATATGGTATTTTTGATCTTTTGAATGTCGTCATTTTTGTAAACAAGCTGATACTCTTCTTCCAAGATCTCAGTTCAAGGGTTGGGAGCAAACAAGTGGGAGAGTAGAAACTCGCCCCTGTCTCAACACACGGAACATAGAAATTGACAGTGGTGTTACAGAGTGTTGTTACAGATTGGTGTTACAGAGTGTTGTTACAGAGTGTTGTTACAGAGTGTTAAAAGCAGTTGCTTAGCTTTGACAGCATCATCGTCAGCTTGCTGCCTCAGCCGAGATAGAATTCACTACACCTTTCCAGTACACCCTATAGGTCTTAGCTGTGAGAATATCTTCCTTCGCGATGGCAGTGTCCCTGCATGTGATGTCTGGAAAAGTGAGTTTCCGAGACCGCTTGAGTCATGATGGGTGTCTCCATGGGAGGAACGACAACACGAGTTCATCTGATGCACGTGCACAGTGTCAAGCTAACTGGACGCGTCTCCTTTGGACTAAGGTTGATATCCTGGATAGGTCACCGTATATCATTTCAAGAGTTGGATGTTTTTTCCATGAAAGATTTAATACTCTTCCGAGGAGACGGGTATAGCATCCATCTAGACGGTGGTATTGTTTAGTGGAAAGGGTCCATGTTGCAGACGCACAGAGTAAAAAGGGTTAAATTATTACCCGAAAAATTCTGGTTTTAATTTTACGGTAAAGCTGGGATTTCCAGATCTTATCCATTTTGTTACATGCAGTCGGTGCAATGCCCTTCCTGATATTGAAATCTTTTTTTTTTTGACAGTAAAAAAAACCCCTAACCATAAAGTTGATGGGGGTGGGTGGGGTGATAGAGTAGACCATTGGAAAATAGAACGATTGTTCGTTGGTGGAGGTTTTGAATTATTTTTATTCTTTATATCACGCATAGAATACTATTAACATTATTTTATTGATTATAATCAATATAACGATAATTATCGTTATCATTAACATAATCTTCATCATCCATCACCAGTGTCATCATTATCATCATAATCAACATGACTTTAGTCTCTGAAGAGGCCGTTGTTTCAAACATTTAAGAACATCTAATTAAGCTTTCCTTTTGCTCTGGCATTCCTTTCGTTTTGATATTTAAAAATTCTGTCGTGTTAGAGCCAGCAAAATTCCAATAGATTCTTCTTTAATCTATTGATCTTTTAAGATCTGAGATGAATATTAATAAATCCCCATGGCTTTGTATTGATGATTTAAGTCCTTTGCCACAGAGTTCATAATTTCGCTTTTTAATTGGTGTATCTGCTGGTGGAAGTGCATGAAAAGAACCAGTGTATCTGGTTTTTACTGTCTAAGGAGATTATTTAATAACAAATGATTCATGCATCATGTTGCTTTGACTGTGCTAAGTTGGCAGGGGTTAATGGACTAAGTTTTAGTGAAGTTCACTTTCTGAATTGTATCAGGATGACGACGTATTTAGTGTTGTGATCGATGGTAGTTACCTACTGAATTTAGATTGGATATTTAAACTTATACTTAAAATCAATTTTAGTAGGAACGTGAGTTAAGGAGTGTGAACTCTTCAGTAGCAAACTGAAGTATTAGACCTTAAAATGTTTAAGGAGCGCATAGAAAAAGTGATTGAAAAATGAAGGCACTCCTGACTGCACATCTTGAAAAAGTGTATCATAGTTAAGAGCAAATCTTGATCCATAACAGCTTTTCATGGAATCAACTATTTTCATATTCACAACACCAGGACCTAAAACCAGGGAAGCAGATAATTCCACCTTCTAAAGCCTCCTATATATCTCTTGATAGGCCCCAGAGGCTTCTTTCGGAAGTTCGAGTTTTGGTTTAATGAAGAGGTCATTGTAAGGCTTACTAAATAGTACTATGTCTCGCTCTTAGTGGGTCAAAACATCAAATTTTTTAGTTACCTGGGCTTATTATTAAAAAAGAGACTTTTTATATACTTTTTTCCCAACTAGTGCAATATATATTCCTTAAAATCAACAACAGAAATATTAAATTTGTGACAAGCTTTGTTTTTGTAGTGGTTTTGTACTCCCACCTATCACAATCTCTTGCTTGCTTGATATACGCATGATCAGTAGTATTTACTTTATTTGTCTGAACAACAACTGATGGCATCATTGTGTGGATTCAAAACATTCAGAGGCTCTAAGCTGGTCTCTTAATCAGTGAAGCAGGGTCCCACAGGTTTGTAGAAAGAAATGCGCATGCGCCCCCCTCATGTATGCGCATGTGTGCCTGCGTGTTATGTTTTACTCTTTGTAAATAGGTTAAGTTCGAAAATTGACCTGGTTGAGAACGTAACTGCATGGGTACTAGTTTGAATCAAGTTCAGTTCAGCATGATTTTCATGTTGCTTTAGCGTACAACGTATTATTATCAGATCATTTGAAAGCTATCCATGCCACCATGTCACCACGTCATTCTTAGTTAGGTATTCAGATTGACTTTGAATAATTGTAGCCACTTTTAGACTGCCAGCTTTATTTCTCGTTGTTTTCAATTGACCTAGATTAACAGAGATAGTCTCATTCAAGCAAGGTTTCTTAGATAATTGAATAGGTCATTTCTATATTACAAACAGAAAGTCGTAAACAGTTTTCACTGTTTATTTTGTTGGAAGCTAATTGAATTGAATTTGGCGAGATTGATAATAATTCGATTTAGAAAAAAACAGATTGGTGACGGCCTTTTGCGTCATTTGTGGCTAAATATATCAACAGAGATTAAATTATTAAATAGAAATCGTCGACAACAATTTATTTTTCAGCCACAGACTTTCCCTCTATGCTTCCAATATTAGTTTTTCTAGTTTTACGTTGGTGTGCTTGTATCATAATAATATTTGTTGATGTTGATCGTTTACTGAACTTCAACATTCTTATGTATAATTTAGATTGATTCGAGGTTGACAAGACGCGTACGAAAGATAGGGTGCATGAAAATGACCTGCAAGTACTGATCAATTATTCACTCCATAAATGATGAATCGATATAGAAGACGAATAGAAAAAGTGATTCCTTAATTATTTACACTAAATGAGTGTAATAATTTTGTAATCTTATATTTCTATTACTGAAAAAAAGGACATGTGACTTTAAAGTACCTTTTACCTATTCAGTATTTGGGTTTTTTAATACAAAGCTCTAGAGATTGTTTTAAAAGAGCATTGGCCAGCATACGAATGATACATTCTGAAAATGTTTTTCAAAATGATTGTAGATTAATATGTATGAAACATTGGCGGGCAAAGGGATGGAATTTCATGGAGTGTGTCACGTTTTCAGGGCAACAGTTGTTTTGCAGACTATCATCGTTAAATTAAGAAATCCATACTAACATAACTTGATACTTCTTCTAGCACTATTTGTGGAGAATCTATATGGGTTACATTCCCCGTATAAAAACTAGGTAGCAATGAAAAATGTATTTTTGTCAGAATATCGAGTCAATTTTACTGTTTATCAAATTCACAATATTCACTATTGGATCAGGCTCTCAGGGGTATAGGTTACTATGAAGATATGAGAAAGGTATCCTATTTGCCATTACTCTCGGCCCTATTTACCAGAGGCTGTTTAAGCTGCAAAAAGTTGTGCAATTAAAATATTATTAAGTGTTTCTTTCCTTAGGAAATAAGGGGAGGGGGTGGTAACGCTAGTGTGATTCGAATTTTCCTTCGTACTTGATTTGTTTTATTTTCTGGTTCTGTCTTGCTCAAAGCTCTATTTCTGAAAGCATGCATAAAATTAGCAAGACTCGAATCCCTCGTATGGTAAAATAAACGTTTACCACGTGTGTACTTCTTCATGTAGTAGCGCTCAAAAAGCACTATTTAATTAGATGCAACAGCTCAATTTATTTTCAATCATATTTGAACCTAAGAAATATTAATTGAAACCTTATATCTATCGCCAAGTAACGTGATAAACATTTTGGTTACAAAACGTCGCAGTAAAACAAACACAAACTAAAAGGCAGTATTCCCTTTTACGTATTCCCTTTTACATCCAATATGCACGCAGCTAATAGTCAACGGTACTATCCTCTGAGGTCCGCATTCAAAACAAATATATTATAGGTCAGAAAATGAAAATGGCAGAGCTACCTGTATTTTTCAGTTGAGGAAAGTGATCGTTGATGATTTGGTAGTAGCATTTATCACCATGATCCCTTGGCCCCCTATGCGATACTTGTAAGAGCACTGGACATCAAATGTAAGCCACTGTGTGCGCCGGACTTCCAACGTCACAGAATGTCGTTTAGTTTCTTTTAATTTTCCTTTTTTTTCAAATTGTGTTGGCCAATCTGTTTGATACTGCCAGAAATAATAAAGAATTTATCTCGTTTTTAGGCTTGAAAAAGCAAATGACGTGGCAGCATCAGCGTACAATTTCCTTTTCAAAAAGGGATCAGGATTTCGATTCAGGTTTGTTTAACGTTGTTTTTTCTGGTGATGAGCTTTGTATCCAGTTGGGAATCGAGTCTTGGTGATAGATTTGTGTATATGTGTCCGTCTTCTCTGTGCCTGTCTTTCTATGTGATCATTCTTGGAAAAGAAAGTCTTTTTTTTCACGTCTTCTAAAAGTTTGGTAGTTAGGTCAGTTTGTTTGCTAGTTGGATATCAGTCATTGAGTCAGTAAGTCTGTCAGATAGTCCCTTCACAAGTCAGTCTTAATCAGTTTAATAGCCACTCCCCATTAAACCGAATCCTGATGATCGATTTGCGTGATAGCCAGTGAACCACCGGGACGTGAATCTGCATTTGTTCTTCATGAATTTCCTAATTGATGACAAAAATGGAAGCCAAAAACAAATATTTCCTTCAGGCTAAGCTGAGGAGACAGCAAAAGGTGTCAGGGCAGGATGGATGGATGGATGGATGGATGGATGGATGGATGGATGGATGGATGGATGGATGGATGGATGGATGGATGGATGGATGGATGGATGGATGGATGGATGGATGGATGAATGGATGGATGGATGGATGAATGGATGGATGAAGAGATGGATGAATGGATNGATGGATGGATGGATGGATGGATGAATGGATGGATGGATGGATGGATGGATGGATGAAGAGCTGAGGCAAGCAGCTTGGGGTTAATTCAAATCAGTCAAAATGGGTCATCCAACTGCAGCAAGGACGCAAAACAAGTTAGAAGTGACTTAAGATACCTTTTGGCAACAGATGGTTCTCTGCCGTTTAAATGGTTAACAGCACACAATGTAATTTTTAATAAAAAAAACAGAAACAAATAAAAAACTGTTATTACAATGTAATAATAAAACCTAGTCGTTATTAAATCCAATAATAGCAACAGATTTCGAAATTTAGGCTCTTCAGTTCCTTTTTCTGTGTCATTGATCAGCTTCATCAATGACACGGATATTTGATCCGGGCAAAGTAATTTCCTGAGGCAACAACTGTTCACTCACAGCTTGATAGTCGGTGTTCACCATTTTCAGTCATGGTTATTTCCGTAAACATTCGCTTTCGACCGTTCAAAAGTTCAACTACCCAACGAACCGTTTCGGTTAGGAATATGAGGTGAAAAATTTAATCTGCATGCTCATTTGTCGCTGGTCGCTAGCTGTTGCAGCGATTTGTGTTAATGTAGATTTGCCAAAAGAGTCTTGGTCTGCCATTGTGTCATTACTGTCGCGTTTAGAGTTTAATCTTATGGGATTAATTCGATACAACTCGCTGTCCACATGTTTCAATTGATCTCATGAAATTTTCAGATTAAGGAAAGGCTAACGACAGGTACACAAGGCGAGATTAATCTTTTGAGATTTAATGCATACAATTTTTGTTGCATACAACTCTCTCTTCACATGTTGCAATTAATCTCTTGATATTTTTTGGTTAATATAATTTTATTCCATATCTTGTAAATAAACATTTCCTTCCAAAGTCACCATACTTTAGGATATATTTAAGTAAACAAATAAACAGTGTATTGCAGGATTATTTATGATAATGATAATAAGAGTACTTAAAGAAACAACTCATGTTTTTATTCTGCTCATGCTAAGTGGAAATTGAGAATGAGAAAGCTTAATATCAAACTTGTTTTTGAAGCTTCTTTTATCCGTGGAAATGCAGCGCTTCTCTTTTTTTTGGTAATAACTGCTAGAGGATATATCCATACGTTGTCTTCATGCTGAAACAATTCTATTAATCAATCAGTCAATTTTTTCTCTTGTCATTGTAATCACCTTTCTTTAAAGCCAGTGTTACTTTGTTTCGATTTTTTATTTTACAGGTTTGAACATATGCTTAATTGACTTAGATATTTTACACACAAACTTTGGCTACACCATTTTATTGACCGTTAACTGATAAAATTACAATGCAATTCATTTTGGAATGGAGCAATATTCTATTAAGGACAAAATCTCATATGTTCTGAGATTTGTTTCATGCAACACATTTTTTCTCAGTGCACATAGTGGAACTTGTTGCGTGCAATAAATCTCTTAACATGAATCTCTCGGTGCGTACCCGACCTAAGTTTCCGTCATTCAGTCCGCCAGTTAGTCAATCAGTTAGTCACTCACTCACTCAGTAAGACTTATTCAGACGTTGTTTTCCTTTGATAAATCTAATGTTGTTTTTTGGGCATTTTTGTTTGTTCACAGTGGCCGAACACAACAGGAAATATTTGAAGAAAGAGAGAGACGACGAAGACCACCACCAACTGTCCAGAGGTAACGCATTGCAACTGTCGAATGTATAGTCCATTGTAAATATCTTGAGGCGAGGATAGATAGATATATTTTTTATTGACAAAAATTGTACTATACTTGTATATTTATATATACTTATAGCTCAGGTTAGCTTAAAGTACCGCTTTTTACCCGGGAAAAACAGTGACATTTTCGAAAGGGTTGGGCCTGAAACTCTATTTACTCGCCTCCCTGGGGTTTGGCCCAGACTATGAGTCATTATTTCTTACTTCCTGCTCGGACCAGTAAATGAAGTGGTATGATTTGTTGGTCAAGTATAGGACTGTGCGTAAATAATATTATAAAGGTATATACAGAACCAGATTTTTTCGGTTACATTCTTTCTTCAACAATGATGTTGGATAGAACATTTGGCACCTTGAACAGCCAAAGAATGTGTAGTTATCCTCTGTTTTTATTTTTCGGAAAATGTTGTCCAGTTTTAAAAGGAAAATGCTGGAGCTACCTGGAGCATCTGACCGGAAAAAATTTGGAAACAATAGATGACTTGCCTTCCATTCTTCTAGAAATAAAGACAGTGGCCTCCTTACTCATTGATCCTTGTGAGTTTGTATTAACTGTTGTATTTCTGTTAAATTTAAGTCAGAGAGAGAGAGAGAGAGAGAGAGAGAGAGAGAGAGAGAGAGAGAGAGAGAGAGAGAGAGAGAGAGAGAGAGAGAGAGAGAGACACAGAGAGAGATAGAGACACAGAGAGAGACAGAGAAACAGAGAGAGAGAGAGAGACATACGGATATGCGTGACAGCCCTATAAGTGCGGTTACGACATTGGAAGCTCCTGCTGATACAGATTAACTTTCCTTGATTAAAATTGCATTTTTACATCGATGTTTAATCAAATTGCCTTTCATAGGACTCAAAGCAAGAGATATGTCAGACGGAATAGTGCTGGATGTAAGTTCTGTTAGTAATTTTTATTACTGTATTGATAACAAAAATGAACGCCGTCTCCATATTGTAATTAAGGCTGGTGGTTAAATAATGGAAAATGACTGATGTAATAAAAAACACATTTTTAATTTTGTTTTAGATGCCCTTCTTTTCCCTTGTTTTATTATTTTTCTTTACTGTTTTGCCCCGTATCTCTTTTTCCATAGTGTTTTCCATAGGGTAACTGTATCGCATTCTTTTCGCTCAGCCATTTTCGTTTTGCTCTTGCTATCCTTTGCTTTTTTGCGCTGCAAATGTATCATTTTATTAATTATGTGGACGTAGTTACAGGTTTTGAAATAATTGGTACATACATCACTCAAATTTTTAATTGTATCGTAATCCTTGTCTGAGAAGAGTTTCAATCCAAGTAAAGTAATTTATCAAACTTTGTGCAACCTGTATGAAGCTAAGGTTTCTTAATGATTGAGTGAATTCCATTACAATCCAAGAGAGATTTTCAATATTCAAGGGGTATAGCTCATTATTCTGCTCTAGAAGCCAACTTCATGAATTTATTCCAAACTCATATTTTACTATGTTGTTTAATCAAGCAATTCTTCTGACAGAAAACTTACAAAACATTCGAGTTGACCTCCATAGCAGAAAGTTCAACACAATTCGCGTTTCATGTGAGCATGTTACCATGCAAATTTTAAACCTCGTGCTCAGTCCCCTGCAAAGGCTAATCAAGCAAAGGCCACTTGCGGTCTTCTTGATGATTATTTACTGGAGTCTTGTTGTGTTTCAAATTCCGTACACAGTAAATTTTTACCTGAGTAAAATAAAATTAGTGCTCTTCGGAAGGGAAGCATGCTGCTATCAGCTTCTGATTTGACAGGGAGTCGGAAATCGTTTCCTCTGGTGTTTCTTGAGTGAAAAAGCAGTGTAATATTCGGCCATTATTTTGATATATAACTGTATGACAATCACGAAATGTTTGTTAAATATAGTACACTAATACAGAAGTGCTTCCCAGCAAATCGTTTTAAAATAACATACATACTCGGTAATTATAAATGGAAGCATGCAAAGTCATTAATCTGAGATACGTCTTTTGATTACCCATGAAATTGTGACCTGCTGTTAAGGCGCCTTAAGGATCAAATTTTTTTTAACGACAGCACCTGCAGTAATGTACACATATGATTGGCAACAGGTGTGGGAATAGATGTATGTCGAGCCCATGGTAAAACGACATTTATTAAATGTAATCACATGATTGTAGTTACGATAACAGACGATATACTAAAAATTAGGACCAAAGAGAAAACGTAAAGCAAAATTCAGCATTTTGAAAACATTTTTGTAAGCAATATGACCAGATTAATATGTTTAAAAAAGAGGCGATTATAACTGCGTATTCTTAATCCTTGTGGGCAGTTAAGCACTAATTATTACTGTTCTAGGGTTTATATGACGCATAATAACCAGCCGATATGCTACTGTTGTTATATATATATATGTATATAATTTACTTTTATATTATTATAATGACAATATTTCCCCCTTTAGTTTAAAAAAACTTTGAGCCATTTCGCTGTTTAGGTTTATAGTATTGCGTGTCTTTGTTGGTTAGGCTTGAGCTTTCTTGTTCTTGTCAAAACTTCCGGGAAAAGAGCATTAACGAACGAGCGACAATTGAAATACAGGCACATTCATCACGGACCTACATTAAGCTACAGTACAGTTACAGTGGATTTTCATTAAAGGGATGCTGTATGCGCAAGTGAAGGGTTTTAGTATGACCAATAATAATAGGGGATGTTTATCTCTAACTAACGAACATAAAAGCTCGGAAATCTGTACTAAACCAGATACGAACACACTCATGACCTTTGACGAAAGGTGTGTGTGTTTTAGTTGGTGATTGTCTTTCTGTTTGAGATTGCTAAATATAAGATTACTTGTTAAACTTTGTTTTGTGGGCGTAGGGTGTTTACCAGTTTTTTGTATTTCTATTTCTATTTCTATTTCTATTTCTATTTCTATTTCTATTTCTATTTCTATTTCTATTTCTATTTCTATTTCTATTTCCATTTCTATTGCTATTGCTATTTCTATTTCTATTGCTATTTCTATTGCTATTTCTATTTCTATTGCTATTGCTATTTCTATTTCTTTTTTTTTCTATTTGTTTTTGTTTAATTTTTTTAAATTTTATTTATTTTATTAATTTCTTTAATTTTTGATAGTTTTCTTCTTACGTAAAAATGAAATTTAGACTTTTTGTATCGTAGCTTACCCCCAGTCTGAAAGAAGTAAGTCGTCGTCACAGCTAAACTACCATCGATCATCGGATGGCAGTGTGTGAGTACAATATATGCATTTGCTTATACACTAGAACGTACAGTCTAGTAGAACATACATACCCAGCAGAAAAATGCAATTTTTGTTAAATACGCAGAAAGTGGAGCACTATAAATTAAGGTCTGCATGAAAACTAAGCCAAGTAACAGCCCTCCGAAATGAAAGCAGGGTATCCAGGGTATGTTGGTAAGGCCCAAAAGCGTAAATATATTATATATATATATAATATATATATTATATATAATATATATATTATATATAATATATATATATATACAACTTCATAACTACAGAAAAACTAGCAGAAATTAAAAGTTCTAATGCAATAATAACTATTAAAATTTCACATTCAGTTTTAGTTTACTGGTACTGTATGTGGTATTAAAATGATATGGCTTCACAAGATATTAGTTATATATATATACATATACATATATATATATGAATATTATCTATATTTATATTTACATATACACTTTTTACATGCAGTTAATGTATTTTTACACGATTTTTCGTTTCAATTTGAGCTCAATATCATTGACAAGTATTGTGCATTTAAAATGTTGATATCTTCCTTATATTTTCCATACCTTAAATTTTCTATACTGAACTTGCATAATCAAATTGCCTTTAAAACTGAACATCTCTATGAGCAAGGCTGAAACCACTGTGGATATGAAAATATATCATTAAAATTGATACCTTCAAAAAGCAACGATGTTCAAAATAGAAAGAAAAACCGCAATACAATTTATTTTAACCCTTCTTTTAGTTAAGGCGTCACAACCAATATTTGGAAGTTATTTCTGAGCATAAGAGACAAGCACTTCCCGCCAAAAACATGCGCTTTACACAATCCTTAATAGAAACACTGTGAAGGTGAGTTATTATTGGACGAGCAATCTAAAACAAATCATGATGTCACATAATAGAAAGATACTGTCACGTGACATTAGTAGAAACAAAAACAACAACTGGGACTTTACCAAGGGAGTAATGTGGATAGATTATACATACCCAGGGAAGAAGGTGGAAGAATACTCATGAGCGTTGAAGATACTGTTAATCTTTCCATAATTGGGCTAAAAAGATATGTCGAAGACAGCAAGGAGAAACTGATAGTTGCAACTAGAGGTGATACTGAGAATAAGGATGCTGAAACAGAAAGTAAGTTTAAGAGAAGGAACTTTCAAGAAAGGAAAACCAACTGGAAATAGAAAGTGTTGCATGGTCAGTTCATCAGACAAACTGAAGATATGGCAGATAAATATCAATGGGTGTGGGTGAAAGAAGGAGGCCTGAAGAGAGAAACCGAAACCCTCATTACGGCAGCACAAGAACAGGCAGTGAAAGCAAACAGTTATAAAACTCAACAAGATAGTAAATGTAGGATGTGTGGTAACGTAGATGAAAGCATCAATCACATCTTCAGTGAATGTAGTAAAATGGCAGAAAACGAGTATAAACGCAGGCATGATTGGGTAGGGGAAAAGATACATTGGGAGGTACACAGGAAATACGGTCTTGAAACGAAAGAAAAATGATATGAACATGAACCGCAAGCTGTAGGCGAATACGAAGGGGAAAAGATCTTATGAGACTTTTCAATACAAACAGACTATGTTGTTAAAACAAGAAGACCCGATGTGATTATAGTGGACAAGAAAAACAACAAATGTTTGATTATAGGCTTTGTTGTTCCATACGATACCAGGATTGATAAAAAACAAAGAGAAAAATTATTGAAATACCAAGACTTAGCAAGGGAACTGGGAAAACTGTGGAACAATAGCATATCCGAACTAAAGAGACAAACTAATTTTAAAGTGCCGACAGCAAGCTAAATTCTTACTTGGAAATTATGACACTTAAGACTAACCTTAAAGAAGCCACTTGTAAAATAAGTTGTTTGCTGTTAGTGAATATTTTATTTATATGTGGCTGGAGATAGCATAGAATGGGTGCAACTTATAGTAAGACATAACAGTAAATTTTTTATATATACTTAAATATTAGAGCTCTGTCTTTGGAGCGTTAAACACTTTTTGTGCAGATACGCACCTAACTGACCCATCTGTCTGTATGTCTGTCTCTCTCTCTCTCTCTCTCTCTCTCTCTCTCTCTCTCTCTCTCTCTCTCTCTCTCTCTCTCTCTCTCTCTATCTCTCT
>RDPX01000385.1:248826-260802 GCA_003991215.1 Morbakka virulenta | reverse complement strand
CCACTTCTCTTCCTTGTACGTCATTTTGTTACCAATTCCACTTCTCTTCCTTGTACGTCATTTTGTTACCAATTCCACTTCTCTTCCTTGTACGTCATTTTGTTACCAATTCCACTTCTCTTCCTTGTACGTCATTTTGTTACCAATTCCACTTCTCTTCCTTGTACGTCATTTTGTTACCAATTCCACTTCTCTTCCTTGTACGTCATTTTGTTACCAATTCCACTTCTCTTCCTTGTACGTCATTTTGTTACCAATTCCACTTCTCTTCCTTGTACGTCATTTTGTTACCAATTCCACTTCTCTTCCTTGTACGTCATTTTGTTACCAATTCCACTTCTCTTCCTTGTACGTCATTTTGTTACCAATTCCACTTCTCTTCCTTGTACGTCATTTTGTTACCAATTCCACTTCTCTTCCTTGTACGTCATTTTGTTACCAATTCCACTTCTCTTCCTTGTACGTCATTTTGTTACCAATTCCACTTCTCTTCCTTGTACGTCATTTTGTTACCAATTCCACTTCTCTTCCTTGTACGTCATTTTGTTACCAATTCCACTTCTCTTCCTTGTACGTCATTTTGTTACCAATTCCACTTCTCTTCCTTGTACGTCATTTTGTTACCAATTCCACTTCTCTTCCTTGTACGTCATTTTGTTACCAATTCCACTTCTCTTCCTTGTACGTCATTTTGTTACCAATTCCACTTCTCTTCCTTGTACGTCATTTTGTTACCAATTCCACTTCTCTTCCTTGTACGTCATTTTGTTACCAATTCCACTTCTCTTCCTTGTACGTCATTTTGTTACCAATTCCACTTCTCTTCCTTGTACGTCATTTTGTTACCAATTCCACTTCTCTTCCTTGTACGTCATTTTGTTACCAATTCCACTTCTCTTCCTTGTACGTCATTTTGTTACCAATTCCACTTCTCTTCCTTGTACGTCATTTTGTTACCAATTCCACTTCTCTTCCTTGTACGTCATTTTGTTACCAATTCCACTTCTCTTCCTTGTACGTCATTTTGTTACCAATTCCACTTCTCTTCCTTGTACGTCATTTTGTTACCAATTCCACTTCTCTTCCTTGTACGTCATTTTGTTACCAAATTCCACTTCTCTTCCTTGTACGTCATTTTGTTACCAATGCCACTTCTCTTCCTTGTACGTCATTTTGTTACCAATTCCACTTCTCTTCCTTGTACGTCATTTTGTTACCAATTCCACTTCTCTTCCTTGTACGTCATTTTGTTACCAATTCCACTTCTCTTCCTTGTACGTCATTTTGTTACCAATTCCACTTCTCTTCCTTGTACGTCATTTTGTTACCAATTCTACTTCTCTAACTTGTAAACAAATTCCTTTTCGTTTCTGCACAGGTCAAAAGCGAAAAACTATGTTCCATTCTTATAGAACTAAAATCATTATATTAACTTCTTCTTGTTATGTCTATGCGTAAACACACTGTAAACCACAGGCATTTCTAAAAATAGATACCGGACGCGCCGTTATTTAATTTCAGAATATTTAGATTAAGCGACCTAAAGGAAGTATTTCGATTTTGAAATTATTGAGAACAGTATTTTGTTTTTATGAGGTCCATTTTTTGAAAAGACAAAAATTCCTTTAAAGCAGCATGTACCATGTACTGGTGGGTGGCTGTCTGTTCTCCATCGCACGGACATCCTCGCTAAGCCTTGTGTCATAATTTTCACTCAAGCCGGCGTTCTTGCCTATAAGTTCTTGTGACAGCAAGAATGCTTGTAGTATTTATTCAATGAGCTGAACCGGGCTCTTCATGAAGGTACTTTCATTTAATTCCTGTTGTTTGTAGAAATATGGTCATCTGGAGTGCAAACCGAATGCAGCATTGGCTGCATTAAGCTAGAATTCTCATCACGTCATTGCTGCATATTTGGAATTCGTCATTACAACATTTCTCTCCTACTTTTGTACCTTGAGAGCTAGTCGAATAAACTACTGCTCAGTTAAAAATCTTTTACTTTTTTTCTTTGTACAGTATGTTACTTTAACTGAAAGAAATGTGCTTTAGTAAACTTTTTTATGTAGTGCGTTCATCAAAACTGATTTCTTGATAACCGTGTCAGTCATGAGTTGTCGTTACATAGCGATTTTCATGATTTATAAACCACACTGATAAACTCCGTCAATCCAAATGGAGTTTTTTTAGTTCTAGAATATAAACATTTATGGTAAAGGGAGAAAAATTGAATTTTTATTGTGAAAAACCAGTCAAAAATAGCCTTTTGAAACAAAAGTTACAGCAAATCTTTATTGTCATATCCTGAAGATATAACAAGCAAAAGTACATTCGGTATTTCTAAACGACTCCTTCCCAGCTCCCTGGAGTATAATCCACCTTTTTATAGGCCGAGTCTGATGTTTCAGAAATTAATTGTATAAAAAGAATCTTGAGAGTAACGTAATGGCTGTCTTCTTCGAAATTGGATAAGAATTTTAAAAACAGTGCCAAATTAGTTGATTTTCTGTTTACCAAGCGAGATGTTTCCTATTCGAACCTCATTCGGGTGGGTTTTTTTCGAATTGCGGGTGGCAGAGTACTGTATTTCTGCATGTTCTTAAGGATAGACTACATGAAAAATAGAAGAGAACCAATAATGCGAACTTTTCTGCTTTATTTTGGTTTTCACCCTGCTTAAGAATCAGCATTGTTAAAAAGCAAGTACTGAAAAAAGTAATCATAAAAAGTGGCCGCAGTAAGTGGTACGCAGTATTCACCAGGTTGAAGGAATAAGTGCGAGATGGACTTGACCAAAAAAACTAGACTGCCCCCATTTTTGTAGCGGACAATCCGGTAATTTTAAGCAGATATTTTTAAAAGGAGGTATTGTTAGATTGTGCTTAATGTAAGCCCCCAGGTAATTTTCTAAGACGTTATTTTGTCAAATTCATGAATGATAATTGCAAATGGTATATTTATACCCGTTTCATTAATCACAATAGTACAGCCGTACTACAGTCAGTTTCACCTGGCAGTTACAAACCGAGAAGAAGGTAAGAAGAACCAAAACCTAGTTATTGCTGTAGAGTTCAGTAACTTGCTTTTTAACGATGGTCAACTCTAATGTAATAAAGTATGCTTGCTATACAAATGACATCGGGTAACCTCATTTGCCTCGTGATGCATTGGCATCAGAGAGAAACACATCAATTATTTACCTTTGCCTTGCATTTTAGTTTTTCCTGCTCATTTTTCTGTACTATTTACTTGTAAGAGTGTCATTGCTCTTTCACCAGCATAATATTTAGAATACTTGGGATCCACCTTAGCCCTTCGCACCAGAGAAACAATGTGTTTTCCATTACAGTTTATTAGGGAAGGAATAACATTCGTGTTTTTTTCTGACATACTGCTCTACGTATTTTTCGCTCACAACTTTACAAAAACAATGAAACAATGCCAGTTTTTCGTCGCTGCCCTGTATGGAGGACAATGACAAAAGACACGTTAGTTTTGATACTT
This sequence comes from Morbakka virulenta, assembly GCA_003991215.1. NCBI lineage: Eukaryota > Metazoa > Cnidaria > Cubozoa > Carybdeida > Carukiidae > Morbakka > Morbakka virulenta. Next base: position 257,298 of record RDPX01000385.1, on the reverse strand, counting down.
ATGAAGCCTTCTAAGAATACCCCCATCCTCTTGCCATATATACTTGCCATCCTGAGCCATTTAGTTTTAATAGCAATGTCATTGTTTCGTCATTGCTCTTTCTGGCCCTTTACATGATTTCTATTCGCCACAGCTATTCAAAGTACACAAACGATGCTATTCTTCGTGATTGCCCTGGCATATATGCCATTCATCTATTTGAGCAACAATGTCATCTTTTCGTCATTGCCCTTCTTTGTCCTTTGTATGCTTCTCACCCTTCTCAGCTATTTGGTTTGAAGAAGCGGTGCCGTTGTTTTTGGCCTTTAACTGCTTGGTAACACCTATTTAGTTTAGATGTTTACTTTAAATTTTTTATTCTTTTATATTTTTGAGAATGCCAACATTAACCAAGACGTCAGAAAGTCAGTTTGTGATGGTCGTGTTCAAATGTACTGTAACAGGAGTAGTTCTGTATCATTTGGAGCAATATTTGTACTCCCGAAATGTTGCACAAAAAAAAAACGTTTGCTTTGTTGAAGAGTTGTGATTAGATTTTTGATGACGTTTGTTAGAATTGATGCCAACTCATTTCATTGCAGTAAAATGTATTGCGTATAAGCTAAAATGTTCTTTATCTTACATAATAGTTGTTAGATGTGTATTTTAGTTTTTGATATCTTGCATTATTTATATGTATGATGTTTTTATCTGTATGTTGTCATTAAAGATACCCATTTCGACTATGATTTCTGCATTCTTGTATATATTAACTGTGTATTCAACATGGACTATGCAAAGATAGTTCATTGCCCAATGTGTTCTTTTTGGTACCTAGGAAGTGTTCATTTGTGTGAATGAAGAAGCATAAAACAGATACATGGAGTTGTCCTGATTCGATGTCCTCATCGGTTAAGATGGTTTGTTGTTGAAAAGCTATACTGGTATATTTTGTTGATTACGACTTCATTTCTTTATTAAAACAGTCTCGAGTTTTAAAGACTTGAATCTCGTACAGTGTTTAACAGTGGCCTGGACAATTGATTATTAGCGACATACAGTCAATGGACATAAGTATTCGCGATTTTCAAAATGGCGGCATCGATTGATAAAGAATGTTGCATCTTTCATCGTTCATAACTTTTAACTCAAGTGCCGGATAATAAAGGTTTTACTGTAACAGGTGCCCTTAAATATGACATCATCAAAGATATGATGTAATTTATTGTCTGCTTTGTTTTTTTCCATATATTTGTTTACAAGTAAACATGGGTCGGAAAAGCACAGAGTGGAGCACGGAGAAAAAAATCTTATTGTGAAGTTATTTAAAGAAAAGAAGAAAAAGGCAGACACATCTAAGCTTTTCGATGTTCCTTGGGCTACAGTCAACAGTGTTGTAAAGAAATTTCTGTCTACTGGATCAACAGAATATAGGCCAAGAAAAGGAAGGCATAAGTTGTTTACAAATTGGGATGAAGTTGCATTGATGAATGTGAGGAAACAAATGTAAAATAAATATGGTTTAAAAAAAGTCTTGCCTTAATATTTTGTCAGATTTCCTTTCATCCTTATTACTACATGAATACGGGACGGAATTGTTTCAAACAAGTCTTGTATATAAGTAACATGATAATAACTGTCTCACCGACCACCTTTTATTCCTGTTGTAAGAAATGACGAAAGCCTAGGTTTTAATCAACCCGGCGCTTCTCGCTGAACAACAAAGTGAAGGACATAGAACAAGTAAATAGCCCGCGTGAATTTTGAGTCTGTTTGCAGAAAGAAATTGACAAAACGCAATTATTTATTGATAATATTTTCTCTAATATTTTACATTAAAGCAATTAATTTCGTCTTTCTGTTCAAATTATCAATGTCACTTTTCAGCTGATCATTTTCTTTCTTCAATTTTACAACTTCATTTGCAATGGATATCAAAACGTTATAACCTGTGTCTATTACAGGTCTTAGTATTAAAAATGTTATTGTTATTCTTCTTGATAAAAAGTTTGTGACGATAGAGTTAATAATATTGACCAAAGCAAGCTTCTTGGCAACATGACACGTCACAGTAAGTTTCCCATCGATAAAATGATTGGCGCATACCATATCGCTTTTCATATGAGTCCGATTCGTTCCTCATTTTGTGATGCAATTTATCAAGTTAATCCATTCTTTTCTTTTTTCCATATTTTTCTGAATACTTGGAAACCAGTGTAAAGTGAATGCTGTTGGATATGGTCAATCCTTTGTTTGACTGGCATGTTGTTCACACACTTATTTTTCTTCATTTCTTCAATGTGCAACGACTGTTCGTGCAGCCTACAATCGAACCTTTTGCATTATAATATCAGAGCTTTGTTCTTGATAAAAGTTCTTGAAAAGACTGTACAAAGATGGCAGGATAAAAAGTGCAGTAACTAACTTGATGCACAATTGAAAAGAATAAAACGCGAGTGAACTCCACACTACCAAAGCAACTAACAACGGTGATCAAAACAAATAACGTTCCCGAAAACCTCGTTCTCAAGATCGAGGCTGCTGACTTTAATTTCAAAGTGAATTTGTGTATTACTAACTTGGACAAAAATAATCAGTCTGAAGTGAAGTGCTTTTCTTTTAGTCATCGAGTATCATCTCGGAAGTAAACTTTAAGATTTTTTTATTCTTCAGTATTCTTATTTCACTTTAAGTGAAATAAGAATACTGAAATAATTTTCGCATTTGACGATGGAGGTGGTTGTTGCATAAAAGTTTTTTCCTCGAGACAATTTTTCTTAATTGCGAGAGTTGATTTATGTTTCACATTATGGATCAAATGCTAAGAAAAACAGCTAAACATAAAAAATTGCAACATTTTATTACATACCATCCATAGTTTTATTTTTTATGCCATTTAAACTAAGAATGATGGAGATCGTTTGAGAAATTTATTTTATGTCCTTCACTCTGGCAAGGCTTTGCAGCCAATTCTCTTTTATTCCTTTCATTCATTGATTTCTTCCCTCTCTTAGTTTTACCTCCAAAAATAAGTGCAATTCAGTAATGTGTCATTTTTAACGGAAGAAAAAATTAGGCGCTCTTCTTCCCGAGACTTGGCTTGGGTTCGAACCGCGAACTAATGAATGGTGCAATGATGATTTAACCACTTCGCCACGACTGCACTTATGAATGATGGTTAATGTACTGAAGAAAGCCTCGGGGAAGGTGTGCAATGTTTTTTTTAAGTTCTTGTTCTCTTGGTTACTCATTAGGAAAGAAACTAATTAAATAAAAACCGGACTATCAAGAAATACGACTCAGCTATGTATACTGAGGTCAAGGCCTTATTTTGCATCGTGAAGGCATCGATGCTGTAAAGAAAAGTTTGCTAAACAGCATTCAGGACTTAATGCATTTTACGTTGAATAAATAAAGAAGGATGGGTGGTTGGCCCATACTCTTCATATACCACCAAGTGAGCTTGCTAGAAATAGTGAAATCAATTCGATTGGGGATGTCCTTTGCCACCTTTCCACTAAAAAATAATGATAACAGATAAACAAAGATCTCCAAAAAGATAAGATTCTAGATATAAAGGATTTTTTTCTGAAAGGGAGGAGAAAACTGAATTTTATCTGCTTGCAGAAGATGTGTTTGGATCAGTTCTCCTTGTTCACTTCGGGCATTTTTCAAGGAACATAATTGGTTGGTGCTAACCTCAACAGGGCAATTAATAGCAAAAAGTAGAATGTGATCCTACTTTTTTCATCAAGCCGCGCGAACTAGAGATTTGTCAAAAATATCATGTATGTTAAGTAAAAAATTCGTCACAAAATGTCGAGCTCGACTAAAAGCACTAATTGAAATAAGCCCTTTGGGACCATCCTTTTATTACCTTCGCACTGAGGGGGGAGGTGGTATCCTAAAAAGCGTACAAAAGCGAACAGGGGAGAATGGGGTTCACAAGGTGAGAACGTTCACATTAAAAAAATATTTGCTTTCAGTTTTCACAAAGTAGTGACAGCGAAAGACAGGTGTGTAGGTGTAATTATTCTTATCTGTTTCTGCACATTTATTGTTAGTTTATATGTGATTTCTATCGTTGGTATTCGCCTTGTATCTAAGTATAATTGTTTTCATTTCTTACAACAATACCCTGGCGTCCGCTTTTTTAATTTTCGAATTTAAGCACCTGAGTTTCAAAAAAAAGAAGAATCGATGACATAATTTTTAACTTATTTATACAAATGGCTACTACCAACGACGGTCAAAAATAGTATAACGTACGCTCGCTCTGGGGTTACTTGCCTGCGAACAGGTGCAAACAAGGGGGAAGGGTTCGAAAAATTGCCAATTTCATTCGAACGTCATAAATGAATGGCCCCTTTGCATCTTTGGAAAAATAGTATTGCAACAGCAACATCATTGAGTAACTAGTTTGACATCTATTGGAAAGGCAACAGAAATCTGTTGCACTGATCTTAAGACTTGATGCAAAAAAGATTTTATCAGATCAGATCAGATCAGTGGCTGAAGGGAATCGTATGGAATCAAACGTATAGGATACTTGTTTTTGTAGTACGGTATGTGATACAATTTTGTTATTTCATTGGTGACCTATTCATTTCTTTTTTCATGCTTTTCACGATGATTTTTTGACTAACTTACCGGACCAAGCAAAAACTGACAGTTTCAGATCCACCGTATACTGTTGGGGTACTCTTTATGTTAAGCAGTGACACAGCCACAATTTCATATGTATCTGTATTCCTCCGTATCTTTCGAAAACATTGCTTTCATCAAGGACCAGGAATCTATCATCAATGCAACGAAGTGGAGTGTACAGACAGGATACATCGTAAGTTAAAATTAAAACTCTTTGATATGTATTGTGTTTCATATTAAAGGCCACTACTGACTGAACCTTAATTAGTAATGGAAAATAAACGTATTTACAAAGTGCATTTGTTTTAGAAACCATCTGCACGCCGTTTATATGGCTGAAATGTGGACTGATATAAATATATATATATATATATATATATATATATATATATATATATATATATATGTTGTTTTCGTCGCTAAACAGAGTACATAGAGTTAATGCTTCACAAAGATGGGTACAGGATCAGTTTGAATGATTAGTAGGACCATCAAGCAGGCATAGTTTAACACAGAGTTTAATTAGGCCATTATCGAGAGATGTGTGGTCTTCACCATCCATTAGACACGCAGCTGTATGAGATGTATCAATTTCACATGCTACCAAGATGAACTGTGTATTTCGGCAAAGTACACCTGGGGCAAATGAGGGACTGACATTTGGTGGAGGGTAGGAGGTAAGCACTGACAACTGCAATAATGGAACCTTAAAGCAATAAGTAGATGTGGCAGCTATCACTGAGTTGTGCCAATGGTGAATCTATGTCAAGAGGATAAAAGTAATGACAAAAGACTTTCTTTAATTGGAACTTGGTAGGGTGGTCAAGTTAAATAGCCAAGATCATAAGCAAGCCTGCTGAAACACTTTTGGGGCTACTATTCTCACAGTGGTGGGGGAGAATGGTTTATGGTGTGGTATAATGAGCAAACATATCTTTCACCAAGGTGCAACAGTTTAAGTAGCCCATAGTCCCATCCATGTTGGTATGTTCGTTGGGTCAAGGTGTGCCATGGCATAGGTAAGTTTAGACAAAGTAAAGGTCTAAGCATTCATTCTGGGTCAACAACCATGTTAAACTGGTGATGAAAGGTATCTTATGATACTATCCATAGAAATTGTGTTGATAGTAGCACTTCAAAGCTCATTGACAAAACAGCAGATCTGCCAGGCTATGTTAAAGGAATCATCACCATTATAGCTAGTGAAGTCAGAGGGAATATTGGATGCTTCAGTCAACTGTTTAATGTGGACTGCAAAGCAACTAGCAGTAGACAAAAATGTTGAGAATCCGTTAGTGAGAGAATTGGCCTTTCAGGTTATAGTTTATTTGCTCTGCACTTTGTGTCCATAGTGAATATGAATAATAATGCTCACTGCTTTTGGAGTGGTTCAACCACACTTAACCATCATGAAATATTTGGCTTCTGAGTGTGCACATGCTTAGCAATGCCCCACATTGTTGTTTCAATGGCCATTGATAAGAGTCTTTCTGTGGAGTTCAAACATTCAGAGGTTCCTGTCTGTACTGATAGGTTGTGGGAAAGCAGAACACGTGTCTGCAGATTACTTACTTACTTGCTTGCTTATCCCTTTGTTATTGGCCTTTGGGGTTGGATGGTTGATGTCTTTCCTAACCCTCCCATGGTCCAATGTGAGCTCTTCTGTTTTATTCAGAGTTTTTAAATTGTCTCGTATAGTATCAATCCATGTTTTTTCTGGGTCTACCACATGGTCACCTGCCTTCCATTTCCCAGCTCCTTACAATTGTCAGCACATCTCTCTCATGTGTCTGCAGATTGAACTATATATATATTAAAAATATTAAATGATGATAGGAAAGAGATATTGTAACATTACATTACTTATATCAAATCTAAGAAAATAAAATTTGATTAAGACCATCTTGTAAAGTCACTCTCATTTCTACCTACCAAAGATTGTTGTAAATTAAGAGCTATGAAACATTTTTACAACCAGTTCTAGTTATCTACCACTAATTTAAAATATTTTGTATCCTAATGTGTATAATGTTCCTACTGGATATACATATTTATGTTTGTAAGTTGTTTCTTTTAGGTTGGAGATGACAGAAATGATCATTATTCTTATGGGTGTCAGTGGTTGTGGAAAGTAAGTAGCCAAATGTGAATTTAAAAAATTTTTTTTTAGATCATCAAGATCATCTTGGTTATCATGATCACCATGATCACCTTCATTGTCATGATCATAACCACCATCACTATCATCATCATTTTAATAGTAATCAGTATTATCATTATCCATACCATTGGTTTAACATATGTTTTTCATGCAGATAGGATAACTTGGAAGTCAATTTCAAGAAAGTGTCCAACACATGCTAGCATGTAAAACGGACATTAAACTGAATATGATGATGATGATGATTATGATGATGCACAGGGTAGACAATATTTAGTTCATTGCTGTTCTGAAGATTGACCTGTAAAACTGCTTCCCACTGGCCCAGAATTCTAAGATCACTAGCAACTACTATACCTGAGGGCTTCACCAGTGCCTCTTCTCCACATTTATCAGCCACAGATGATTTTGATAACTCTTCACTGAAATGAGTCTACCATCTGCTTCACCTGATCAAACCAGTTTTTCTGTAGGTATTTCCTCGTGTATTTTATACCATATTTTGTCTGCAACTCAACTAAGGGATTTTTTTATTTTGTCTTTTTTTTCAGCCCAGTCAAATCAGATTCCAATCAAATTGTAATGTATTGACATTTTAGCCTTTTATAGCATTGATTTCTAAATATGTTTGTATTTCATTTCAGTTGTAATGTATTTTTTAACATTGCATTTCCAAGTGCACTCATTATGCAGTGACACACAGAAGCTCTAAACAACTTGATGCTTTATACAAAGCCCAAGGAATCATGGAAGCTACTACTGCAGCTGCTCCATAGAAACAACTGCATATGGCAGACTTTTCTTCTTCTTAAAAGAACAAACCAATATAACACTTTTACAATTTGTAATGCATGCAACTGTTATTATTTGAATTTCAGTGTCACTGTTCATGGTTAAACTCTTGCTTTGATATTTGTTGATACATTGGACTTGCAGTTAATGTCTGTTTTTGGCACATGCAATTTCCTTTTAGCACTTTATATGTTCTTATAAAATAGAAGAATAAACGGGGAAAAAACAAGCTGAAAAAACAAGGAAAATATCAATTCTCCCCAAATAACAAACATGTTTTCCTGCAAGTGTTTTTATTACTGGGGGCTACTGTATTATATCCTACATAATTTGAACTTGTTGCTTCTCTAACATGAGTATGTCATTGCATAAAGACCAATGAGCATGTGCCAAGTACTATTTAGGTCATTGAAGGATACCAGAGACAACAATAAGTATTTTGCATGAAATAAGGTAGTTGCCAAGTGATTCTTATATGCTCTACATAAAATCAGAATATGATCATTTTGGCATTACTTATGATTGGAGACTGTGTTACTATAAAACTCAAATGGAAATCAAGAGTGGTAGATTAATATCAGATTAGAATGCTCATGACCATAAAAATACTGTTACATCAAAAACTGCATATTCTACATAATGGCAGCAGTCTCATATGGTGTATCAGTACTGATTTTGACATGGTAACATACTAGTACCGTATTTTAGGACAATGGTATTTCCAAAAATGTTTTTTGCATATTATTTTCTGTTGTCTATAGAACATCAGTTGGAAAAGCTTTAGCAGAAAGGGTAAGAGACAAAAGTCCATTTTTTGTATCTTGTTAAGGAAAAAAAAGTTTTTGTTTTTGTCTAAGGTTTTGAAGTTTATTATTTTCCTAAAATAATCAACA
>RDPX01000385.1:195121-225381 GCA_003991215.1 Morbakka virulenta | reverse complement strand
GGTATATGCATGGTATATACTATTACGTCTGATTCAAAGAGTTATTAAGGAATAGATTGACATGAAAGAAAAAACTTTAATTCTCTGAGAACCTTGATTACCACAACAGCACAAACTTTATAATTCTTCAAATGTGATATCCTCCAAATCTTCTTAAGGTTACCTTTTCCTCCATCGATCAAAATTATCAATACCACAAAGAAACACCCTTGTTTGTCATTTTGAATTGTATAATTTTCTCAGCTATAAGTAAATCCAATTTTGATACAGGAAAAACAACAACAGAATGATGTAGACTTGCCCTATTTTTTAACAGTGGGATTTATAAAATAGAAATAAAGCTAAACCATTTAAACGACTGATATAAACTCCGTACGAGTCACGCGACCACGTCACGCATACTCACAAAAAAAGAAAGGATTTCGCGTGATCCATGGTCCTTTGATTGAATTTCTATGTTATCTTGTATTAATATAAAATACTCTTTAGTTTGAAAGCATAAAGAGTTCTTCCTTAGATTAAAGGTGACGAAAAAGTCAAATGAATTTCTTTACTATATTACATTAGTCACGCAACTTCCCCTTCTGATAATCTTGTGAAAATACTTCCACATGCGATTTCATTGAAACTATCAGACTGATAAAACTGGTTTTAACATTCGTATCTGCAACACCGATTAACACCACAACAAAAGGAAATGCTGTCGAATTTTTTTAACAAATAAGGCCTCCCTGACATTGAATAAACTCTAGAATTGAAGGGAAGGGTACAAAAACCTGATATATATGATAAGAAGACGTAAACCAGTAACTTATTGAGTGGTATAGCAATACGAGCCCATGGGCGACTCAGGGGTAGAAACCCCAGCAAACCCATCCGACTACCAGCCCGATAAGGGTAAACTGGTAAAAAACTGGTAAACTGCACACAACCAAGTGTGTGCGATATTGATGTAAATAAAAAACAGCACATGACCTTGCAGTTGGGGCCTGTTTAGGTTTCCCAGTTTAGGTGACCCATTCTGCTCAAAACGGTCTCCGTAGCGAGGCTTCATCCAAGACCTTAGGACTAAGTAACAAAGTAAGAACTCGGTACTCAGCCCTTCAGAACAAGAGATCCACGCTCACGACACCTAGATATGATGATCCCCCACTACTCCCGCCCGTTAAACAGAAATGCGCGATGTGTCAGCCCTTTCGGAACATGCACAACCGGTTAAGGTCAGGCAACTGACTGGCAAGTCTGCGGTTTGAGCGGAAATGTTTGATCTAGCCCATTCATTATTACCAGCACTAGTTCGTGTACCCCACCAATCAATTAAGATCAGAGGTCATACGTCTTACGACGCTACGCCACTTGCTGACAGCAATAGTCAGTGCCTGGTGTAATTATCAGGGCAATTTGACTACACAGGGCAGGGGGGCCAATGTCCCTTTTCAGCAGTACTGGGCAGTACTAAGTTAAGCCGGGCAATTAAGGCAAGTTCAACTTTTCCCACTGTTCCCGCCAGGTTTACCCAGCTCGACTAGGGCAGGGGCGCTGCTCCCTGAGGAATTGCCAGGCGACCTGCTGGTCTGGGCACTTTCCGTCTACCTATTATTATTATTATTATTATTATTATTATTATTATTATTATTATTATGGTGTATTTTACTGTCTGTGTAGTTTATTACGTGATTTAGAGCCGGGTCCAAGCAATGGTCCTAAGGCGCTAGAGGGTAGCTGTTGCTTTCTACTTTATTGATAGAACTCTCCGTGGCATGTGTGCTGTTCCAAGGAGGGCCATCTTCTGGATTTCTTGGATGTTGATTTTACTAGGGATTTTGTCGGTGTATTTTTCAAATCCCTTCTTCACACGTCCCAACGCTTCTATGACCACTGCTGTTTGAATAATTCGTAAGAATCTGCCCAAATGGGATCATCTTCTTGCTTTTCTTGCTTTGAACAACGAAACCTTCTTCACGTTGTTGCCAGCTGCAATATATACCTGCAGGACAAGCATTCACCCTGCCAGATTCCTCTCTGAATGGTTACTTCTCCTAATTCTTCTTTTCCTGCTGTTAACATCGTTTTCCAACAAGGCATGCTTCGGACCACGAACGCTTTGAGGTTTTCTGTAACTCCAATCATCTTAAGACATTCTATTATCTATTATGTCTTCTCAAATTTTCTATAGAGTGCGTAAAGTTTGGGAACTACGTAACACCGGGTTATTACTCATAACCTGGGGTATTATGTCGTTCATGTATGTTTTATAGTTTCATAGTTTTTCGACTACTTTATCTATTATTATTATTATTATTATTATTATTATTTTGATGGTGGTGGTGATGATTATTCTTATACCAATATCCAGTACGTTATAAATAGGAATAACAAAGAAGTTTTGAAAGCTGTCCTGACAAAACACAAGGAGCTTTTTCAAAGTCATCTTACTACTCAAGGTTCAATTCTCGATTCTGTTTGACAACACAACTTCAAAATACAACAAGTTTTGGTCTGAAGTTAAAAGTAACTATCAAAAAATATCATCAACTTTACCATTCGTCATTTGAAAAATTCCCTTCCATTTCGTAAAGATTCGCTAAATGTTTTCGCTGCCCTTTGTTCTCTATTGGTACACAAGTGAGATATGTATTTTAACCCTACTCCCCATCCAGTGGGAAAAAATATTCTTCATCAGTTTCCCTTGCTGCTATTCTTAGAACGAAGTCAAAATAATACTTGAACAGACATGATGCCTTCTATCCATCTTGTCACCAGCCAATAAGTTTGATTTCATAATTCGGTAATTGATGCAGTCGTTCCCTCATAATTTTGTCGTAGAATTGCAATTAGGTAATTTGCTTCTCTTCGCATTTTAAAGACTCTAAATCGGAAATCACTGATTACTTGATCGTATGCGACTGTTAGATTAATATACACTGGAATAATATGCCATATTTTTCTATAATTGAATTTACTAAAATACTTCCATAAGTGGCTTATGGATTTTGCCTGCATCTATATTGTGCATTACTGATGTGTGCTTCATAAGTCTTTGTGAGCCTGTTCTTGATAATGTTTGTACGCATTTTATTCAAATTAGTACAAATAGATAGCGCGCATTAGTTAGTAGCAACACTCCCCAACTTTTCTTGTACGAACACGTAATATTTGCGTGCAATCATATTATTAGAACTTTGCCTTATGCTCAGATCATTACTATTAACCTTCGAATAGCCAATACTACGTTTTTGATTACATTATAATTCAACTTTTCCCTTTTCCATTTCTCTTTTCTGAACTTTTTTTGTTCTTAAAGCTCTTTAAAACATTTTTCGCTTCTCCCATATACGGAATTTACTTGTTTTTTTCTATAATATTTTCCTGAAAAAATTGAAATTTTTCAAATATTTCACAGTCGGGAGAGAGAGGCAAACCTCAGGACTCGTAGTGGTTTAGACAACGAGTCTTGAGTTTTTTTTATTATTTTATAACGAGAGCATTGCTTCTCTTTTTTCTCCAGAGAAACTTATATTTCCACACCTCTTGCTAGTTGTTTGCAGTAATCATTCCTTAGCTTCTTGCCTCTATTTTGGACTTACTTTTGTAATTCCTTCTTTTCTATATGATGATGACATTTCTTTGTGCCTTTTATTTGTTAATTCAAAGTCTCATCTTCCCATGGTTGACGTTTTTTGACTCCATCAACCTTAGGGCAAATTCTTCGCGCTCTTTTCTTCAAAGTTGTTCCAATAACGTCATTAAATCATTGATGTTGGTGACTATTCCTCTGTCAGTGGTCTCAATTTCAACCTCTTCCGATCGGACCTTGGTTTTAAGTTCTTTGATTACTCTCTGCTAAGCTAATGGAACAATTTTCTTCTTGAATTTGGAAATTGAATGTTCATTATCAGTATCCTATAGTCAATTTCTAATAATGCTAAGGCTTCAGTAAATGCACGACATTGTTACAAATTTTGCAATCCATGCTGTGGTGCATATGTAGTCTGTTCTTTTCCATTTTCCAGATGGAGCATATATCCGAGTTCCATGGTGGATCCTCTTTCTTTTTAATATTGTATTTAATATCTTCATATTATTCTGCAAGGACTAAGTCAGCATTCGTTTACCAATGTCATTAGTTTTAATTCTGTCAGAATAAACTGTGGCCCAGGATCGACCCATGTCTATGAATTTCACACTCTGTAACGATACTATAACAATGCAATCACCCATTGTGATACTTTTGTACTTTGGACTCTTAACATATTCCTTTTTTTTGCTTTGTTTAGTCTGCTATAAAATGTTGACGTCCCTGTTTCTGGAGCAGTATTTGTTGGGGCATATACATTACATATTATTAATCGCATAGCCATTGCCTTAACCNATTTGGAAATTCAATGTTCATCATCAGTATCCTATAGTCAATTTCTAATAATGCTAAGGCTTCAGTAAATGCACGACATTGTTACAAATTTTGCAATCCATGCTGTGGTGCATGTGTGGGCTGTTCTTTTCCATTTTCCAGATGGAGCATGTATCCGAGTTCCATAGTGGATCCTCTTTCTTTTTAATTTTTAATATCTTCATGTTATTCTGCAAGAACTAAGTCAGCATTCGTTTACCAATGTCATTAGTTTTAATTCTGTCAGAATAAACTGTGGCCCAGGATCGACCCATGTCTATGAATTTCACACTCTGTAACGATACTATAACAATGCAATCACCCATTGTGATACTTTTGTACTTTGGACTCTTAACATATTCCTTTTTTTGCTTTGTTTAGTCTGCTATAAAATGTTGACGTCCCTGTTTCTGGAGCAGTATTTGTTGGGGCATATACATTACGTATTATTAATCGCATAGCCCTTGCCTTAACGTTTGCTATAACTACCCCAGTTGTTAGATACTCTTGATTTCTACTCATTACAATACGGGGGGGAGAGGAGGGGAGGAAAGCTAACAAAATTCTAACACCGTGGTCTGCTTTTCCTTTGTACCTACTCAATATAAACTGCCATTATTTAATCGTATCATCATCAAATATTGCATACCCAAAGCCTACACCTGTAGTGCTAACACGTTAATCCCCTAATCCCCTAACTAGTTGTCTTGATTTCACTGGCTAGCTTGATGACATCCTGTATGTATGTATTTATGTACGTATGCATGTATGTATCCATGTATATATGGATATATGTATATGTGTATATATGCATGTGTATATATGTATATGTGTATATATGTATATGTGTATATATGCATATGTGTATATATGCAATTGTGTATATACGCATATGTGTATATATGCATATGTATATATATGCATGTGTATATATGCATATGTGTATATATGTATATATGTATATATGTTTGAATGTATATATAAATATATATGTATGTATATATGTATGTGTTTATGTAAGTATGTACGTATATAAGTACGTACGTATATATGTATGAATTAATGTGTGTATGCAAGTATGTACGTATGTATGTATGTACGTATGTATGTATGCAGATATGTATAATGAATATTTCAAGAGAATATGTACTTTTCAGCTTGTAAAACTACTCTCAATATGCGTTCTTTTAGGGCTTAAAAAGAGAAAAGTAATTAGATAAATAGAGAGAAAATAAATAAATTAAAATACATAATTCAGCCAAGCCTATCAAATGTCATGCAATAACAAATTTATTTAAAAAATGACATCACTCTTTTCTCAAAACCATGGACACTCTCTCTGACGTCTTTAGGAAGTGAATTTTATAACGTCGTACACGTAAAGAAAAAACCATCCTTAGCAAACTGTAGTTTAACTTTTAAAATGTGTAAGAGAAGAGCTGCTAACATTTGGTCCATTTATCTTCAAAGAAACAAAAAAAGTTGTACATATCTTTCCATAAAGACACAAAGACCAGTAAAATAGCATGCTTATCAATCTCTTGTTTTAACTTGTATGATCTTTGCTTCAGAACAGAGGAGGCTCGTGCCTCTGGCGATTCCAGTTTCTTAAGCTGGGTTCTTGTGAAGTACAGTTTAACCATGCAGTTGTATAGAATAGCTAGAATGACAACGATGGCGTAGACAACATTTGCGCATGTAGTGGTTATTAATGGCTTCAACATGCGCAGAAGATTAAGTTCAGATGGTATTTTCTTGTACTTTTCGCAAAGGCTGCTACGAGATTGAGTTGTTGATCACGTTTGGAACCAAGATATGCATAAAAAAATTTTTTTGGTTTAGCATCATTTTCCCCAGTAACTTGGTCTCAGATGGTGCCCTTTACAGGGACTTTGATCTGGCAGTGAGGAATTCCTTGGCCGGATACCCTTCCTGACGCCAACCAAGGGCTTTTTCTTTTGTAAAGTTTCAAAGTCGCCCGCTCGGGGAATCAAACCCGAAATTCTTGGATACAGTGCAGTTGCAATAACCATTAAACAACGGCTCCTCCAAGATATGTCTATAAATGAAGGTTATTAATCTTTGTGTACCATTGCAAAATAGCTTTAGGTCTCTCGAATAGGATACAAAACTAGCTATTTGTCTTGAGATTTCAAGCAACATAGACTCTGTCTTGCCCTTCATTAAATGCAAAAATGCGGTGGCAATTTAGAACCTTTTAATTTGAAAGGTAACCCTCTTTAGTTAGTTTTTAATACTGTAGTTATTGATCAAGAATGACAAGTGAAAGCTTACAAAAAGTTGTTCAAGTTCCCTTGCGAAACATCATTAGTTCCTTTGATCATGGAGTGAGGCAGCTTCCTGAATTGAACAGAATTCGTTTAAAAGTGTCTGAATATAGACTTCCTTTCAAAAATCTGATGGAGTGAGGAACAGTTGACCTTCCATGAGATTTCAAAATATGCAATTATCGTCAGATCAAGCAACTCAGCCTGACTTTTTTTCACGACACCTTTCTCTTCAAAGTTACAATTCAAATGGTCGTCGTTATTTCGCACAGTGTATGACATTCCAATTTATATCTTTGGTATAATGACTGTTACCGACAATTGAGAAAATTGCTTGCCCTGGCAGATTGCACGACTTTGAGAAATTCTTCCTGAACGTCTGGAACTCCCAGAGATGAAAGATATTGCCTTCATGTGATTCATTCGGATCTGGACAAATTGCAAGGTTTGCAGTATTGCAAAATTTTGATTGACAAATTTTGCATAAAACCTGGCGTTTGCTTTAGCCACCACCAAATTGCCGGGCTCTCTATTCATAACCCCGAGGAACGTGCAAGGACTGTACTTTCTATTTTCTTTGCTCCAATAATGATTGCTCCACCATTTGAAGCGCGATTATTTTCAGCCTATTCGTTGAATGCAGAATTTTTGATTGAACAGGTTTCCTTGGTGGTTAGATATGTTCATGATGTCCCGGGTTTTGTTTTTCTTGTAACAACAAGTTACTTACAAACAAATCAAAAGTTATTCAAATTGATGATGAAAAACATGTTTCAATTATTGAGTTATCTGTCAACCACCAAGTTCCTAACCTGGTTTTTACACAATTATTTCTCTTTTATGATCCCACTCATTTCCTGAAAAACATTCGCAACAATTGGATTAACAAAGAGCTAGGGTTTTCGAGACACTTTGGATCACCAAAGCGTTTTTGTCAAGTGAACAGATCTTACTCAACTGTGCAAACATTTCTCAGGTTCAGGAATGAATTTCACCCAGTTTAGTTATCAAACACTAAATCCATACGGCTCCGAAAAGAAGAACGTTCGTTTGGTTGTCATTGTGTTTAACAACAAAGCTATGATTGGCCTGGAAATGATTTCTTACAAATGTGCACTCTCCAGCTTTTGCGGTGCCTATGAACGATCCTGGTAGGGAAGTTGTGAATCAGAAAAGTGACGACCGTCTTCACGTCCTGCTGCAAATTGCCGATTCGTTTGCGGAAACGGATCCACAAAAACTCGCTGTAATTATGCGAATGAAAATTCTAACGGTTGATACAAGCGAGGCACTTGTTATCACTTTGAGAGGAATTGTAGCCCCTGCAAATTCTTTACTCCGACATTTTGCTCTTATGTGATGCTTGGACAAATGCAGAGTGATCGCATTGAAGGAGAGTTCGGTGTCTAATGACGGAAAGTTGGTAGCAAGTATTTCTTATCTATTGACCAAGTCTTGAACTCACTTCGTCTCAAAGGCTTAAGTTATACAAAACACTTAATTTAGAACCTACAAACACCCACAGTTTTAATTGGTGCTGTGAGCAGCTCTTTTCAGACAGTGAATAATTTGCATTTGGACTCTGGTGATTAAAAGGTTTTGAAATTGACACGTTGACCGAGGGACTGTAACTGATATTGCCGGATACATTAGTCACAAGGAGAATCTAGGTAGACGGACTTTCCATGAACGGTTGACCACCAATATGTTAACAATAGCGAGTTTTTAAATCTTATCAGCCGTGGAAATCTGCTGTTATACGAGTCAAAATACGAGTTTTCGTTGTTTTGCTACAGGTATTAAAAGTTAATTGACGACAAATGTAATACAGGGTGCATATTAAAAGGATTTGAGCAAATTTTAGAAGTTTTTGAATGCGAGATACCAAACCATCAATCGGTGAAGAGCAGACTGGTCACTTGCTTTTCGAAGGCATATAACAAAGAAGGAGTGGATAACCTGAAAAGAAGGATAGCAACAAGCAAAAAGACTTCCATAAAAAAAATTGACATCATAACAGTTTGTTTTCAATTTTTAAATATTTTTTGTTGATAACTTTCTCTTTTTCTGCTTCTTTTTACTAAGCAAAAGTTTATTCCATTGTCTTACTCTTTTAGAACATGTTTTAAAGTTCGAATGTTCGAAATTCTGGAGGCTGTAATAAGAAAAGAAAAATGCAAGGGCTATTGACGATTTGAAATATAGTACCAAAATATCTTACACTTTAATAACCTATTTCAAAAAGTAGTTTTGAGACGTTTTTGAAGTTTGTTAGAGTTTATATCCAAGGCTTTACTTGCTCAGAGCTTGAAGTCTTTTACAAAGTCATACTATTTCATAAAACCGGCGTCCACTATTTTTACGTTCTTCGAGAGTTCCTCGTCCGGGCAATGAGTAGTCCGTGATGAAGCAATGAGTAACATGTGCAGCACTTCTTGAAATAAGGAAGAAGGAAGTAAAGGAAAAGGGAAGCTGTATTCTGGGAACTTTTAAAAGCGGAGAACAAGAAAAAAACCAAGAGGGACAATTATCACTTTAAAAGATGTTGATAGGGATAATATGGGACGAAATTCTGGAAAATGTAACAAACAAGAGAAATGCAACGGCTATTGACGATTTGAAATATAGTACCAGAATATCTAATTAAAATGGTATAGCCAATTAGTAGGAGACCCTGGTTTACCATATTTTAAAAGAAGAAAAAAAATGTTATGTATTGTAAACCGGAATTTTGTTATTAACAACTAAGAAAATGTCTAATAAGATTATGAAATGTCATGCGATAATTTATTGAAAGGGTTTGTTACCGCATAATTTAAGTTCGAAAATATATTGCAATTTAGATCACTTTAACTTCGAATGATCTACGCAACTTCATATGAGCAGAAAATGTGGAGGTAAAAGATAAATTTTCCGTCCTTGACTTAAAATTTAACAGTTTCATTTAAGCGCATGTTAACTTTTAGAAAAGAACAACAGAAGGTCGGTCACAATGATGTAAATAAAGAAAGTTGTACGTAGATGTTACGTCATTTCAAATTCAGAAAACAAAAGGTAGAAGATTGAAAGGTACAATATTCTATGACGTGTGATGGAGCATAGGAATTCGAAGGGAATGTTTTGGTTAAGTTTGCAAAATCATTATGCTTTGGAAAGGACAGGGGGCTTCGCGCTCATTTATGGTCCTGAGGGAGCTCAGCTCCAAAAGCTCCACCAACTCTACGCCTGTGATGTTGTTTGCTAAAGCAGAAAAGATGTAGTTTCGAACTCCAGGGATAGAAATGGCTGGGTTAACTAGGTCACGCATCGATCAGTCTACGACAGGCAATGATTTGTAAAGCTCAGAGTGCTGAATGTCTGACATAATCGCCAGGAATGATGGCTGCTTCAGACTGAGGCTGGAAAAGTCGCCATTTTGGTACCTGAATCAGTGTTTACAAAAATGTTCACTTTACACATTTTGAATATCACATTCCTAAATGGCGTCGAAGCTAGTCTTTTTCTGAAAGAGGCTTCATCAACAGATTAACCTGTCATTGAATCTGATTAGCGAGTCAGGTATCCAGCCATTCGGGCTCCACATATAATTGACGACACCATTGCAAACTGAGTTCATCGATCAGGTTTCACTTTGAAACGGCCATGATCGTCCTTGTCACCGACGTATCACGCGCGAACTGAAAAGGGCTGTGACAAACTGAAAAACTTCTAAGGGCAAGCAAAAATAATAATCGTATTCATTCCAGAATGTCTGGATATGTCAGATAAAATTAATCTTATTAGCGTGGAGCCGTTAGTACATCAAATATTCACAGTGTGAATCTAAAATGCTGGTTTTGTGCCTTTCAATCCAGATTATCGCTGAGAATGTAAAGTACAAAATCCAGTTGTGTAAGATAATGAGATGGTTTTGCACTTACAGAAGAGGAACTGCAGAGATCAGTAAAGCACCTCACATTTAATTATTTTTTAAAACGTTCAACCGTTTCAGAACGTTCAACCTTGGTGGTTGTCAAGGTAACACTGGCTTGCGACGTTTTCAAGGTCAAGCATGTGTTAGCTGATACAGGGTAGTTTTCCATGGAAAATCCAAAAATCAAAGTTTTGTCCAATCAGGTCAAGTTTTTGAGACACGAGGTTGTAAAAGAATTGCTATTATAGTCTTTTAGTGCTGTTCATTACCTTTAATTTTAGATTTAGTGCTTCACAAAAAGCATGCATTTTATCTAATAAATTTCAGAATACAAACATGCATTACACAAAAGCTAATCATGGATGAAGGGCCTTTTTAGTGACTTTCTCCTGTGCGAGTACCCACCACGTCACGTTTTAAACACGAACAGTAGTCCGCAAGAAACTTTACATTCCACCAGCCTTGGTAGCGTCCTTCCATGACACAAATGTCCTGGTGGAAATACTCTTCCTGTCCCTTACTTAAGTCTCCTCAGTTCTGAGGGAAATAGTCTAAGTGGGACTGTAGAAAGTGCATTTGACTACAGACAAGCCCCTAATTTTTGAAAGTTCTTCAGAAGTTCGTCTACTTTCTTCTCGTATTCTGCATTCCAGTTGTTTCCAAGAAAGGTTGCAATTACTGACTTAAGCGACTAAAGACAGCTCAGCTGGACTTGGCGTATCATCGAACATTGTACCCTTCATGAGTTGCCGTATCTGAGGCCTATCAAAAATCCCAGCCTTAGACATATCAAAGCTCACTTGAGGAAACTTCTCCTGAAGGAAAGTAAATCCTCTCCCTTCCCTGTCCATTGCCTTTACAAAGTTCTTCATTAGCCTCAGTTTGATGTGTAGGGGTGGAAGTATTATCTTGTTTGGTTCAAAAAGAGGGCGAGACTAAACATTGTGCGAACCAGGTTTCATCCTTTGTCTTGGCAGCCAGTCGTGTCTGATATATTGTTGATGATCAGCCCGACTCTTCCATAAACACAGAAAGTAAGAATAATTTGTGTGTCCACCCTGTAGTCCTAAAACATATCCAACAGCCTCGAGGTCTTCACAGATCAAGCAACCATGGTCATGGTAGTTCAGGGCAGACAGAAACTGATCCATGTTGTCGTAAGTTACTTTCATTTGCACAGAATGATTAATTGGAATCGAAGAGTATTTATTTCCACTATGAAGGAGAACTGCCTTAAGACTTACGCTGGAAGAATCGATGAAAAGTCTCCATTCTGTAGCAACATAGTCCATTCCCGCTGATTTCATCAAATCAGCAATGTTGTTGCAGTGAACCGATGACCAGTCTCTCTGGGTTGCGAAGAACTGTCGAAATTCTCTTTCAAGCTCTTGATTCCAGTAGAATGTTGGTCCAGGTGCCAATAACTTTTTCTTACGAGGTTTAGGTCTCATGTCAGGTAATTTAGATTTGCTTGAGTTAGAGATACTGGCCAGTCAATCCCTTCTAGCATGTATTCTTCACCCTCTGTTCTGTCATATGTGTTATCAGATTCAAATTCAGAGCAAGATTCCATTGCAACATCTGGCCCGGGAACAGATAGGTCTGGACCATGAGGGATTGGTCTTCTGGCAGACATAACATCAGAATACTGAACAATTTGTTTGTTTTTGCGATTGATTCCTTGAAGATCAGTCATGCAAAAATAGCAGTCTGTCACACGATCTTTAACCTCTCTCCACACCATAGGAACCGCGAATGACATACTTTTCCTATTGTTATTTCTCTAATCACCCAAGTTCTCAACACATGTTTTGGAGATAACATGGGTTGCAGTGGGTTATCCTGGTCTCCAAGCTTAACTCCAAAGTAAGCAAGATATACCTTTTTCACAAAACCAGTTATTTTTGCAAAGCGACTGGGAAGAATCACATTTCAATATATATGACAGAACCTGTCAGGATGATTTGTACAATTGGGATCGATTCTGTCTTGAACTAAAATACTAAATAGAAATACCACCATCTGTTCCTTGCTATTTCAAGTCACATTGATTGGCGTTCAACTTTGCTAGACAAAAAATGATCATCCAGATGTAAACAAAAAAAGTTTCAGTTTCAGTTTCCTAAAGTTGCAGACCGATACACTTTCGGTTTCATACTGAAGCTGATATAAAACGATTGGTCCAACTAAAGCCCTGTTTTTCTTGAACTGAGTCATGGGTCAAAACGTGCACTTATCATATCTCAAAAACTTGACCTGACCAAAGAAAATGGATGACATCTGTAGATTCTGTGGATCAAAAAAGGGAGGTCGTTCACAAATAACGTCAACCACTTAGAGGGATTGGGGGTACCTGAATGTTGACAGAAGTTGACAATATTTTGGGTAGGGAGTGAGAGGAGGGTGAAAGTTGACGTCATTCTCAGAAAAAATTATATGATTCTAAAAGCTTGAACCTTATTTTAACTCACTCGGGAGTTTATAATCAACCTTTCCACATTTCAGTACTCTCCCTTCAGTTGTTGGCTGCTGTGTTCATTCAACAACAGACTTGCCTGGAGTTGCGACGGACATCTGTCCAGGAATTGAAATGTGAGTTAAAATGACAAGAGTGAAGCAGAGGATGAACAGAGCGGACATGATGACGATTTTACCTCATGAGTAGAATTTGATGGGAATATTTTTAACGCCATTGAAAGATTTTTCAAAGTGTAAAGAACAGAGAGGTTTATTTGAATGGTTATTTCACGCAATTGTTTTTCCTGTTAAGTTTTGCGTTTCACTCGGAGGTACTTTTAAAAAAGGCTACACAACAAACTTAACTTTAAATTGTTTTACCTTTTACTCAACATTGTGAATGTTGGGGTTTTTTTGTTTTTGTTTTTTTTGGTTGCGTTTTTTGTTGTTGCTTTAACGTCATTTTGTCCCCAGTAACTGTGGCTCAGACGATGCCTTTCACAGGGACTTGTGAATATGTTATGTTCTAATTATACTCAATCCAAGGAAAGATAGATTCGTAACAATAAAACTTCGCTACCATAACCACTGTCATCAAGTTAAAATAGCCCAGGTAACTGAATTACACAGTTAAGTAAACTCTTACAAAACACAAATGCCCTCAAATCATTCAGTCCCTTTTTAATGAAAAGAGTTCAACTCAAAAATGCTTAAAATTCCCCAGATGTAAATACAGACTCGAGTCTCGTTATCAGTGAGTAACGATTATCTTATCTTTTATACATTAATTACCATTACTGAAAAAATAACAAAAAATGAAATTTTCGTCCAAACTGTCGAAGTCAACTAACCAGTAGTAGTTTGGGGGGAGTTTTCATTGTCATTTCCCCAGTAACTGGGCTCACACCATGCCCTTCAAAGGGACTTGTGACAGTGAGAAATTTCCTGGCCGTGTGCCCTTCCTGATGCCAAATGATAGTTTTTTCTCTGGTAA
Organism: Morbakka virulenta; assembly: GCA_003991215.1. NCBI lineage: Eukaryota > Metazoa > Cnidaria > Cubozoa > Carybdeida > Carukiidae > Morbakka > Morbakka virulenta. The sequence goes on along the minus strand of RDPX01000385.1, from coordinate 211,339 downwards.
AGTTACAAAGTCTTTTTGCTCTGTTGGAAAATACCTGACTCGCTAATCAGATTCAATGACAGGTTGATCTGTTGATGAAGCCTCTTTCAGAAAAAAAATCTTGGAATGGAACCAAGATTGTCTTGGTTACAATATATATATATTCGTATGAACTAATAAAAAGCTATCGAAAAAGTATGAAAAATTGAATATCTAGTAGCTTATTATGATTCAGCAAATTTCAAAATTCGTCACCTCTGATGCCTATCGCACGGCAATTCAGTACATGTTGAGGTGTTTGCATAATTACAATGCAACTGAATTAGCCATTAAGCCAAGGCTCCTCCCTTTGTTTTAGTTATTGCCTAGCCTTAAGAAGGGTTTGATACCCAAATACAAATCATATTAACTGTAAATCGATAAATGGACTGTTAAAGATTAGTACAGGTGAGCCTCTGATTGTTAGTCTTTAGGATATTAATTAAACTATACTCTGTATGGTATTTATTGGAGAAAACAAATATTAACTGAACAAACACAAGGCTTGAAGTAGAAACCGATGACTAACAGATTACAATTGTTTGATATTGGAAAGCAGCTTTGCAGAAAAGGCTGAATAGAATGTCGCAGTAAGAGGCAATTAAATGTTAATAAGCGAGCTTACATTTTGTGAACTACTGAACATTAAGCCAATAACTCCATCTATATGATAGCAGCACTCAACAGAGCCCTAAAATAAACATTAATGATGAGCAAATGGCTGCAATATTTTTTGACTCTTTGCAAGACTAGCAAGCTAAAGCACAACAAGGCTGCAACAGCAGTTCGTACAACTGTCTAATTGGGTCAACATTGCTACAAAAGATACAGCTATATTGAGGGTACCAACCCAGATGAACAGTTATTACTTGATCTGATTAAAGATTTTATCAGTGTGTGAACCAACGTTCTAAAGAAATGAGACGATATTTTTGTGGTCAATCAAGTATCCAACTGATGGTAAAAGTCATTGACCACATCGTTAACATCAAGAAACAGAAAAGCAATCCTACTGATTCCAGATGCTACACGTCATTTATTTCTCTATAAAGAGTGATTACTTCCTCGCTACTATCAGAATCACTGAGAACTAATAAAAATCAGTAAACCAAGGAAATACAATATGAATGGTTTAAACTCCTGAAATTAGAAGAAATCCGATCACCACATTGCGAATCAAGTAAGACGTGGTCTTCAATTCTTGACAGCTTAAAAAAGGCGGGTAACGATATCTATGATTATACCGTATATTTGTATAACAGATCATTTTGAATATCACGCTCCTTGAAACCAAAGAGGAGAAGAGTCATAACTCTGGACAGCAAAATGTAAGCTGCTGCATGACGTCTACGAAAAAAGTAAAGTATTGGTTAGTACTGTTTATAAAGAAACCTTATTTAAGCTCAACTCGAAAAGTATAATTCCAGGGAGGAACTCAATGACTTTCATAACGGGATCATCCTGTCAAGCCATTTTCTCATCAACCTCCCCCACCACCACCACACACACACACACACACACACTCCAACACTACCACCTTCAAAAATAATTGCTGACCAATTTGAAAAGAAACAAAAAATCGACCTTTTTTGCTTTTTATTGGCACAAGCCTTTAGGAACATTTTTTTCTTAACGACCCCAACTCGCACATAAAAATATCTTTCTTTCGGAAAATAGGAAAAGTAAACGCTATGACCCGAAGTAACCCACAAGTGATACTAAATCCATCAAAGTATGCGTTGAGATTGGTCACCATGAATTAAAAAAAAAGGGATTGAATACGAAAGGAAAATTATATTTTAGTATTGTTTAAATTGAACTGAAGGGCATTGTCGTCTATATAAGAGTTGGTTGACATGGAATCTTGTTTGATCATCTTTTTTTAACCCTGAAAATCTCAGGCCTCAAATATATAAACTTTCCCTCAATGTAGACCCAAAATGTTGCTTTTTTTCACTATTAAAATATCAGACCCTTATCATATTCGTCCGTCCTAAATTTCAGATCCCAAATATATGTATGAATGTTGTCACCATAAAACTCAATGATGCATCCCCTGGATTAAAAATACGACGCACTCGTACCACGGGTGGGATCTCTAGCATTGGATCCAATCTTTGATTCGTCATAAAGAGGAACAGTGTCACCCATTTTCAGTATGTACAGGAAGAGACTACCCCTATTGAAGCAACACATGAAGGTACGTTACCAAGAGAGAGTTGTATAACCATTTATAATTAAAATCTGTGAAAAGCTAATGGGAAAGTAAAGACTCTAGGCTTACAAGAACAGTCCATTTATAAGTAAAACATTTTAATAAGGTTTTGAAACAACCACTAGCTAGCAACAAAGAAGAACAAGGGAATAAAAATACTGAAAATGCTTTCTTCCTTCAGAACTAGTGAATTTACTAAGAAAGAACTAAAAATAATCAGTCTGTAAATGTTGAACGGAAAGTCACCTGAATTGGATGAAATACTTCCAGAAAACTAAAATATTCATTGCTTGGTTAATGAATTGGTAACAATACAAAACAAATTATCACGGTGATGTTTCTGCAAAGTTTTGCTGTTCCTTTTATTTTTCGTGTGTGTGTGTGTGTGTGTGTGTGTGTGTGTGTGTGTTGTGTTGTGTTGGGTTGGGTTGGGTTGGGTTGGGTTGGGTTTTGCTGGGGTTTTTTTTTCATTTGGCGGAAATTGCCAGATTGCAATCCAGCTGGTACCCCCCAAAGGAGATTTGAATATGTCAGATAATCACAAGAGAATAAAAGTAACTGCCATTGTAAGAGAATAGACCACAAGATACAGTTCAACAGGCTGAGCGTTTAGTCAAAATTGCTTCAGATAAGGCAGGGCTGCTATTTCGCAGATGATACCCTTAACACAACTGAAAGAGGTGGAGAGGAAGGGTTGGTCCAAGCAACTTCCAAAACCTTAGACTCCTAATACAGGAGAAGATTGATAAAAGTTCTCAAATTTAAAAGTAAAAAATCACATTGCGTGACTTATATATGTTTTCTATGTAAACTACATTGAGTATCTCCCACATCTACTAATAAGCCTTTAGTTGAAAAATCCCTACAATTAATTTACTCAACAGCACTTTTGTTAATTAAAAATTACTGTATATGCTAATAGGTAGTACTAAGTGGCAGGTCCCTTGCACTGTTGAGTATTTTTATTTAAGGGATATTCAAAATTGTTAGCAGGTGCAGTTGAAATACTATAAAACTTCTATTATCTCTGGTCATTAACTGCTTTGATTTGCCATCTCAAACAGGGCAGTGTAGTTGTTTTTATTTGCAATGAACCTTTGTTCATTATAAATAAAAAAAGCATTTCGATAAATAAGTTGTGCTGATATCAACATGAGTCCTATGAAGGAGCATAATAGTTTAATTAAAATATAAATGATAAAGATCACCAAATAACATATAAATAAGACTAATTGCCAATAGACTATCAAGAGTCACACTAAAAGCGAAAGGTGTGATATCCATATGTCACAGGCTAGCAACTAAACGTTTTCAAAACATATCGTAAAAATAAAGAAATTGAAAATTATAAAATTGTTTACCTGTTTTCAATTATTATATTTCTCAAATGATAAAATAAAGTTGTTTACTTTTGTTTTGAAAGTAAATATGTTTCAAAAGATTTTTTAACTCACATACTGGGTTTTAAGGAAATCAGCCTCCCGGAATGGGAACCAGTGTACAAAAGAAAACAGTTGTGTATAGATCACAGTATAATAATACAATTTTAAGAAGAATAAGGTGTATTTTTGGCTTCAATTTGTTAGAATTTGTATAAAAATGGTATTATCTTTGAACAATAAAAGTACGCCTAACTTCCATATTTTTTCAAGCTTCCTATCAAAGTGTGTCTTTGTAAATAAATATTTCCTTTACGTTGTTTTCATGTTCTAGTACCTGGATGTTTCCTCTCGATTGCTGCAAGACTGCTTAGAAAATCAGGAAATAACCAGGGTAGCGTTCACTGACCAAACCAAAAGCGTTTCACAGGGCACGTGCATTACATAGAAAAATTAGAGATGACAAGACAATGTCAGCAGGGTGCAGCTTGGTGGGATAGCACAATGAATACCAATGGTGACGTTGCGATACATTGTCTTCTGCAAGCTATGAGGTAATGCTATCCCTGACGAGTGAGATAAAGACCACACAGGGAACAGGATGGGCAGGAGTGTGTTTGCTGTTTCTTGTTGTTTTAAAGTAACAACAATTTAACCAAAGTAGAAATTTGGTCAATATCCTAAATCAGGATCAATAGAACTAAGAGAAATATTAGTGTCAGCTTTGATATATGGGTAGGGGGTTTTTCGTTTTTGTTACAAATTTTGCATGCCTAGCATCCAAAATTTACGAAGATATTCGTACATGCGGCCATAACTATGTAGGCGAAACCAAACGAAACATTGAAAAAAGATAAAGAGAGCACGATAATCTAATGACTCAGAACCAGCCAAAGAACTTATCAGTTTCCCTGAGCATGAATTTAAATAGAAGGTACTTCTGGGGGCGTCTATAAACACCAGATAAGGCAAGAATATTGAAGCATCTGTGATAGGTCTGAAATAATCCTTTTCAAACGACCAGATGGATTCAATTTTTTTTCCTATTTTGGAATGGAGTTACGTAGATGTTTGAATTACTTTTTGTATATAACACATTCCGCAACACATTTCTTTAACAATTCGTTTTTACGATAATTGTTTTAAAAAACTTGTTTCCATTTAAGAACATTGAAATTGTTTATTTCTGTTTAGAAATGGAATCACTTAGATATTTTAATTGCTTTTTATATACAATAAACGTTCTTATTTTCATAAATCATTCCTATCTCGATTTTTTATTTTTTTAAATTTGTTTGTTAAAAAATGTTTATATATTGTAATCCAGCTGTCATCTAGCACTGAAGATAGCTTTTAATCGAAAAGCTCGTGCTGATCTGAATTAAAGTTGTTTAACACTCTATACTATGGCACAGAATGTAACAACAAAAGAACGAAGAAGAAAACCCACTAAAATATTTCCAAGATTCTTTCTAATTATGAAAAGTATTCAAAATAAGTAACCTGAAAGGTTTGAGTGAAAGTAAATTGATATTTTAAAGACGGAGGAGTCTCTTCTCCATTACGTAATTTGTAGGTTTAAACAAAGTATTTTGAAATTTCTTTCAAGACTATATTTTGTCAGCAAAGGAATGTTNACCAGATGGATTCAATTTTTTTTCCTATTTTGGAATGGAATTACGTAGATGTTTGAATTACTTTTTGTATATAACACATTCCGCAACACATTTCTTTAACAATTCATTTTTACGATAATTGTTTTAAAAAACTTGTTTCCATTTAAGAACATTGAAATTGTTTATTTCTGTTTAGAAATGGAATCACTTAGATATTTTAATTGCTTTTTATATACAATAAACGTTCTTATTTTCATAAATCATTCCTATCTCGATTGCTTTTTTAAAAAATTTGTTTGTTAAAAAATGTTTATATATTGTAATCCAGCTGTCATCTAGCACTGGAGATAGCTTTTAATCGAAAAGCTCGTGCTGATCTGAATTAAAGTTGTTTAACACTCTATACTATGGCGCAGAATGTAACAACAAAAGAACGAAGAAGAAAACCCACTAAAATATTTCCAAGATTCTTTCTAATTATGAAAAGTATTCAAAATAAGTAACCTGAAAGGTTTGAGTGAAAGTAAATTGATATTTTAAAGACGGAGGAGTCTCTTCTCCATTACGTAATTTGTAGGTTTAAACAAAGTATTTTGAAATTTCTTTCAAGACTATATTTTGTCAGCAAAGGAATGTTTTAGCATAGTGCTTCTAGTTCGTTGTCTTCAGTTTTTGATTTCAAAATCAGCATTGTCTTAACACAGCCAGAAAAAAATCCAGCCTGTTGGCACAACGGTATGTGGTCCATTTAAACCATTCATGAGGTTTGACACTGAGGTTATGCACCCATTTTAGATTTGATCTTAGTAGGATAAGTAGAGGAAGAAGAAAAGAAGCAAGGTTTAGGGTTGGCAAAAGATTTACACGAACGGTGAACTTTCTTATCGGTAAGTCAAAAGAGAAAGCCTTTCTAATTAAAGCTCTGCATATTACATCTTCTTTATAGTGAGCCACATATAACAAAATGCTTTGTTTAGAGCGAAACACAACCATACAAATTTATTCTTGTTTCAAATGTAGTTATTGACCTTGTTCGTATATTTTTGGGTCCAATATAACAAAGGGATAACACCACAGACAGTCACCCTCTACATCAATATAGATCATAAAGTTAAGAAAAACGTGGGAAAATTAGCTTTTCTGTTGTCTTATCAGACTTCGTTTTGTGTTGTTAGGTCAGTTTTTTGAGAGGAGTTCCATTGCCCTGAGCACATCACTCCATACTTAGTGGTAAAAGGAAATAGTAACTCTGACCAAAAGGTTAATTGGCAGCGTGTCTTTATTCTTGCATAACATGTTCCTCACAAAGTATTGGCAAAATTAGAAAAATATGTACTTACATATTCATACATATATGTGTATGTATATGCATGTATATTGTTATATTATATTATAGTATAGTATAGTATATTATATTATATTAATTATATTATAGTATAGTATAGTATAGTATATTATATTATATTATATCATATTATATTATATTATATTATAGTATAGTATATTATAGTATATTATAGTATATTATAGTATAGTGTAGTATAGTATAGTATAGTATATTATAGTATATTATAGTATAGTATAGTATATTATATTATAGTATAGTATATTAAAGTATAGTATATTATAGTATAGTGTAGTATATTATAGTATATTATATTATAGTATAGTATAGTATATTATAGCATATTATAGTACAGTATATTATATTGCTTTGAGGCAAGACTATGGTAGTTGTAAAAGTCATCACTGAAATAATATCATTGGTATCCTTCCAGTTGCTTAAAAACACGAATTTAAAGCGGGGAGGGGCTTTTCTTTGGTCACCGATTTAATACGCGACCTAAACTCAGTAAATGAGTAAGCACAAGCTGTAAACATTAAAATTGTGTGTTAGAATCTCTGGTAAAAAACCCCCATCGCAAATGAGACTTTACAAATGGAATATGGACCATACTAAATATACGAATTCTTCAAAATAATTGAAAGGAACTAATTGCAATTATTATATTATACAAACAGAAACAAACAATATTATTAGCGTCCTCGGAATGAACCATGTCTAAACCAGTGTTATTTAAAAGTAACAACGTAGTGTTTCCCTTTGTAAAGGTTTTTAGGATTTTCAATTTCCGGAAGTGCTTCAGGAGTTATGACCTGTAGAATAACACCAAGAGAATAACTGCTAAAATTATTCTTCGCATCGTTCAGAAGTAATTTGTTGTGTTTTCGTGTAAGTTGGCACGCAATCTTCCATTGCGTAAGAGATGTGTGCCTATTTCGTCACTTGCCCTTGTTAAAGGATCATCTTTGTAAAATTCTTGTTTTTGAAATACTCCCCAGGTGGCATTAAAATTGAATTATAAAGATTTTTTGTGTGGCATTTAGTTAATAGCTAAACCTTTTAGTTACTTTAATAGAATTTCAATGATTGTAAAAGACCTCATAGGCAAACTTTGTCTCCATAAAATCGTTGTTTATTTCTAGATGAGGCTCACCATCAACAGATAAAATGAACTTCGGTCCCTGTCAACAATGCTTTTCATTCTTTATTTTTTAATCTTACTAAATATTTAAAATGATTGACGTCAACTTTACGTGCATGTTCTCAGCAACATCCTATACCTGGTCACTCACTCCTCTGTCTGTACTGCAGCCAGAGATAGCAGCTAAAAATACATGTATTTACAACTAAAGATATACGTCAGTGTAGGAGTATATGGTAGGTTTATTAAAACCATGTGCAATACCATGCTTTACGAAACCAGATCTGAATCACTGTGGTGTTTACAGTCTTCACCACCTGCCTGTTTTTATGAAGTGGCCTCCCATGTGGTACGTACTTTTCCAGGTCATTTTACAAACTTAATCTTCCACTTGATACTTGTGCAATCAAGCAGACAGTAGGTTGCAGAAACGCCCTTTTAAAGAGTATATTGCCGATACCTCTGTTGGTAGAGAAATAACCATTAAGCCCATGTTAAAAGTTAAACGTTTCATATATATATTCATGTATAGGAACACAAAGATTCAATGTAGAGGTGCAATCTCCAAACACTCAGATCGATTTCGACCACCTTCAGCTCTCATTAAAACCTCCTGTCACGAATCTCAGAAATATCCAAAAAATTTTGTCTTTCAAGGCATAACTCGTGCTTATGTGGGAAGAGTGAAATAGATTTGAACACAACTTCTTAGAGTTACTGATCATTAATGATGAAAACGCCTAGNGTGTTGTTAGGTCAGTTTTTTGAGAGGAGTTCCATTGCCCTGAGCACATCACTCCATACTTAGTGGTAAAAGGAAATAGTAACTCTGACCAAAAGGTTAATTGGCAGCGTGTCTTTATTCTTGCATAACATGTTCCTCACAAAGTATTGGCAAAATTAGAAAAATATGTACTTACATATTCATACATATATGTGTATGTATATGCATGTATATTGTTATATTATATTATAGTATAGTATAGTATATTATATTATATTAATTATATTATAGTATAGTATAGTATAGTATATTATATTATATTATATCATATTATATTATATTATATTATAGTATAGTATATTATAGTATATTATAGTATATTATAGTATAGTGTAGTATAGTATAGTATATTATAGTATATTATAGTATAGTATAGTATATTATATTATAGTATAGTATATTAAAGTATAGTATATTATAGTATAGTGTAGTATATTATAGTATATTATATTATAGTATAGTATAGTATATTATAGCATATTATAGTACAGTATATTATATTGCTTTGAGGCAAGACTATGGTAGTTGTAAAAGTCATCACTGAAATAATATCATTGGTATCCTTCCAGTTGCTTAAAAACACGAATTTAAAGCGGGGAGGGGCTTTTCTTTGGTCACCGATTTAATACGCGACCTAAACTCAGTAAATGAGTAAGCACAAGCTGTAAACATTAAAATTGTGTGTTAGAATCTCTGGTAAAAAACCCCCATCGCAAATGAGACTTTACAAATGGAATATGGACCATACTAAATATACGAATTCTTCAAAATAATTGAAAGGAACTAATTGCAATTATTATATTATACAAACAGAAACAAACAATATTATTAGCGTCCTCGGAATGAACCATGTCTAAACCAGTGTTATTTAAAAGTAACAACGTAGTGTTTCCCTTTGCAAAGGTTTTTAGGTTTTTCAATTTCCGGAAGTGCTTCAGGAGTTATGACCTGTAGAATAACACCAAGAGAATAACTGCTAAAATTATTCTTCGCATCGTTCAGAAGTAATTTGTTGTGTTTTCGTGTAAGTTGGCACGCAATCTTCCATTGCGTAAGAGATGTGTGCCTATTTCGTCACTTGCCCTTGTTAAAGGATCATCTTTGTAAAATTCTTGTTTTTGAAATACTCCCCAGGTGGCATTAAAATTGAATTATAAAGATTTTTTGTGTGGCATTTAGTTAATAGCTAAACCTTTTAGTTACTTTAATAGAATTTCAATGATTGTAAAAGACCTCATAGGCAAACTTTGTCTCCATAAAATCGTTGTTTATTTCTAGATGAGGCTCACCATCAACAGATAAAATGAACTTCGGTCCCTGTCAACAATGCTTTTCATTCTTTATTTTTTAATCTTACTAAATATTTAAAATGATTGACGTCAACTTTACGTGCATGTTCTCAGCAACATCCTCTACCTGGTCACTCACTCCTCTGTCTGTACTGCAGCCAGAGATAGCAGCTAAAAATACATGTATTTACAACTAAAGATATACGTCAGTGTAGGAGTATATGGTAGGTTTATTAAAACCATGTGCAATACCATGCTTTACGAAACCAGATCTGAATCACTGTGGTGTTTACAGTCTTCACCACCTGCCTGTTTTTATGAAGTGGCCTCCCATGTGGTACGTACTTTTCCAGGTCATTTTACCAACTTAATCTTCCACTTGATACTTGTGCAATCAAGCAGACAGTAGGTTGCAGAAACGCCCTTTTAAAGAGTATATTGCCGATACCTCTGTTGGTAGAGAAATAACCATTAAGCCCATGTTAAAAGTTAAACGTTTCATATATATATTCATGTATAGGAACACAAAGATTCAATGTAGAGGTGCAATCTCCAAACACTCAGATCGATTTCGACCACCTTCAGCTCTCATTAAAACCTCCTGTCACGAATCTCAGAAATATCCAAAAAATTTTGTCTTTCAAGGCATAACTCGTGCTTATGTGGGAAGAGTGAAATAGATTTGAACACAACTTCTTAGAGTTACTGATCATTAATGATGAAAACGCCTAGACAAGCTAGACTTTTATAACACCAAACAAATATCGCAAGTTCCGATATTAATATAAAGGAGCAAAAGTGTACTGTATAAATGAAATGTACAAAATATACAGAATATCTAGGAATATATTAAGGTTCAAGATAGAATACTATAAAAAAATGTCGAAGCTTACCAAAAAACGTTATTCTTACAAAAAGTGTGTTTTTCTATGTGGAATAATCTAGAAATCGGAGCGACATTGTAGCTCATAGTTTTGTTTTTGCATGAGCACCAGGCAATAATTGTACCTGATTATTGTGAAAAGGTGAAACTCTTGAGTGCAGTATGTTGCTTTTAAATTTTGCTTCCAAGAAAAATCCTCATATGAACTTTCGTCGTTGATTGAATAACATTTTGTACCATCTCATCTGACTTGTAATTCACGAAAATATTGTCATTGCAATTGTTCCAAGCGTGAAGAAGCCTTTCTACATATGTAGTTTTTATTCTTGAGCTTGGTTTAAAAGAAGAAGAAATTCTATTAGAGAGAAGAAAGTTGCGAAGTCGAAGGGCTCAAGAATTTTATTCCTTTACTCTTAAATTCTTTTTTCTTGATGATGTTTTGAAGTAAGTTGTCTTCACATCTTATTTGTCGCTTTTAAATAGTTAAATTAATAAATATGTACTTTTGAAATGGACGTCACTTCAGTGTGAGCAAGTTTACTTTTCGTGCTGGTTTAGGATTGACAAATATTTTAGAGTGAGTCACTCCTGGTAGGGCTAATAGACTTCTAAGATTTTAGAAGCTAGAGGAAGGAAGCTACAAGATACAGAAAAGAGGCCAATTAGTGTTACTTTTATTGTTTTATTTTATATTATATAGTATTTAAGTATTAACGTATTCGCAACTATTATCATCATCATCATTATCATTATCATCATTATTATTATTTTACTTTTCTTTTAAATATATACAGCCTTAGATGTTTAGTAAATGTGGGAGAGTCCTCACTGTCCCTAGTAAACAAGCTTTGTGAAGTACTTCACAAAGCTTGTTTGTGTTTATGGTATTAAACTAGCCAGTAAAACTCTTTCAGATGGTAGCTAGCGCTCCAGTGACAAATGGAATAACTTTTGGGTTGTTACATTCAGAGATTATCGTCATCACCATTATTATTTAGTATCAGAGACGCCTTTGAAAATGTACATTTCTTGGCTAACAGTGTGTTGTTGTGACAAACCTAGTCAAATGGGACGAATATAAAGAAAATGTTTTGAATACCTCATTGACCATTTGAAAGATATAAGTAAAGATGTCGAACTATTTTTATTAGGGTTCATCTCTTGGTTTCTATTCAAAAGATATGGGTAATTAAACATTCTTCTAAAAATTTAAAGTCTTGATTATTAAAAAAAATTCTAAAAAATATTACAGAGTCAACTATCAGATGTTCATATTATACATATAATCGATGATTTAAGGTTTGGACTTCAAAGGGAACTACTCCTCTTTTTATTAGTATGGGCTCATTTTATTCTCCAAACCTGTAATTAACAAAATACGGTCCGAAATTGTAATAAAAGGTTTGAATTAAGGTAGATGACTTTGTTTAAATACAATCAGTGCCAAGTCCCACCCTAGGACCTCAAGCAACAGAAAAAATAACGAGACTACAATCTACAAGTAAAGAATTTTATGCAAGATGTGTGATATACCCATAAGTGATATCTTCTGTATTTCAGAAAGAGATATATTCCCTGGGATTTGGTCAATGTAATATTGTGCCTTTTTTATACCATTCCAAGAGCTCCAACGCCAACAGGATGGTAGTGGTTTTTAGATCCCACATCTCTGTGATTCTATTATTATTGTTAATATTATTATTAGTGTTATTATTATTATGCTGAAAAAGGAAAGGGCAAGAAAAACTCGCCTAAGACGCTTGGGCACCTGAAGAGAAGAGGAGGAAATTAACCACTTAGAAGAACGATAGAAATGGGAATGAGACGTTGGCGAAGTGTAGGTAGGCACAGAAAGAGACAGAGAATAAATAAAAGAAGAGGTGAGAGAGGTGTAAGACAGAAGGTAGTGAAGATCCTTAGCTATGGAAGAGGGAAGTTTAAGCGCCTGTGCCATAGGTCCTAGGATACCTAACTCGAAAGAACAGGAAGAAAAATACTCTTCTTATCCTGAACCATTCCAGGAAAAGAGAGATTCTATTGTTTTATTTATAGTATGTTTCATTGGAATTATATTTTGGAAAAGGTATATATCCCTTTCAAAACAAGCTAAAGTGACTTCAGAAGGAAAGAAAGTGTTGGTGTTGTGAGCACTAGCGCAACACTTCATGTGGCGTAAATGGCGTGAGAAAGTGGCTTCCTCTACTCTTCCAATAAAACTGAGTTGATGACTACATCTTTTGGCTTTTGAGAGGCATTCCACTCTTGGCTTTTTCTGACCATGATAATGAGTGAACTCAATTCCACCATTAATATGATTTGGCTAATGAGCCTCCAAATGATTTGAGTCCATGAAAAACAAAAAAAATGGCTTTGTTTGCAAGATCGAGAAAAACCTCAAAACCCACAACACAGTTAAATAAGTACTTTAGGGAAATGGGTAAGTCACTTGTCTTTAATTGACCGGTACTTCTGAGGTTTTCTTCACGTTCACTTCAACTGTTTAAATTGGCGGACTTCATCAACTGTATTACTGAAAAGGGATGAACAACAGAACGAAAAAGGTAAGTTCTATTTTTTGCATTTGAAAGTGGATTTGTTGCAAAAGTGAATAAGTAAGAAAACTAGAGGATGGATTTCTCTTTTTCCTTGTGCATTTCATGTCAGTTTATGACTTTGCACTTAAGCTTTATGTACGAAACAAGATATGTCAAGAATTGTAGAGAATAGCGAGGTGCTTCTTTAGAGATCTTTGTACTTTAAATAATAATCGTTAGTATTAAAAGTATATATCAATCGTCACATTTATTCTTCTTGAAAATATTTCACTTTGTACTTTTTCTCTATATTCTTTTTCCTCTTACTTTCTTCCTTCTTGCTTTTTTCTTTACAGATGTTTTTCTTTTCTTCTGTTTTCTTTTCTCGTGCTTTTTCTTTCCTCCTGATTTTTTATTTTCTCGTGTTCTCTTCTTTTCTATCCTATTGTGAGACCTTAGTTGTCATGCTGTTCATGATGTGTCACATGTCTATTTATTACCGCCTCAAAAACTCTGCCTTCATACCTCTTTCTTCAATTTTTTTTCACAAAGCTGTCTATGTAAAGAAAACCATGTTCTTCCCTTGTTCCTTTTCCTATTAATTTTCTTTTTTTTGAAAATAACCATAATTCAACAAAATAATTATTAGACGTTAGTTCGATTAAATTTTTTTGCTTCATGTGATTTAAATATTAAAGCTTTTAAACTTTTACATGTGGTTAGAATCTGTCTACTTTTACAAATCAGAAAACTATGTTCAAAACAAAACTAATAAGTTAAATGGTTATGATCACAAGACGTTTTTCGTTTTGATAAATATGTATTATAGCATGTATTCGGGTATTTTACTCCTCTTGTTATTAAAATAAGCGTCAATTCTGATGCCATAGGGGCGTCTTATTTGGTGGCAAGCAAAGAAAGTTATACTATGATATCGCTTTCCTTCTCAAATGACAAGCTGGTTACTTGAACAATTACTTAACTGTAATACTAGGTGTTCCTATTTTCTAAACACTCTGCCTTCTTTGTCATACTTACAATAACATGCCAACAGAGCATGAAATACATTGATCAATTCTCGACACTGATAAGTGGAATCTTTTTTTATTCTCAATAAACCATAATGTAACCTCAATGTTTTCTTAATTGATCCACAACATTGATAGAAGAGAACACAAATAACTGAAGTGGTTAGCAACTCGAGTACAAATCATATAGCAGTTAATCACAAAGATAATGGTTTATGATAATGATAAAAAGTCAGTTAATAACCCTTACCAACATAAATACGTTATACGTGTATAGTAATGTGTTTACTGTTAAATTACAAATGACAGCAAAACATATATACATTTCTGTTTCACTTAGTAAGTTTTCACTTCACGTCTAAATTAATATTCAAGTTTTGAGATATAGTATATTCCAGCACATAAAGGTGTTTGCTTTTTTAACCCAACCGAGGTGTTCATATGCCTTTTCCAAAATATTTTCCAACGGTGTCTTGATCATTACTCCTAACTTTTCCAGCCATAAATCTAGACCCTTTGTCACATTCTTTAGACCTTTTTCTACAATAGGTACCATTTGGGGAGTTTAGAAGTCCCACAGATATTTTATTGCATTTTTGAATCTTGATATTGCTCTTCCTTCTTCCTTTGTCTTTCCTGAATCTTTCATCAACTGATATGACAATGTCAATTACATTGTAACTTCTTTTCAATAGTTCACAAGAATAAGGTTGAGTCTTTGCATCTAAAACATGGTAATATTATACATCAATATTCCATAGCACGGTGATAATTTCATTTTCTACACACGTCCCTTGTGTACAATAGCTTTGTCCCAGTTCTCCTTTTTTTCGGATTGGTATTTGTAGCATAGGTTCCAGGACACTCTTTTTGCAACATTGTTATGGTATTACTTGTAGTTTTTGTGAACCACTTTTCATAATGTATTTACTTTAAAACCATGATTATCGGGGTGTTAAACGCCATTTCATGGATAAAGCCCCACATTCAGCACCTAGCAACAAGCCAGGAAAGGTGAATGAAGACATATGCATTGAAGCGACGAAAAGTGAAATGATATAGGCATAGGAAAACAGTAGCATCGCTTTAATTTTGCAAGTGATACCGAAGAACAAGTAATGAAAAGCACATTTGTGAAACGGTTGTTGTTGTATGACAACAACTCATGACTCTAGCTACCCTACACTCCTAGTCTAATGACTGACAATATATAGAAAGATATTTTATCTCTAGTACTAAGCCTGGTATTGCAGTATTGAATCCAGATTGAATATTTGTTTTTGCCCTGTTTGATGACAAAACAAAAAAAATAGCGTAGAATAATGGTAGCTTTAAAGCTACAACTATTTCTATGCTACTCCTTCTCCTTTTCCTCTTACTACTATTGCTACTACTACCATTACTACTATTACTACAGCTAATATTACTACCACCAATAAGTAGTAGTGCTACTACTATTAGTACTATTTCTGTTACCACTACTATGACTACTACTACTGCTACTATTATTGCTATTCCTACTAATATTTCTACCACTAATATACTGCTATTCTATTAGTACTACTACTATTAGTACTATTTCTGTTACTACTACTACTACTACTACTACTACTACTACTACTTCCATTGTTACTGGGTCCTATTTTTACTGAGGGTTATAGCTTGTTCTTGGGTAGCGAAAATCAATTTTACTCCCACTTACATCCTCATGTATCTCTCGAACAAATTGCCCATGCATTATTCTTATTACTATTAGTATTAATATAGGATATTATACAATTATTACGTAGTGAAATCATTAAAGATAACATCATTATTATCGAGTGGTTACACACCATCTAGTGATGGATAGATGAAAAACTTACATTCAGCACCCAGCAACAAGCCAGGCAGTTTGAATGCAGGCAGATGTACTCTAGCCACAAGAGTGAGATGAAACAGAAATGAAATTACTATTATTATTATTATTATTATTATTATTATTAT
>RDPX01000385.1:156524-168158 GCA_003991215.1 Morbakka virulenta | reverse complement strand
GAGAGAGAGAGAAAAAGAGAGAGGGAGAGAGAGAGAGAGAGAGAGAGAGAGAGAGAGAGAGAGAGAGAGAGAGAGAGAGAGAGAGAGAAAGAGAGAGAGACAGAGAGAGACAGAGAGAAAGAGAGAGAGAGAGAAAGGGAAAGGGAGAGTGAGTGAGTGTAAGAGTGTTTGTGTGTGTGGAACTAAGTAGTAAGTAAGGAAGGCTACCTGTAATTGAATTGAATAAGGATAGTTATAAACAGTTTTAGTATATTGAGCTTCTTATCTTGTATTTTATCTGTAAGGTGGGAGACAGACAGACACAGATAGATAGACAGACAGACAGTTCACTGTGTATGAACTTACACCATTATAATTTAGAGATAAATAACATAATTCTTAACATTCTTTAGTGTGGTCTTCTCCTCACTATTCACATTATTAATTGGATATCAGGAAAGCAGGAAAATGTTAAGAAAACAAAAGGTAGTGCAGTTTTTGACAGGTAAGTCTTCCTCTTTTGTTGTTGTTATTTTTGTTTAGGAAGAGAATTGTGGTTGACTATAAGCAATAGTAAACTTGACTGGAAAGGAAGAAACTGTTTGTAAAAGTTTGAATGGAAGACATAAAAATGACTAATGAAAACACAACAAATGACCTAGAACTGATATTTTGATTTGATAGTAAATAGGAGAGGTACTAGGATGTGGAAACGATAATACAGCCAATGTTAACAGGAGAAAAAGCGAAGAGAAAGTTTATATAAACTGAGGAAATACGATATGGGTTATGTATGAAACAGGACAAGACAAGATAAAAGATTTCTAATAGACAGAAATGCATTTCAGACATCTGTATGAACAGCTATACCTTGAAGGAAGTTTGCGACACGAAGACGATGTGTTAACCTTTTGAAATTATTCGGGTTTTTCCTACTTTCTATACAGGAAGTCAATTTTTATACTTGTACTCACTGGGATATGTAGAGTTGTCACCCCATCGCCTAAATATGGCATTGATGAACACACACGCTTCAAGAGTTATCATGCCCAGGCCTTGACATTTTGAAGTAACAGGTTTGGGTGTAAAACAATGTAGGTTTAATACTGGTATCTCCAACTAGAAGCTGTGGTGTAATATATCCCGTTCAAAACATTGTTTCTCAGATTTTAAAGGCTGTTTAGGGGCTTTTAAGAAAATTAATCATGCTTGGGTACTATTGCTTTCAAGCTCTACTGTTATTTTTTGGTAGCCAGTAAATCCTCCTTTTCGGTGTGATCTTGGTCATTTTGAATAATCTGTTAACTGTCCTTTTTTTCACTGCATTAATTAATCTCTTTCCTTTTGACTCTTCGCTCCTAGTGAAGGTAATTGGTCGCTTGCGTTCTGTATAGGAGAAAATAATATGAAGTATAATAGCAGTGAAGTTGAATGTCACCAGTCATTAGTGATGCAATAAATTGTTGTTTTTAGTTTTGTGTTTATCGGGAATTCATGTCTTTCATATTGTTTTCCCCCTTTGCTTTAGTTCGTTACATTGGTCCGTTGAGCAGGTAAGTTTGAAAACTGATTTTTTAAAATCTGAAAACAAAATGTGATTTCAGGGTATAATCTTATTACCTCCCTACTTGCCACGTTTTAAAGTTAGTCATATTTGTTGTATTTTTCTACTTTAAAGTTTTTCACTGTTATACTTTTAAAATTTTGTCAGCCAATATGTGCCCAGTTTATCTACAAATCGAAGGAGACGGTAATCTTTTTTTAAGGCGTTTGTTGTAATACTGAAGAAGTTTTTGAGAGAAAGAAGATTTTATTGGGGCAGAACAAGGGAGCCCATGTTTAGATTAGAATACGTTGGTACATATATGGTAGTTATTCCTATCCTCTGCCAGAAAATAATTAAAGGTTTACCCTTTAAGTTCTATCCTGCTTTGATCATTTACAATGCTAGAGGGAAAAAACATAAAGTATTTAGTACCTGATCACAAGACACTTAAAAACAAACAGTCGGACAGAGGAAGGACAGACAGGCAGACAGACACAGAGGCAGAAAATCTGGTAGACGTTAAAATATTTATTTAGTAGCATATCCAGCTCCGCAAAAGCCTAGCTTATTCCGTTTCAAGGATTAATTCCTTTGGGGAAATTGAGCAAGCTTACTGAAAGACAGGTTCGATGACAAACAGATACATACATACACCTAACCCACTCATGCACCACCATTCACACGAAATACTTTATACTGAGTTTTATCGCGATTCAGAAATGCTAGTTCATTGGGTCAAGTATTCACCATTTCTTTTTAAGTGAAATTATTTTTCTTCCTTCCCTTTTTTGCAGCTCTTTTTAGCCGCATTAATTGTGAACCTTGCACTGAAATTTGTCTTAATGGAAATACGGGAATCCCTTCAAACTACTGGTGTTGCTGGTCTAAGGAGATTGCGACAAATCTCTAAAAACCTAACTACCGTGCAATTGGAAAGGACGGATCAGCCTGATACGACTGCAGTAACACCAAAACCAACGCCCAAGTTTGATTTGGTATGCTAATATTTACATTTTTGACACTTTGTTTTATTTTTATTTTAGTATTTGTTTATGACCAGAAAGAGCATTTTTAATGAAAAGTCTAGCACAGGAAATAATAAAAGCATAACTGTTAGCAATTGTCTCGCAGCCCACTCGAGAGCATCTTGAGTGGGCTACGAGAAGGTGATAAAAAAAGGTGATAGGTAAACTTTGTGCATTTAATCAATAAATTCCTTTTTAATGAAGGGCTAAAAGAAGGAGGGAAGATTAGCAATTATTATTGAATCCGATTGGTGAATCTGCTTTGGTGTTAATCGTGGGAATGTTGAATCTTGGTGGGTTAGAATTGCTTGAAAGAAATTTAACACAAAGATGGCGTGATATCATGTAGTGTTGTTCTAGAAGTTGGTCACAGGTTAACTTTGCTGCTAAAGAACTAACCCATGGAAGATGATTTGCTTATTTTTGAATTAGATGTGTTAGTTTGGGTGTGTCCTGTCAATGTTGGAGAAAACAGTTAATAAATAAATGTTTGCTGGGAAAATTGTTTTAAACGATCACTGCTTGATAAAAGAGTCACGGGATGCAAACAAAGAAGAATATTTGTATCGATCGGCATTGATAAAAGTGTTACATTAGCATATCGCGGAATAAGTGTGAAGGAAACAACGGTAAGAACCATCCCAAGAGATAATATTCTAAATCCTTAAAAACAAAATATAGATAAGTTTTTTAGGCCATATTGTATGATTGTGATTGTAGAGAACTTGGTTGAGTTGGTAAACCCTTCAGAACTTAAAGGTGACTGCATGTCTTGAAAATCGTGGACGCGCCCAGACCTTGTTTTGGCACAAGCTGCGTGTTTCGTAGATTGAGGGATAGCTAGTTGGCCAGATAGATAAATGGATAGATGCATAGATGGATGGATGGATAGATCGATAGATGGATAGATCGATCGGTAGATAGATAAATAGATAGATAGACAGATAGATAGATAGATAGATAGATAGATAGATAGATAGATAGATAGATAGATAGATAGATAGATAGATAGATGGATAGATGGATGAATGGATTGATAAGTAGATGGATAGATAGATGGATAGGTTGGTAGGTAGATAGAAAGAAATAAAAATCGATGGATGGGATGGATGGAATGGATGCTGTGTTGTGGTTTTTAAGCAATGATTGCGACGTATTTTATGGTGCTTCTAACTTAATTATTTTGGTCATAACAACGACTGCCCTTACTTTCTGTAAGTTTTTGTGTTGAGTTTTGGGGATTTTCTTTTCACATACAGGAGTTGTTACCAACTTTAACAGATACAGAAGTAGAGAACCTCATTGAAACAAAACAAGTTGCACTACATTCACTAGAGTCATCACTAAAAGATTACGAAAGAGCAGTACAGATCAGGTATTTATTTTAATGGTTTCAGTTACCATGATTAGGAGCCATTATATATATATATATATATATATCCAGTTTTCTCTCTCTCTGTGTGTCTCTGTGTGTGTGTGTGTGTGTGTGTCTCTCTCTCTCTCTCTCTCTTTCTCTCTCTCTCTCTCTCTCTCTCTCTCTCTCTCTCTCTCTCTCTCTCTCTTACACACTTTCTCTCTCTCTCTGTGCCCAGTAAACAGGCTTAATAAATTTGCATGTAAATATAATTGATTACTTTGACAATTTTTGTGGACACAAAGATCCAATAACTATTCACGATGTTAATGTTCTTTGCCAACACATTTAGATTTCATATGAATTTAGAAAAAAAACATTAAATGTGTTTTTTACTCCATGGGAAACAATTTGGCAGTATGATAGAAATGTAGCTTTTTTTATTATTGAAGAATTGTCTTTTAAAGCTTATGCTTTTGAGATTAAAGCTGAAAAACAGAAGCAGAGTAGCAATGGCCTTCAGTTGAGGATAAAATCTATTTACATTGTAAAGGCCTTTGAATAATGAAGTTGGTCTTGTTTCCAAACAAATTTACCCTATTAATATCTTTTATTTTACGCACTAGACCTTTTAAAACACTTTTTTTGGCAGTATGAATTATGATTATCTTGTTTGTGTATTTATTTGTTGTTTGGGTTTTTTCATTAATGCAAACTTCAACTGAATGTTATGATGACATTGCATGTGGTACTGTGGGTGTTGATGTTTGACCTAATTATTGTTGTTGACTTACATTTCGCAAGGAAAATGTGGGCTGATGTGGCACATAGATTAAGGGAGAATGTTCTATTTAAAGTACCTCCGGTGAATTTATAAGGAATATTAAGAGTGGGGAAAAACCTGCAATTGAGGGGGACTTGTAAGAGAACTTGATGCATTTCTACAGTGTTGTAATGTATTTTAACTTCTATGACCTGCAGGAGAGCAGTCATCGCTAAGAGACTGAGAGAAAATGGACAAGCTGTAGAAGGTGTACCTTGGGCGCACTTTGACTACAAGAAGGTAATTAAATTGTAGAATTGACATGTCATTTTTTAAAAGCTCATTACTTCTGTTTAGCCGCCCATATTATTGACGTTGGGTGAGCTATCCTGGATGCTATATTCTTGAGCACCATCAATCAAACCATAACCTACAGGCACTCAAATTGACAGTAGTTATCGCTTGTTTTTGGAGTGAGCTCCGTTTGTAAGCAGAGGATGTAGCCTGCATTGCTGCCTAAGATTTATTGATCTTGTACTATTTCAGTGGGAAGAAAGCAATGTTAAGTAATCTTAAAACGTATTTTTTGTAAAAGGCAAACGCTTTGATGAAACTCACCAGAAAAGCACGTTTTGAAAAAGACAGAGTATGTGATGTGCAACTTGGCACTTCTTATCATTTTTAGCAGCAGTGCCTACTTTTAAAAGAGATTAGGCCTTTACCTAGGTTCCAATAGCCGCCAACCCTCGTTGATATATTGGGGTGCTATGTCATGTTACTTTGCAGTCATTTTTAAAAATGTTAAAGGTATTCCTCAGTGATATTTTAGGCAAGAAAGTGAGGTGGAATCAAGTATTGACTGCATAATGTTTTCTGTGATTCGATTAAAGTATGTTGAATTTCTAGACCTACCCAACCCCTGCTAATCGCTTTTAAGATTCAAAGGTTTTTTTTCCCCAAGGTAAGCGAACCGAAGGCTTTTCGTTACCCTGTAGTTGCTTCAGCTTTAACTAGTAGGGCAAGATTCATGATATAGAAAGGAATAAGTTATAATCTTTTTTAGATTTATGAAATGTAGTAAATCATTTATACTAAATAGGTGTTTTAAAGACCAAACTAAGAAAGTTCTGCTACGTCACTTTACCATTCTTTGGTATAAAAGAATTAAATGGGACTTTAAATACGTAAGTCTCTGTCAATCGAGAAAAAAACTTTTTCGTTGATAAATATAAGGACCGGCGTTTTAACCCTTTAATGCTATACCTGAATTTTTTTATCTCATTGAATTTTTAAGGTATTTGGAACTTGTTGTGAGAATGTCGTTGGGTTCTGTCCACTACCCCTTGGTGTAGTTGGGCCACTTGTTGTGGATAAGAAACAGTATTATGTGCCAATGGCAACAACAGAGGGATGTCTTGTTGCAAGCACAAACCGTGGATGTTCCGCACTACGGGTAAGTATGAGTACAGTCTTTTGTATATACAGATTATCCCTGCATATGTTTAATATTTACAGCTTTGTTTTAGGGAGAAAATTATATGTAATAGGTACTAGATGGTTCCATTCCCATCAAGAGCAGGCTTTGGATTAATTATGATCACCGACGTGCATGATCTGTTGTGCGAGTTTATTTTTTGTTAATTAAATAGTGCTCAACAATGTATCGTTCATTGCATTGTTATGATATCCAAAACGGAGTTCAATTTCGGCCCTTTTAACAATTTAGATGGCATGTACATTTAGATACTTGATAAAAAGCCCCAGACAAAACAACAATTGTATGAAATGCCGTCAGTATTGTGGTGTCAGTTTGAAGTGAGCGAGTTGTTTTCTGCCTCATGTACCACCCCTTTTCATACAAGGAAGAAGCTTTTAGGCGCTGGAACATTCGTACAGATGATCAGGAAGTGGGGCAAAATCGACGCCATTAGTTAAGAATTTGACCTGCCCTTGAAGTTTAAATAGTTATGGTTTAATGACTGATCTATAATATTTAAAAAGATATACATTGCAGACTTGTATTACTCTTGTTCCTTGTTTTATTACCTTTAAAGGCATCTGGAGGAGTTTCGAGTTTTTTGATAGGTGATGGAATGACCAGAGGACCAGTCGTAAGACTGCCGACAGCAAAGGATGCCAGGTGTGGTCATGTTTGGTTTTATGTAAATGTAAAAGTGACAGAACTAACCTGAGCCTGCCAAAACTTTTGATGCAGTTTTCGTAATCCCACTTCCAATGGAAACACGTCTTTGTCTGTTACGTCCGAGAATCCGTTCAAAATAGGGTGTATTGTGTCTCGTTTTATGTAAAGGCTAAGAATTTAGAAGCGGAAGGTTAATATAAAGTTGGATTCAAATTTATCCACAGACGGGACCCTTGTTTCTGTTCCATATGGCGATAAGTATGAATCTTACCGGAAGCTATTTCTTTGCCTAGCAGGGTTTATTTGTTTTGCCAACATTATTTTACTACTTTTGAGATAAAGGGATACATCCAAACCCCAGGATCAGGCTAGGGTAAGGGTAAGTTCCCAAGGATTAAGTTTCGGTATTAAAGATCAACTCGTGAATTTGTTAATACTTCTTGCACTTGTACAATTTCATCGCAAAGCATCCGAATGGCATTTTAAAGGCAGATTATAAGAACCGTCTGTTTGACAGTTGTGGCCGTTCTCTTAAAACTAACTATTCTTTTTTGTCTTTATTTTAGCATCATTAAGCATTGGCTTGAATTACCAGAACACTTTGAAAAGCTGCAGGATGCATTTAGTTCAAGTAGCAGGTTAGTTAATGACTATTCCTATGCTCTTTAACACACCCCGTGAAGTGCTTTGTATTATCTCACTCATGTACACGTCCGTTTCTGTTCCTGAATGTATCAACAGTCTTCCTTAAAGCTTAGGATCTTTTTTATCTTAGGTATTTTCCACTTCCTCACCTGGCGATGTCCTGTTGAAGAAACTCTCTTGTAGAGGAATGAAAAACAGTTTTTTGAAAACCAAACGGAAGACCATTCTCTTGTATAGGTCTGTCAATATCTGGGCTGATCCTTAGTTAAAATCAGGATTTATAAATAGCCATAGCATGTTTCTCTACCCGTAAACACTTCTTTTTACCATGATTGTTCAATTATTATTCATTTTCATATAGTGCTTACTAAAGCTTATCACCAGCCAATTATTTGGGTCGTGTCCAAGTTATTTGAAAATACAAATTATGGTTTGAAAAAGGTGCAGATTAGCAATTCTTAAAAATCTTAATTAGCGTCAACAAGAATGAAAAGCAGATATTTGGTAAAACAAAGCAAATCATTATTAGATTCTGAACGTCATCATATTTTTCTATAAGAAAATGACCTAGATAGCAGTATATTTACTTAATTAGATTATCGAGTTAGATCACTACTGAAGGCAGGAGATTTGTTCATTTAAATACGGAGACAGCATCATTTCTCTGAGCATTGAAACCCATTCTTAGCTTCATAATGTTTGGATCACTTCAGACTTTCACATTAATAAGGGTTATTCCTTTGGGCTGTGCTAAACAAGGACGTTTAAAGTTCCTTTGAAAAGCGAAACACTGCAGCAATTATCCAGCAATTATCCTTTTTTTTTTGCTTTGCTTTTAATAGCTGTTAACTGTTGTTGATCTCATTTTTTACAGTCCATTCCTTAGCAGACGTAATTAAATAGATTATGCTGCATGGTTAGTAGGTTGATAACTATATACGTAGTATATCATACTTTGTCAGCCATATCTCTAACTAAAACTATGTGTAAACGAGACCCACGGTATGAGTGTTAATATGCTTTTACAGACGTCAAGACAGAGCACTGCGGTTAGTTCGAACATTACCCTTTAACTTGGGATTTTAGTAATACAAGGTACATAATTGAGTACTGTATTTCCAGAAATACCCCCCCCTCCCCCAGATAATTGTTCATAAATTTCATATTTTACTGCAGTGTTTATTCCACACAGATGAATGACAGGTAAAGGTGGACTTAAAAATTAGTTAATTACATTACTTTCCCATTTTTCAGCTTGAAAAACACAATTTCGGCACACGTGATTCAGCCTATACATGTAGAGTGGTTTTGTTTGAAGAAATAAAAGCAGTACAAGTTTCACAATTTAAGGCCAAATGCAGTAAGCATAGAAGTCTTGACATGCCTTGATGTATACGAAATAGAATCATACAAATACATCGATGTATTATGAGGAGTATTTCTCGTAGCTCAACCCAGTTGTTGGCTTTCGTTGATTGATTTTATTTACATCGCCGTAATCCACGTTACCAACAGCATAATTATCTTTTTCTCTGATCTATTCTAGGTTTTGCCAGCTGAAATCAGTGCACTGTGCTGTTGCCGGTCGTCTCCTATACATCCGATTCAGAGCAATTACAGGAGATGCCATGGGAATGAACATGGTTTCAAAGGTTAGTTCAGATTCTTCACAACGATAACCTATAAGTCTGAGACTGTATTTTTGTCATTTTTTCAAGGCAAAAATACCTTTGAAATTAGGTGTTGCCCCCCCCCCATAATGGCTGCTGATGGAATCGCCAGCAGACGAAATGAATTTTAGGGGGTGTAGATGTAAATAACATGTGCAGAGCGTGAAAACTTGGGTGTTCCTTGTTATGGCTAAGAAAGAGCGCCTCCTGAAGATAATAGCGGAAAGCCGCTTCATGTTCCCCAAAAAGCTTGCTTGTATTGAAATCTCAATATCAAAAGCAATCAGAAACAACATTTGAAACGCTATATGCAATGGTGCCATATTTCCGATGTTAAAGTCAGCGGTCGGTGGTGGTATATGTTCTGGTAGAATGTAATTAACAAGCAAGAGGACGACGAATCTACAGAATTGTAAGATATGGCCAAACTTGATAGAAAGCCTGCTCATCCCACCCTTTAACTGTTCCCACAACTTCCATTATATTGTAATAATTTAGTTAGTTAGAAGGTTGTTCAAATGAAAAAAATGTCAAAGTCAACATGAAAAAGGTGATTTCGAAATGACGTGGTAAAGAATAGGGTATTTAAGAAACTGAGGAAATGGTATTAAAAAATATTTTGGCCAAACCTCATTTTCCAATACTGAAAGTTTTTAAAGAGTTGCTTGTAATGCTTCTGCCAGCTTTAGCTCAGGAAGATAGCTACATCTATCATTCAATCATCAAGCACACTAATTATTTTTAGTAACTTAAAAAGAAAAAAATTGAATATCTAAAAACAAAAAACCCTGTTATTTTTACAAGTATTTATGAAAATTTCGAAAGGATTAAGTAATATAATATTGTAAATGCTAAAATTTAACATTTTACCATGTTAATAGGGGTTTTAGCTNCATACATACATACATACATACATACATACATACATACATACATACATACATACATACATACATACATACATACATACATACATACATACATACATACATACATACATACATACATACATACATACATACATACATACATACATACATACATACATACATACATACATACATACATACATACATACATACATACATACATACATACATACATACATACATACATACATACATACATACATACATACATACATACATACATACATACATACATACATACATACATACATACATACATACATACATACATACATACATACATACATACATACATACATACATACATACATACATACATACATACATACATACATACATACATACATACATACATACATACATACATACATACATACATACATACATACATACATACATACATACATACATACATACATACATACATACATACATACATACATACATACATACATACATACATACATACATACATACATACATACATACATACATACATACATACATACATACATACATACATACATACATACATACATACATACATACATACATACATACATACATACATACATACATACATACATACATACATACATACATACATACATACATACATACATACATACATACATACATACATACATACATACATACATACATACATACATACATACATACATACATACATACATACATACATACATACATACATACATACATACATACATACATACATACATACATACATACATACATACATACATACATACATACATACATACATACATACATACATACATACATACATACATACATACATACATACATACATACATACATACATACATACATACATACATACATACATACATACATACATACATACATACATACATACATACATACATACATACATACATACATACATACATACATACATACATACATACATACATACATACATACATACATACATACATACATACATACATACATACATACATACATACATACATACATACATACATACATACATACATACATACATACATACATACATACATACATACATACATACATACATACATACATACATACATACATACATACATACATACATACATACATACATACATACATACATACATACATACATACATACATACATACATACATACATACATACATACATACATACATACATACATACATACATACATACATACATACATACATACATACATACATACATACATACATACATACATACATACATACATACATACATACATACATACATACATACATACATACATACATACATACATACATACATACATACATACATACATACATACATACATACATACATACATACATACATACATACATACATACATACATACATACATACATACATACATACATACATACATACATACATACATACATACATACATACATACATACATACATACATACATACATACATACATACATACATACATACATACATACATACATACATACATACATACATACATACATACATACATACATACATACATACATACATA
>RDPX01000385.1:144024-151524 GCA_003991215.1 Morbakka virulenta | reverse complement strand
TAATGATCTGTACATCAGGTAAGCTTGAGCGACAGCTTTACTTTTTTTAGTCAGGCAGGAGTTTCGGTGTTTTTGGAAAATACTATAGACCTTCGTATGATCTGTTTTGAGAGGTTGTAATGACAAGCCATGGAACCATTAATATTCAAAAAGATATGTTTTAATCTCACATAATATTTTTTATTATGATTGCTTTTGTACTTTAATTGTCCAGCTGTACTAAGCCTGCAAAGATTTTAAAGAGCTTTCTTAAGATTGAATCAATTTTAAGACATCTCTTGTACCTATTACACAGTGATTTCCTGGATTAATTCCCAATGACCGTTGCGAAAGTCTTAATGAGATCTCTGTTAAGACCAATAACTGTAGGGGTGGTCGTCACGCTAGTGCCTTAAAATGTTTGAACTTCAAGCTTTAGATTTAAGTATTTCTCGACTTTTTTTTTTCTTTTCAAAATTAACTATGCTTAATGATCACACATTCAATGTGCAGCATAAAATTCCACAGACGTTTGTCCTTCTTGTTCTCCGTTACAGCTCCCTGCTAATTGCTTGATTATTTTTTCTCCGTCAAAAAAACATCGTTAGTGCAACGCAAAAAGATCGACGGTTGAAGCAACAACCAAGTGTCAAAAAAAAGCTACAAATCTTGCACCAAAAACAAAAACTATTTTGAGTAAGCCCGAGAAATGTTTGATAGCAGACCAAAAACTATTAATATACAAAAACATATCAAAAGCATTACTGGTCTTTTTTGTTAAAAGCGTGAATTTGAAAATTTTGTTAAATTTTACCAAACTATTTGATTCTTTCTCCTCTTGTTGCTACATTCGAACTTTCCGTATGTAGCTCTGCGAAGACAGTTTTCATTGTCTACTTCTTCAAAGAAACAACTTTTGAGTTGAGTACAGTCGCCTGCAAGTCGTTTAACAAAACGCCCAAGCTCTCCATTGAGCTGCAGCAGATATAATCTTACCCAGCATTGGTATGCACTCAACGGCAGACTGTCTTGATTCGAACACTTGCTTGATGGCACCAGTTCACAGGAACATTCGGGCTGTTGCTTGTTTTGTTATAATTTGACACCAGTAAAAGAAAGAACAAATTGTAATATATATTTCGGTCTCGATCTTCATGGTACACATTGTGCATGAATCGGTTATATTTACTAACGTAGTCAGATTTTGATTCGAGGGCATGGCCTTAGGAGGGAATTATTAGACCTGAAATTTTTCTCCGCAGCTCAACTTTTGCCATGTAATCATACGGATTTTCTGTTGTCCTTACTTTATTTACCCATGGTTATCCATCAATTGCATCAATACACACCCGGCCACCATGTTTTTTTACTATGATTTGAGGTTTTTCTTTTCCTTTCGGAACAGTTATTCTTTTCTATTCCATTGACGGGCCACAATCAGTGTGAACCAGTGGGAACTTTGATTCCTATTTTTAATGGTACGAACTCATTTCCACAACTACCGTACAGTACTGATTTTTTTTTCCATAACATTGTAGCATTGCCTTTTTGATATTAAAATAAATGCTTTTCTGTTATGTTAAATTGCAGCTGTAGTATGCCTTCAGTTGAGGTTGGCACAGTTGGTGGTGGAACAAATTTACCAGCACAAGCTGCATGTCTTCAGGTTAGTGCTTTTATTTTTTAGAATTTGATTATGCTTTGCGACAACAGAGAGTTGGAGACCGGGATTTTTTTGGTAGTTGAGAGGAAAGGAAAGCTTTATTGAAAGGAGGCGCTGTTTATTGTCACAAAACGTACAATGACGTATTATATATACTTAAATTGCTGAAGCTGTGTGTTGGGGGGTGGGTGGATGGGGTGCTTATTTGGAGAAATAATGTACCCCATTTATTTTAACGCTTGCATTGAGGGGAACCTTGGGACAGACATTAATGCCAGATTACACAAAGCTTTAAGAATACCTATTTACAGGAAGTACTTCTTTACAGATAATGTAGACACGTTTTAGTGTAAGATTTGTTACGTACTGTTGCCCGTAAAATTAGTTATATACCACCCAGACTGAATCAGAAACAGGCACACTTGATTTTATTTGTAGACAATACGACATATAAACCAAGGTGGAAGAAGGAAGAAAGAAATAGGAATTATTTAAAGTGAGCAAAATTTCCCCCTCTACCATATGTTTTTAACGTTTTGATGTCGTACACCTTTAGATGATGGGTATCCATGGCAGCGGTGGTGTTGTTGGTGAAAACTCGGGTACGCTGGCAAGAATCGTATGTTCTACGGTGTTGGCAGGCGAGCTTTCTCTGCTTTCTGCACTGGCGGCAGGACATTTGGTTAAAAGTCACTTAAAGCATAACAGGTTTGTAATAGTTGATTTTGGTAGATATTGTTAAAATTTTTTGACCGATTATTTCCAACGCATTTGTAAGAATAATCATGTTCAGTTTAAGAACTGCGTGACCTAAATGGCAACTGTTGTCTTGTTTGACAGAGAAAGCATTATGCTGCCAAGTGTTATCTCATGTAATCGCAATTCGAAGTATTTTTTATATCCACGCCCATCATTGTATGCACTCTTTTTTTAAAGGTCGACAGAGTTGAAAAGTCAGCTACCGAAGTTTAAATGTCGTCATTGTGAATGTATGCCGTGATATTTTGTTTACCAGACAAAAGCACTAGTCAGATGTAGCCTTAATTCAGGCTGTGATTATTTGAGTTTAAGAGCGTGGTTTCTTGGAATAGAGTTTAATTGGATTTCTTGACGGAAAAATAATAGCCAGATACATGCAGTGATAAACAATAGTTAGAATATCAAAGGTCACGTAGAGGTTTATGTCACGTGCTCCCTGCACACCAATAGGAATCGTCACAGTGTTCTCATTTTGTTTGTTCTATAATAACAGGCGTTTGGGATTGTTTTATAAAAATATAAATTTTTTTTTATAAAAATTGTTTATACAAGCGACAAATTGTTATTATTATTATTATTATTATTGTTATTATTATTATTATTATTATTATTATTATTATTATTATTATTATCATGCATCATCATTATTATCATTATGTACAAAATACCTTGAATTGCATTTTGAGATAAACACCATGTCTCAACCAGTGATCTAGAGCGAAAGAAATCGGAAGTTTTGTTGTCTAAGGTAAAGTAAGGTACAAAAGAAAAGTGTAAAAATATCTATAGAAATGTAATCAGAAAAGTATATTTTGGAAAAAACCCAAACAAACTATGTCTGAAGTATAAATTAGATATAAAAACATAAAAAAAATGAATGCTATTTCCATTAAGGTTCACGAACATCAAAAACGATATTTCACTACATTATGGTTATAAAAGAAATTTCTTGGTGAAGATAATTCAGATAGTAAGTGTTATTATTATTATTATTATTATTATTATTATTATTATTTTATTATTATTGTTGTTGTTGTTATTGTTGTTATTGTTGTAAAAGGAAAAGGAAATGTATAAACCTGTGAAGAGTGTAAAGTGTTTGAAACACCTTTTAAACGTTGTTTTTTTTGACAGGGCTCCAAACGGATCTGGTGTCAAGTGTCCAGTGTTATGAGAAAGTGTTTTAACACCCCGTATTCAAGCCGATAGCTTGCAGTCAACAGGCGCTTTCGGACAGGTCAACTGGCGCCAAGCAGATGAGTGGCATTGCTATCAAGAAAAAATGTACAGAGAGATCGAAAAAGATTATTTTCACCATAAGAACAAAAATGTAGTGCCGAGTTCAGAAAGTAGGCTGTTTGATATCACTTCGTTCCGGTAGAAAGTGGTTGTGTCCAAAAGATGAATGATTGAAAACATATACAATTCCTGGTGATAATTGATGGTTTTCAGAAATACATGGTATGTGATGGTATTGCGTGTGCTGACGGTTGCTTTTTAAAAGGTTCATTGGTTTGTTGTAATCTCGGCAGGGAAGTGCCAGAGTAATGACTGCATTTTTAGTAATGACAATTGTAGAAAACACATGAGCCAACTTCTCATTTATTCTGTAGAATAATGTATTCACAAATACAAAATGACAATCATGATCTTACTTGGCAGTAAATTTCTTTCTTACTTTTTCAAGGTCGTAGTATGACAAGTTGACATTGCAAGTGATTGTTGTTGTATACAAGTACGCTTATACTTTTCGTTGCCATCGTTAGATAAGCTTTGCATTGATATGATTTTTATTGATGTATGATTTAAAACTTCAATCGTAGTGACTTAAAAACAATGTTTTGTTGTATGACATTAAATTGATTGTTGACTCCACCCCGTCCCTGTTACTCTATTTACTTTATACAATTTATTACAATATAGAAAGTAGAATATATACAGAGTATGTAAGATATGCTTGAAATTTTAACTGACTTTATTTTACGGGTATGTTAATTCGTTTAACAAAAATAGTACAGAACTCCGTTTCTGATCGATTAAAAGCCATAACGCGTATTAGAAAATATTCAATCAGAAATGTGGTGCGTACTCGAGATCCTTTACATTTCAAAGCAGACACCGAGCTAAAAATTAATATAAACTGAAANAAGTGTTCTCGTTGTTTGTTCTATAATAACAGGCGTTTGGGATTGTTTTATAAAAATATAAATTTTTTTTTATAAAAATTGTTTATACAAGCGACAAATTGTTATTATTATTATTATTATTGTTATTATTATTATTATTATTATTATTATTATTATTGTCATGCATCATCATTATTATCATTATGTACAAAATACCTTGAATTGCATTTTGAGATAAACACCATGTCTCAACCAGTGATCTAGAGCGAAAGAAATCGGAAGTTTTGTTGTCTAAGGTAAAGTAAGGTACAAAAGAAAAGTGTAAAAATATCTATAGAAATGTAATCAGAAAAGTATATTTTGGAAAAAACCCAAACAAACTATGTCTGAAGTATAAATTAGATATAAAAACATAAAAAAAATGAATGCTATTTCCATTAAGGTTCACGAACATCAAAAACGATATTTCACTACATTATGGTTATAAAAGAAATTTCTTGGTGAAGATAATTCAGATAGTAAGTGTTATTATTATTATTATTATTATTATTATTATTATTATTTTATTATTATTGTTGTTGTTGTTATTGTTGTTATTGTTGTAAAAGGAAAAGGAAATGTATAAACCTGTGAAGAGTGTAAAGTGTTTGAAACACCTTTTAAACGTTGTTTTTTTTGACAGGGCTCCAAACGGATCTGGTGTCAAGTGTCCAGTGTTATGAGAAAGTGTTTTAACACCCCGTATTCAAGCCGATAGCTTGCAGTCAACAGGCGCTTTCGGACAGGTCAACTGGCGCCAAGCAGATGAGTGGCATTGCTATCAAGAAAAAATGTGCAGAGAGATCGAAAAAGATTATTTTCACCATAAGAACAAAAATGTAGTGCCGAGTTCAGAAAGTAGGCTGTTTGATATCACTTCGTTCCGGTAGAAAGTGGTTGTGTCCAAAAGATGAATGATTGAAAACATATACAATTCCTGGTGATAATTGATGGTTTTCAGAAATACATGGTATGTGATGGTATTGCGTGTGCTGACGGTTGCTTTTTAAAAGGTTCATTGGTTTGTTGTAATCTCGGCAGGGAAGTGCCAGAGTAATGACTGCATTTTTAGTAATGACAATTGTAGAAAACACATGAGCCAACTTCTCATTTATTCTGTAGAATAATGTATTCACAAATACAAAATGACAATCATGATCTTACTTGGCAGTAAATTTCTTTCTTACTTTTTCAAGGTCGTAGTATGACAAGTTGACATTGCAAGTGATTGTTGTTGTATAC
This sequence comes from Morbakka virulenta, assembly GCA_003991215.1. Classification (NCBI taxonomy): domain Eukaryota; kingdom Metazoa; phylum Cnidaria; class Cubozoa; order Carybdeida; family Carukiidae; genus Morbakka; species Morbakka virulenta. The sequence continues at coordinate 145,716 of RDPX01000385.1, read as the reverse complement.
AAGTACGCTTATACTTTTCGTTGCCATCGTTAGATAAGCTTTGCATTGATATGATTTTTATTGATGTATGATTTAAAACTTCAATCGTAGTGACTTAAAAACAATGTTTTGTTGTATGACATTAAATTGATTGTTGACTCCACCCCGTCCCTGTTACTCTATTTACTTTATACAATTTATTACAATATAGAAAGTAGAATATATACAGAGTATGTAAGATATGCTTGAAATTTTAACTGACTTTATTTTACGGGTATGTTAATTCGTTTAACAAAAATAGTACAGAACTCCGTTTCTGATCGATTAAAAGCCATAACGCGTATTAGAAAATATTCAATCAGAAATGTGGTGCGTACTCGAGATCCTTTACATTTCAAAGCAGACACCGAGCTAAAAATTAATATAAACTGAAAGCCCCACATAAAAATTTTTGAATATATGTAATTACATATATTACTTACATTAGACAAAAAATCTACATAACTTTAACGTCAATAAGTACAAAATTTGTTTTCTATTACTGCACTTATGTAGTTGTCTGAGCGTCTCAAAACATTCCTATGGACGCCACAGCGCGCAAGTAAGACCTGTGCATAGCTCAGAACTGGTTATTTGAGGGTAGCCTCATATTCGAGTCGTGGCATGTAATCGATCATTAACAATCAGCTCCCAAGCAAGAGTATTCTGTACTATCTTGGTCAAGTTGGGGGGCTTAAAGTTTTGGTGCAGGAGGCATTTATTCGCTGGCATTTGAGGTGTTTGTGGTGCTTACCAAGTACTGACAACAAATGTCATGCATGTTCTAGCGAGGGTGCTAAGTTCTGGTCAAGTTTTATTTGACCATTTTAAAAGTATTAGAATGGATCTGAACATAGTTTGAAAGCAGAAAAGTGTTTCACATTAGATTATTTGCATCCACTTTTAAGTTAAGACTTAGAAGGCAATTCAAATTTTTTTTTTCTTGAGGAGGTATTAAGGAAAAGAGAAATCCAGTTATACCAAATCAAGCCTAGTCGTATTTTGAAGTGGAATTGGGTGTCAAACACGCGTGGTAGATTGATTTTAAGAACTCGATAGCGGTTAGAGGTTTAGACACCTGTAGAGCACACCTGCACAGTATTTGCCAAGTTTTGAGAAATTTTTATGGATAAACTTCGTCTATTGTTTCTTACACAGCCCCTCATTTTGGTTAAGCTGGTATGATTGAACGGCTTGAGCCGCTTAATAATTGGAAATATCGAATAACGATGGCCCTTTGGGTTGTAGTTTTATGCATCAAAAGTTTCAGTTTAGATATTTACTTACAAACAACACAGGACGAGAATATTTTTATAGGAAAAGTGATTACAAATGTTAAATATTCAATATTTCTATTTTATGTTTTTAGAAGTGTGACTTGATTGGAATTGGATGTAATGTTATTAGTAGAAAATACTGTGTACAACATTGATTCAAAGGTACTTAAGGGGAGAATTGTGATTACAATAAGAAGCACATGCAAAATTGAATTTCTCTTTCTTTCGTTTCAGTGAACCACCATGTGTGTGTCCGTATGTGCCTCACCATTTTTCTCTGTTTTAATATATATATATATATACCGCCCTCCCTCTCTCTCCCTCTCTCTTTCTCTCTCTCTCTCTCTCTCTCTCTCTCTCTCTCTCTCTCTCTCTCTGTCTCTCTCTCTCTCTCTCT
>RDPX01000385.1:126015-142295 GCA_003991215.1 Morbakka virulenta | reverse complement strand
TCTCTCTCTCTCTCTCTCTCTCTCTCTCTCTCTCTCTCTCTTTCTCTCTCTCTCATACACACACATACACACTCTTACGTTGCTAGCTTTTGGAACACTAAATCATAAAAATCTGGTAACTGGTAGTGGAATCAATTTCCCGAGTTATTGTTGTGGCGCTTGGAGAGGATTGTAAGCAGATGCATCCTTTTTAGTAGGTGCTTGCGTTGTTTAAGTTCGTGTCTAGAAATATGATACAAAGTTTGTAGGAATGAGCGGCCAGCTTTCTCTTTGCGAAGACAGCTTACCAGGTTGTTAGTTAAAATGTACCTTACTTGAGCTTCTAAATAGATTAGTTGTAGTCGAAACCTAAATTACTATGCTACATCTAAGCGGATACGTTGAACTGGTAATTTTATTATTTACTTTAGAAGAATCTCACCCTAAGCAAGCGTAGAAGCCACTTTGGTGCAGGTGGTTCTAAGTCATCTAGCAGAGGTAACTGACATTCCCCAAGCATCTGGTTGAGTGGTCAGAGGGACAGCCTCTGTTTAGCACAATGTCACAAAGTAATCTGAGACAAAAAGTTGAGTTTTTTACATTGCCTGATATGCGATTCCATTGATGCCCTTCTCACAGACCGAATTTTGTAACTAAAGTCCGGCACAGGTGAACACTTTAGCAGCCCTGGACTAATGTGAAAAGCACAAACAGGAGAAAAGAAGAAAAGAACAAGACTGAACGGAAAGCTGCTGCATCTGTGCATATATAACACCCAGCGTAACCATGAAAGCGAACTTGCAAGTATTTTACAAGTTATCAACCGTAAAATGGAGCATTGTTTACCTAGCTGAAACCGAAGTCAAGGAATCAAGCATAATCAAACCACTTTTGAAGGTAGTAACAAACTTTTCCTCTGCAGGAATGGCAACAATAAATCCAATGAAACTGGCATTTTTAGTTCACTAGTCACGCATACGATGCATGCACAAGTGTCATGGAGTCTATATTAAACTCGTTTGTAGCACTCCAACTGGTAAAATGAAAACTACATTTACTACAATTTTAACTCGCAGCCACAAGTGCTGATAAATCTGAAGTTGCTATTCTTTATGATCATATTCAGTAACTAATTGATGCAGTGCCGACACTTGAGTCCTTTTCTAACCTTGACGACTTTGAAGCAAAAATGAGAGAGTTAGACGGGACTCACTCGAACTCTATTGGAAAGTACACACTTAGCGTATTTTAATGAAATTGGGCATACTTTTGTTAACTTCTGTACGAAAAATAACCTTGACAAACTTTATGAAATCACATAAGAACCACTGGACTTGGCTGCCTTGGTGGTGAAAAAAACCAGCTTGATTTTACCTATTTTAAGTATCCATTTCTAAGACCTTGAAATACCAATTTGGCGTTTGGCGGAGTTGTCTGTCTCATGGCGAGGAGCGCTTCTTTAGGCTTGGTTGGCAACTCTCCAAGAGATGGTCCCTCGATTAAAACAAGTTTAATCAAATGAATGGCTCTCAACACCCGGCAGACCTTCAGTGGTCAAGGGGTGCGAAGAACCTCCGGCCCAAGACTTTATCTGTATTCGAAAGTGTTGAGTCGAGATGTAGGCGACCTGGCAGCGCTTGTAGAATGGTGATTTTTGATACTTAATCTCGCCATTCTGAGAGAGGTCGAGAACTTTTTTTATTTAGACTTAATTAGCCGAGATTTCTGCAAGATTTACAAAAGTGTTTTGAATTCTGGTACGTCGGTTATTCCTCCACTCTGACGTTGTTCGATTTTCTCTGTTCTTTAGAGAAAAAACCCTGATCTTTTACTACATAGTTTTCCATTAATCACTCTCTTCAATGCGGCTAAAACGCAACTGATTTCGTTCACTGGAATGCTGAGCCCTCTTCTCAATATTCATGAAACATTCTGATGTTAGCCCGGTTGAGGCTGCTTCTCCTCTTCAGGAATGCTTATCAATGAGGTTTGTCATTTTCTCCAGATCTTCTTGAGGTTCTTATATTCAAGCAATTGGCAAGTCTGCCTCTTAAAAAGGTTGGTTCTTTGTATTGTGCTAGAAATTACACTACACCTTAGGCCATCTGGTATCTCTGTAAACCACCATGGAGTACTGTTGGCATAATGACATGGCTGCTCCATTATCTTATCTTGGTATTCTTGATCGTGTTCAGAAACGTGTTTTCAATTTGATAGGTCCATATCTTGTTACTATTCTTCAGCCTTTGTCTCATCGAGGCAATGTGGCATCTTTTAGTCTTTTGTTTAGGTATTATCATGCAGAGTGTTGTAATGACCATTCCTGGCTGGTATCACTTCAGTTTGTTGCATCTTGTGCGATTTGTTTCTCTCAAAGTCTTTACCCTCATCCAGTTGTTTTCCCTCGTCGTATTAAATCTTTCTAGTATTCTTGTTTTTTACTCGGGCTACCAGATTATGGAACTTTTTGGGATCGGTGTGCTTTCCTACATGGTATAATTAATTTTTGTCTACGCAGTACCTATCGCTTAATCTTGTTCTTTTTCCCTCTGTCATATCTTCACCGTTCAATACACCTAGTGGCATTATACCCTGTATGAGGGTCCTTAACCATTAGAGAAAAGTTCAGATATTTTAATACTTTGAAGACCAAGTTTCTGAGGAATTAGATTGTCACTGGTGAGTTTCCTGTTGTATAAAGAAAGGATGAGCTTGCGTTTGGAACAACAAACATCTTGTCACCTCAAAAAGTATCTGAATAACCATGGAGGTCAAAACGACATCATGAGATTTATGACAGGGGCAGGCTGCAAGATAATGTCACGACAGAAAATCTACGATCCCAAACAAAACTGAATCCTCAAACAGCTTTTATCAAAGAGAGAAGGTTAAGGTATTTTGGATTTATCAAGTTTTCGTCAATGGGACTATCCGAATTGGTCGTAGAAAGATCCACCTATGGTCCAAGGGTGGGTATGGCAGACAAAAAGGTCGCTGAATGGATGAAATCGAGATCTGGATGGCGTTACTATCTTTGGACTCAAATGCCATTCTAATTGTCAGAGAATGATGGCAAAGTTTGTGTTGTAACCTTATGTATACTGTAAAAATTGGAGAAAACGAAATTTAGTAAACCTGATATTATTGTCTTTTATTTTTATTTTTACGTAAATAACAAAGCTATCAATCCTAAGATTCTAGATATTTTTGAAATAGGCACCAACATTTATTAGCTCCAAAGGAACATTCTCTTGTACATCCAAAATTCATGTTTGGAAATCCAGTTGAAAATAACACAACGTAACAAATTAAAAAAAAGTTGTGTTTGACTTATTTTTTTATTTTGATTCTGTGGTGTGGTGCTGAGCTATTGACATCTTGATTGAATCGAAGGTATGGGACTTGTTGAAAGGAGACTGTAAGGTGTCTGTGTACCGGAAACGTCATGCAATGTTCGAAAACTTTGAAATGCCCACATATGACTAGGATGCTTTTACTCTTGACTCTATTTATTGTTCTATCTCTCATAGAAATCTTCTCTTTGTTTGGGATCTTTATCGCTTAGAACTAGGGTGGATGTATAAGCGCACACTACAACTGGGTCTTACCCATTCATCTTAGCTTCCATAATGCATATTCTGTCATTTATTCTATTGAAGCTTATGGCTACTAACTACAAAGCCAGCACCATGGTGTGAGTTATTTTCAGTTCATGGGTAATATACTTCATAACTGTTACCTTCATAACTGTCTCTGACTATTTTGTATTCTGTGTGGGTAATATACTTCATATACTGTTACCTTCATAACTGTCTCTGACTATTTTGTATTCTGTGTGGGTAATATACTTCATATACTGTTACCTTCATAACTGTCTCTGACTATTTTGTATTCTGTGTGGGTAATATACTTCATATACTGTTACCTTCATAACTGTCTCTGACTATTTTGCATTGTGTCCTTCAAATGTGTTTCCTGCACCGTCAGATTCTGAAGGTCATTCTTTTATAACACTCGCCAGCTCATTTTGTTGATAATCCTCTTAAATTTAATGTTTCAATGTTCAGTCTTCTGTTATTAAGCACCTTTTTGTTGTTTTACGCTCTATCGATTACTTTAAATGTGAGAATATGAACTTTACAAAGGCATTTAGTTAATCCAGCCATGTGGATTCTTCGCTTTCAAGAAAGTGTCCAGGGTCCATCATGGAAATAAGTTGCCTAGATATTGTTTAATATTTTTAACTTTTCNTCATAACTGTCTCTGACTATTTTGTATTCTGTGTGGGTAATATACTTCATATACTGTTACCTTCATAATTGTCTCTGACTATTTTGCATTGTGTCCTTCAGATGTGTTTCCTGCACCGTCAGATTCTGAAGGTCATTCTTTCATAACACTCGCCAGCTCATTTTGTTGATAATCCTCTTAAATTTAATGTTTCAATGTTCAGTCTTCTGTTATTAAGCACCTTGTTGTTGTTTTACGCTCTATCGATTACTTTAAATGTGAGAATATGAACTTTACAAAGGCATTTAGTTAATCCAGCCATGTGGATTCTTCGCTTTCAAGAAAGTGTCCAGGGTCCATCATGGAAATAAGTTGCCTAGATATTGTTTAATATTTTTAACTTTTCGGTGTTAACCTTATTCATTATCATAGCTTATGTCATTGTAGGTTTTAGTTTGTTAGTAATTTATCAAAATATGCAATATCCAGTATTGTAGACTTCTTTACATGACAACAGGCCTATTTACCACTTGCTAATGTTATTGCTGATCCATTTTGCAGGATCCATTTTTTGAAATATTTGGGTAATATTTTTTGCATTTTTACATGGATTCATTATAATGCTGTATTCCATGTTTTGATTTGTAAAAATGATAATGAATAAAAGAATTCTAAATTTAAATCTCAAAGTCGCCATTTCATCCAGCTTGAAAACGTGGTTTTTGAAACGAAGCCATGCCAGCCTCATTCTGGTACAAAGACCAAAAGGGCTGCCGATCAATTTGGATGTTGCATTTCAGTGTATGTAGATGATCCAAGATGATCTCGCATTTAAATGGTATTTCAAGGCTGAACAGAGCGGGTGCTGCCATAAAGAAATTACTTTCGAAAGCAGCATATACTACAAATGCTGTTACTGAACCATTTAAAGAGGATATTCCAATTGCTATCGTTAGCCATGCCGTAAATAAAGCTTATGTAGTTAATCCGATGTCAAGTTTACCACATGTCTTGGACAAGTATTGCTGGCTTACAAAGACATCAATTGTTGGAGATATACCTGAGAATTTTAGTTATGACAACGTACCGATAGAAACAGTTGACAATTTTAAAAACTTTCTTATTCAACAGTCGAAACGAAAAGTAATAAGTAAAGAGCATCATTATATTTCCGATGATACATTACATCATGGAATAATGTACGGTTTGTTTCAACTTGGTCTCAGTGAATTGAAGACCAAAGCAGATTCAGCAAATTTCTATCTTGACTCAAGCCCAGAAATGAGAACTCATTGGATGAGGTCTTTCGACTACTTTCAATTGAAGTGCATTCCTTCCTTAGTTTTACGGCGAAGTAGTCCAACAGTTGAACTGCCCGTCAATTTTTCAGCCGGTAAGTGTTAACTTTTTCATTTTGCTGTAAACGTTTTGTATAGTACTCATATAAAAGTAATATCAATGTTTGAGGCATCAATAATGTTTTTAGCGACCTTTCTTTATTGCAGGGTAGTTTTGTAGAATTGTTCTTGTGATGTGCAATTCAAATTTTCAGGCAGAGGTGGTACCAGCAAAGGAAGGAAAAAGTCCCTGTAAAGGGCACCGTCTGAGACCCAGTTACTGGGAAAAATGATGTTAAAACCAATATATTATATTAATATATTGTACATGCTGTAAATTGTATTATTTTATGTTGAGGTTTAACCAAATTTCTGTTTAGGTTTTTTGTTAATCCAGGTTCATCATGGAGAATTGTTATTCGTTTGTACATACATGCTATAAATGATATGAAGGGTAAGGAAATGTAATAGGGCTTGGCATGTATTTACACCAGATTGAAAAGTATGGAGAGTGAGAGTTTTGAAACCCCTTCTCCCCACTCCTTCCCCCCCCCCCACTTTCTTACAAGTAAAACTTTATTTGAGTGCATTGAAGCAACTCCAGTCAAATCCTGCTGCCATCTCCAGCCAATAAATAGTCATTTAACACTGCAGGACAACATTTTCTTGCAAGTACCTTTACAAATTAAACCCTGCAGCAAAAAAAGGAAAACTGGTATAGACAGCAGACAAATCAAACCGTAACCTTTATTGCCATGAAGGTACATTTCATTAGATTATACTTCAACCTCAACAAAGACCCAGACCATACCAGAACCCTGAAAGAGAAATGCCTGATGATCAACTGAATAAAACAATACATGTTACTAGCCATTTTATATATTGATACTATATGTATTCATTAATTAACTAACCAACTGAGTTGGAAAGGGAATATTGCAAACTAATTTTGGTTTTTAAAGTATATATCAACAGATGGCAATGTCATTAGTCATTTTTATAGCCCAAAAATTATATATAGTCCTCCCAAATGTCAAGTAAGTTTAGCCACATAGTTAAAGAACCTTTTAAATATTGTCTTGATAGGCATATTATTTTGGTTACAGTTTTTGTCATTAACATAAAGATAATTCTCTCATACAGACACACTTTATACCTTACATAATGAACCTTTATCATCTGTTTATACCTTGCTGTAGATTAAAACAATTCCTTGAGAACCACCTTGGGCTTGCTTGACGGTATACCTTTTGCTACATCTGTTAAGCCCCTCAGAATTACATAAAATAATGTTAAAACAATTTTAAAAAATCTGACCCAAGCTTCTTTGGAGAAAAATCATGCCTGCTAAACGTGTCACATCCTGTCACTTCAACCATAAAACTAAGTATTGTTCTATCACAGGAAACAAAGACGGTCTTCACCCTCTTTGTTACTGGCTATTTTTTTAATAATATATAGGAGGACTGATGTGATATAGGCTTCATATGTATCATTCTTATTCACCAAAAGAGCAACAGCCTCTCTTTATATTATCTATGTTGGTGGTACTTTTGATCATGTCATATGTTCTGAGCTGTCTTTCACATGAACAGTGTTTCCTAGCTAGCAAAGTTGGCTAATGTCTTATCACTATTTCCTCTATGTTGAAGATGTTATCTGCAGGATCCATTACCATATTATTCCATTTGTGAATACATGCTGAGTACATGAGCTTTTGCATTCTTCAAGTTTTGAAGTGCTGAATACCTTTTACAGTACCACTTTTGACAAAAATTGCATATAATTAAATTTACCTTCACTCTTTGACTGTATGCTCCATAATATAACCTACCAACTTACACATTTTCCAATGTTTTGTTGTCTGTCAACATAATCTTTTTATCCAAGTTAACCCTGCAAGCATTACTTTCCAGATTTTTCTCCCAGCTTCTAAACCTTTGTTCACTTTCTTTTGTTTCACCTGTCAAAACACAGTCATCTCCAGATAACAACTTCCATGGGTCACTTTTTCTACTTTCTCTTGTGGCTGCCTCCAACACCAGAACAAACAGAAATAGGCTAAGAGCTGAGCCATGATGCACTCCTATATCAATACCAAGGCATGCTGATGTTATTGCCACCATGTTCACTTTTGATCTTGACTCCACATAAAGTGCCATCCCCAAGTTTTTCAATCTCTCAGGAACTTTCTCTCACCATAAGATACATTCCATGATATTTTTTCAAATGCATTTTTAAGGCTAACAAATATGTATTATAGCCCTTTACTTTTCTCACTTTACCAACACACGCTAGCATGTAAAACAGACGTTAAACCAAATATGATGATGATGATGATGATGATGATACAGTCCCTGCAGTTGCCTGACCTTGAAGATTGCATTTGTGGTGCTGCTTTACTCTACATATCAAAACTAACTACAACAAAATTTTAATCTTTCACTGAGTATTTTCCATCTTTCTTTACTGCATGTTACAATAACTTTGCATAGCTTGAAATAGCCAAACAAAGTTCTTATTTGGACGGGGAAAGTTATTCAATAGTCTACTAAGGGATATCGGATTGATGCAAGGCTTAGCTGAATTTTGGTCTCTTCTTGCAAAACACATTCTTAAATTTTGANGACAGCAGACAATCAAACCGTAACCTTTATTGCCATGAAGGTACATTTCATTAGGTTATACTTCAACCTCAACAAAGACCCAGACCATGCCAGAACCCTGAAAGAGAAATGCCTGATGATCAACTGAATAAAACAATACATGTTACTAGCCATTTTATATATTGATACTATATGTATTCATTAATTAACTAACCAACTGAGTTGGAAAGGGAATATTGCAAACTAATTTTTGGTTTTTAAAGTATATATCAACAGATGGCACTGTCATTAGTCATTTTTATAGCCCAAAAATTATATATAGTCCTCCCAAATGTCAAGTAAGTTTAGCCACATAGTTAAAGAACCTTTTAAATATTGTCTTGATAGGCATATTATTTTGGTTACAGTTTTTGTCATTAACATAAAGATAATTCTCTCATACAGACACACTTTATACCTTACATAATGAACCTTTATCATCTGTTTATACCTTGCTGTAGATTAAAACAATTCCTTGAGAACCACCTTGGGCTTGCTTGACGGTATACCTTTTGCTACATCTGTTAAGCCCCTCAGAATTACATAAAATAATGTTAAAACAATTTTAAAAAATCTGACCCAAGCTTCTTTGGAGAAAAATCATGCCTGCTAAACGTGTCACATCCTGTCACTTCAACCATAAAACTAAGTATTGTTCTATCACAGGAAACAAAGACGGTCTTCACCCTCTTTGTTACTGGCTATTTTTTTAATAATATATAGGAGGACTGATGTGATATAGGCTTCATATGTATCATTCTTATTCACCAAAAGAGCAACAGCCTCTCTTTATATTATCTATGTTGGTGGTACTTTTGATCATGTCATATGTTCTGAGCTGTCTTTCACATGAACAGTGTTTCCTAGCTAGCAAAGTTGGCTAATGTCTTATCACTATTTCCTCTATGTTGAAGATGTTATCTGCAGGATCCATTACCATATTATTCCATTTGTGAATACATGCTGAGTACATGAGCTTTTGCATTCTTCAAGTTTTGAAGTGCTGAATACCTTTTACAGTACCACTTTTGACAAAAATTGCATATAATTAAATTTACCTTCACTCTTTGACTGTATGCTCCATAATATAACCTACCAACTTACACATTTTCCAATGTTTTGTTGTCTGTCAACGTAATCTTTTTAGCCAAGTTAACCCTGCAAGCATTACTTTCCAGATTTTTCTCCCAGCTTCTAAACCTTTGTTCACTTTCTTTTGTTTCACCTGTCAAAACACAGTCATCTCCAGATAACAACTTCCATGGGTCACTTTTTCTACTTTCTCTTGTGGCTGCCTCCAACACCAGAACAAACAGAAATAGGCTAAGAGCTGAGCCATGATGCACTCCTATATCAATACCAAGGCATGCTGATGTTATTGCCACCATGTTCACTTTTGATCTTGACTCCACATAAAGTGCCATCCCCAAGTTTTTCAATCTCTCAGGAACTTTCTCTCACCATAAGATACATTCCATGATATTTTTTCAAATGCATTTTTAAGGCTAACAAATATGTATTATAGCCCTTTACTTTTCTCACTTTACCAACACACGCTAGCATGTAAAACAGACGTTAAACCAAATATGATGATGATGATGATGATGATGATGATGATACAGTCCCTGCAGTTGCCTGACCTTGAAGATTGCATTTGTGGTGCTGCTTTACTCTACATATCAAAACTAACTACAACAAAATTTTAATCTTTCACTGAGTATTTTCCATCTTTCTTTACTGCATGTTACAATAACTTTGCATAGCTTGAAATAGCCAAACAAAGTTCTTATTTGGACGGGGAAAGTTATTCAATAGTCTACTAAGGGATATCGGATTGATGCAAGGCTTAGCTGAATTTTGGTCTCTTCTTGCAAAACACATTCTTAAATTTTGAGATTGGAATTAATCATGATTTTTATTTCTATTCTAATTGGTTACTTTACTTAATATACTAACTTTCTTTTTTTCAAATACAGGACAAACTAGGATAGCAGTTTTTTACCTATTTATATTTGTTTGTAAATACTAAAGGTTTTATCCTTTATAAAGTTTAACAAATAAACAAAGAATTCAATGTAGTGGATCCTCTTTACCTCTTTTGTAAGGGAACAATTAAACTTCAATCTCTTCAATCCTCTGGCAGTCTTTTTTTTCATAATTTATCTGAAGATATTTACAATGCCTTTATTTCTGTATCTCATGCATATTTTAAAAGATCACTTATAAAACCAGGGGATCCAGCTGTTTTTCAATATTTAATAGCATTCAATGTCTTCTGTACCCCCACTCTTGCAGTTCCACTGTTGACCCTACCATTACTTTATCTTCATCCAACTTATATGCATTTTCTCTATTCAAGACCAGTGCATAGTTGCTTGTCCAATTTTTGCTGCCCTTTCTTCCTCCTTTATTTTACTATTACTAACCTTTATATAATTTGTACCTTATACATCTATTTTATCTTTCTTTATCTGTCTTACAATTCAGAACATTTCCTGTTGCCCATCCACACCCTTTAACTTCATTGTTATTACCAGTGGTCATCTGGCTTCCTTACCTTTTTCATTGTAAATCCTCTTATCTTCCTATCCATCTTTCATTTATTCTACTGCCTTTACTTCAATGGAACTCTTTCCTGCTTTATTTTCTATAGCAAAGTATCATTCTACCAACAGGGTTCTTCATCTGAATTCCTTCTTCGTGATGGCCTTTCACATACTTCACTTGCTGCAGTTATTATATTCTCCTTAAGCTGATCCAAACTACCATTACCACTTCTCTTTTGCTTTTGTAGCTTCTCTTCAGACATTGCTCAGTTTTCTTTGTCATTGGATTTACACACCTTAAATTACTTCATTCCTTTACAGTTTTTCTTTTACTAATTCATAACTGGTATAAAAAATTTGCTCATAATAATCTATGTTCCATTGAACATGCTTCCTCTGGAATTGTTTTACAGTTTTCAATGTTAAATGGGTGACCTTTTAATGCCAACAATAATACTTGATCTGATATTGCCCAATATCCAAATAAGCAACTTGAAATATCTTTATAAACAAGTATTCCCGTAAGTGTTCCAACAAGGACACTGTTGGATAAGTTATTTTGCCTGCATACCTCCATCTTACTTCACTGATACCTGGAGCATTGGTATTTAGTTCACCCATTTCAAACATGACATTGTCGACATTGCCTTTCTCCAGAAGAGTTCTTACATTCCACAATTTACATTTTAGTTGATTTTTGTGTGCAGTAATAGGATGACCGTCTGGTGTCACCTGCTGTGCATGACCAACCATACCGTGTGAGGTGTTTTTAGTAGAACTAGAGACGCCGTTTGTTTTTGTCTTCCGGCCATTTAAGGGTTGCCACAGGGAATCAACAGTCTTCAGCCTGTTCTGTTTGTCACATAAGCATACCTTGCACTAACAGCCTCCATATCTCTGTCTATCACGTCCTTCCTCCTTTTCCTCGGCCTACCTCCGCCTCCTACCAGGAACTTCATAACTCAGTACCCTCCTTCCTACATCACCTGCATCACGCCTTGCTTTGTGCCCATACCAGCGACGTCTTGACTCCCTTATCTTGTCTCTAAGTCACCTGATACGGGATTTTTCTCGAATGTGGTCGTTAGGAATTCTGTCTGGTCGCGTTACACCTAGTGACCACCTCATCATGCACATTTTAACCAATTCTGGTTCCGTATTTTGTTGCAGGGTGGTAGCAACAGTTTCCAGACCATATAATAAAGCTGGGAGGACAGTCGTATTGTAAACTTTTCCCACCGGCCACCACTCTCCTCTTTACTTCTCTATCATAGTTTCCCTTTGTACTTAAATTTGCTCACTTAAGGTATTTCCACAGCTCCCAGCTGTATTCTATTGTTCTGGCTTCTGTTCAAAGCTTGGTACTCTGTCTTCGTTCAGCTTATTTTCATTCCATTTTTATTCTCCAAGGTATAACACCACCTCTCCATCTGTAATTCAACTTCTTCTCCTTTCTCACTACACAGTACAATATCATCTGCGGACATCATATTTTGAGGAGCATCTCTTCTTACATCATTCGTGAGTCTATCCATTACCACTCCAAATAGGAAAGGGCTTAAAACTGAACCCTGGTGGAGGCCTACCTTCACTTTGAAGTAACCCGTCCTTCCTGTGCCACATCGAACACTGGTCATACTGCCCTTGTACACATATCTTGTACCAGACTAATGTACTGCTCTGTGATTCCTGACAGCCTCTTACAACACTATGTCTCCTCTCTGGGTACTTGATCATATGCTTTCACTTGATCCATAAATACGTTGTTTTTTGTTGACGACCTCGATGTTTATCGTGCAGGATTCATAATGCAAACAGTGTATCTATGGCACTGCGTCCAGGCATAAAATCGAACTGTTGTTTGCTGATTTTGATTTCTGACCTTAGTCTTTTGTCCATCACTCTCTCCCACGACTCAGAGTGTGGCACATCAGTATGATTCCCCTGTAGTTCCGTACATACCTTATATACCGGTACCAACACACTCTTCCTCCACTCCTCAGGTGTCTCTTCCACGTCAAGTATTTCATTGAATAGCCATGTTAGTAGCTTCAAACCTCGTTCTCCCAAGCAACGCCAAGCTTCTATTAGGATATTATCTGGTTCGATGGGTTTTCCATTCTTCATTTTCTTCATGGCTTCTTTTATTTATTTATTTTCAAGCCTATTTATAACCTTCTGCTTCCGGTCTGCTTTGATCGTTCTATGTTCTCTTGCGTTTTCCAAATTTAACAATCCTTGAAAATACCCCCTCCACCTCTTCAAAACATGTTCCTCAATTGTTAACAATTGTCTGTTTTCATCTCGTATCACCTTCATATGCTGGATATCTTTTCCAGAGCGGTTCTTTAGTTTGGCAATTCTGAACAGCTCTTTCTCGCCTTTTTTTGAGTTTAGTCGGTGATATAGCCTATCATAAACCTGGCCTCTTGCTTCAGCTACTCTACGTTTTGTCTCTTTTCTAGCGGTAATGTATTCTAGCTTGTCTTTTTCATCTCCAGTTTAATCAAATCCCTTCTTTGCCTGTTTCGTTCGTTTTATACTGGCTTCAACGGGTTCATTCCAGTACCAGGTCTCATTGCTTCTCTGGTGATATTCTGATTGTCATGCCTTGAACCGTTTGTGCTAATTTTCTTATTTTGTCTGTTATCTCTTGCCAGTGCTGCAAGATATTCCCTCAGAAGTTTATAATTTTCTGTAGTTCCTGATTTAGCATTCTCCGACACTCTCTGCCCTTTAATCTGCACCATTTAATTATCAGTGACCTGATCACCTTCTTATGCTTTTTTACGTTATTGAACTTGCAAATTACAACTTTGTGCTGAGGAGCAACTCATTCTCCTCCAAGAACTTTGCAATCAACTACTTCTTTCAAAATCTCACCTTCTAAAAAAGTTATAGTCAATCTGCATTGCTCTTCCACCACTCCTGTATATTATTCTCTGCTCCAATCTCTTCCCAAAGTATGTGTTTAAGACTGCCAAAGAAATACTCTTTGCAAAGTCAAGGATTTTTTGCCCACCCTCATTCTTGTTTCCATATCCGTATCTCCCAACCACTAGTTCATTTCTTTCTCCCACATGACCAGCACCAATGACAACTTTCTCTCCATGTGATCTTATATTTTCTTCTACTTTGCTCCCACACTGTCGCTCCATCAAGTCAACCAATTCCCTACCTTTTCCTGTGAGGGTTCCTACATTAAGTGCCTCCGCAATGATAATTTTCTCAAGCGACTTTCACATCTCCTTTTTCTTCCACACTCTTTTCTGTCCTTATCTGTCCTCTTTCTTACAGCAGTAGTCTGTTTTCCATATCCAACCTGCTGAGCACTGGGTATGGCGGTCATTGGTAGCCCGGGCCTCGACCAAACAGGTATGTTCATTTTACAGTTGATCAGCATCTTATTTGTTTGGCGTTTTGGTTTTCTAGCCGCATGCCCTTACTGATGCTAGCCACAGTTTNCTTTGCTCCCACACTGTGGTCCATAGGCACTGACAATATTGATCAGAACTCTGCGCACATCCAATTTTAAGCTCATGACATTGTCCGACATTCTCTCTACTTCTAGTAAACTCGAGGTGTACTCTTCCTTCAGGATAATGCCTATACCATTCTTGTTCTTATCAGTCCCATGGTAATACACCTTGTACCCTTTGGCTAATGGTCTTGCTTTACTTCCTTTCCACTTTTTCCCCAGCATGCATAGAATTTCAATTCTCCTTCGCTCCATCAAGTCAACCAATTCCCTACCTTTTCCTGTGAGGGTTCCTACATTAAGTGCCTCCGCAATGATAATTTCTCAAGCGACTTTCACATCTCCTTTTTCTTCCACACTCTTTTCTGTCCTTATCCGTCCTCTTTCTTACAGCAGTAGTCTGTTTTCCATATCCAACCTGCTGAGCACTGGGTATGGCGGTCATTGGTAGCCCGGGCCTCGACCAAACAGGTATGTTCATTTTACAGTTGATCAGCATCTTATTTGTTTGGCGTTTTGGTTTTCTAGCCGCATGCCCTTACTGATGCTAGCCACAGTTTTAAGCTGTGGACCTAGCCTTTACCTAGTGGGTGTATACTGTAAGACAGCAACAGATTTCTTCTTCAAGGTTTACTCCTGGAGCCTTTTCCAAGGTTGGGTATAGCTGCAAGACAGCGGAGGTTTGGAATCAGGGTTTTTCTTCCCCCAGATGAGCTTCATTCCTAGGCTGACGAGGTCCATCTCCCCAAAGCAACTGGCTTTAGTGCGACGGTGACTCGCCCTTCGTCTCTTCTCCTGTCAGTAGGATCAGTCTTGCCACATGAAGTTTAGAAGTTGGACTTGGTCGCAAGAGGCTATTTGAGACACACGCAGTGGGAGTTTTTTTATAGGTAATAAGAGCTCATCCAATTACTACCCCCGGCATTTACAACCTTGAGACCTTTTCTTTTTTATCTTTAAACCAACAATATTGAAAATTTAAAAAATAGAAAAAAGGATAGCAAACAAATGCATAGGCCTATATTATAAAGGCACTGAGGGAAAATTAAGCTTATTCAGGGTCTGTAATCGTTAAAAAAATTTTTAAACTAAAAAAATCACTTCGTAAACAATAACAAAGTAATCATTTTGTATTTTGATTCTTGTTGTTCTTTCTAATCCATTGGGATCTTGATAGAGAATTGATTAGTTTGAAATAATGTGATTTATTGGCTTCACATTGTTTAGTAGATTTTTCTCAACGTTGGAATGTCATAATCAGACTACCAAACATTGTGTGAAAATAGTTAATCACTCTTACCATGATTTTCACCCGCCAGCCATATCTGTTATTCATTAGACTGCACTTGTGAGATATTCAATAAAGCATTCAGCCTGTACACAGAATCTCTGACAGTAGGTTGGGGTAAGTCAAGCCCCACACTGATACACCCTTGTTTGGTGTTTTACACGGGAACATTGTAAGCAATTACATTCTTGCTTTTGTAAAGTCCACCACCACCACCCTACCACGAGATTCATTCCATCATTACACAGTTCAGTAATATAATCCATATTTCTATTGACATATAAATAAAATAGAGGGGGATTAATAAAAAAGATTTGTTTATTTGGGTGTATCTTGTAAAATCATAATGCCTGCTTCCTTCATTTGTATACCTCCTTTTCAAAAAATGCCTAATTTTTCGCCTAATTGTTTAAGAAACTGAGGAAATGGTATTAAAAGTATTTTGGGAAAATCTCATTTTCCAATACTGAAAGTTTTTAAAGAGTTGCTTGTAATGCTTCTGCCAGCTTTAGCTCAGGAAGATAGCTACATCTATCATTCAATCATCAAGCACACTATTTTTTTAGTAACTTGAAAAGAAAAAAATTGAACATCTAAAAACAAAAAACCCCTGTTATTTTTACAAGTATTTATGAAAATTTCGAAAGGATTAAGTAATATAATATTGTATATGCTAAAATTTAACATTTTACCATATTAATAGGGGTTTTAGCTGAAATAACTTTTTCACTCAAAACCCTAAGCCTTTTAAACAAATTGCAAATTGGTAGTGATTAC
>RDPX01000385.1:77589-124567 GCA_003991215.1 Morbakka virulenta | reverse complement strand
TTTAGCCAGTCTTTGTGCCACTTTATGGAGATTCTTCCACTTTTTTCAGTTATGTGCCTTTTTTGTTCCCTTTACCTTATCGCTTCACTCGAGTTCATCTCCAACATGCTTTAGGCCTTGCATTGAATGTATTCTAGTTTATTAGTGTTAACTCTGTGGCTTCCTTTGTTCATCTGTTGTTGTCCATCATACGTCCATTTTATTGGCATTACGCTCTATCAGCCCCTTACTATCTTCAATTTTTGTCTTTTCTCAGATGCTTGGGTTTGTTCACTTGTCTTTTCTTGTGATGTTAACATTAATCTCTTAATACTTCTCTGAGCACCACTGAGATTTCGCTTTTGTATATTGATGAGCGACCATGTCTCATTGCCAGATATTATTTCTGGGACGATGACGTAATTCATTATCTACCTTTTAAATCATATGGGTGTTGTTTTCGTTAGAAATGCGTGGTATTTGCCAAATATTTGCCTTCCGGCTTTTATTTCCCTATCGATTTCACTTGCTATTTCCTTTTTTTGGCGTTATGATGCAGCCTAAATTGATACATTTTTTCACTTACTCCACGACATTATTATCTATCTTTATTCCACATCTTTGTATTGTTATAACTGCCTTATTCCTATTATCTTTGACCTCTTTTTCCACATTTTCATCCCACCTATCATTTCTTGATCCTTTACTTAATATAACCTTTTGTAACTTCTTGTTGAGTATGGGCCAGCAGTATGCTGTAATCGAATCAGTAGCGAATCTTTGGTTTTCAAGTATTATATTCAACCCCGTTGGCCCAATGTTGGCCCAGCGTCTGAAGATTTTTTCCAGTTCAACAGCAAATAGATTTGGTAATAAAATCCCACCCTGCCTGACCCCTCTTTCAGTTTTAATCTTTTCACCCACTTTGCCCATATTTTTTTTTATTTCACTGTTCCTCTTATGTATGCGTTTTTCGAAATATAACCTCTCCTTCGTAATTGTTTTGAATAATGGATGATGTTTTGTGTAATGTTTTTTTCAGGACTCCACGAATGCCATGGTTAAGGCATTTTTCCAGCACCTGGGTTTTTTGCAAATGGCCTAATGTGGAATGCCATTTTTGATAGGTCGCTTGTTCAGGTGGCTGACTTGCATTCATTACGAGGTTGGTTCTACTCTGTATTATTCTCATACAGAGTTGGAAGACATATCTTACTAGGTTCACTGGTCTATGGTTTTACAGGACTTTATTAGCCCCCATGTGGATTAGGTTGATGATAGCATATTGGGATGCTCTGCCGGAAATGTGCCAAGTTAAATTAATTGCGAAGTCTGTTGTTGAGGTATTCTTCCTCCTGCTGTCAACAGATCGACAACCATTCTATTCTCAGCAGTAGCCTTCATGTTTTTTATTTGTTTGATGGGTCTCTCGATTTTATTAACTAGATTTCACTGTCTACGATTTGTAACAAGTTTTCTGAAGGTTCAGCGTGATGATACTACTACCGTCTTTGGTATACCACTCGATGAAAATTCCTAGCTCCTGTCCACTATCTGGCCTCCTTCATTGCTACATATCCATATGGTGGCTATTATACAAGTATGACTTTCTTACATTCTTCTTGCCTCTATACCACGTCCCCATTTTTTCCATATGGTTTTGCCTTTGCTTACCGATTTCTGTCTTTTTCGCAGTTATTTCCGTGTTGTTTCTTTCAGTTTACTGTCGTTTTGCTTTCTTCCTTTCCGTAAAACCAGTTTGGCACATTTACTGATGGTGTCCATGTTGATCCGACTGTAGTTATCCAGATCTTATCGCCTAAATTGTCAAATCTATTGCTCAGTTCAGTTTAGAACTTCTCTTATAAATCATTTACGTATATTATAATTGATATTAATGTTGGCCCTTGAAGTTTTGATAAGTTTGCACTTGTCTATTCACGTGCTCAATCTGATTGTGCTCCTCATAATCCTTTATGCCATCACCAATGTTGATTTTGTTTTTGACTTCTGTGTTTAGAACAAGCCATCTGTTGTTTGTCAAGATAAAATCAGTTTCAATTTTAATAGTGTTATTTGAGTTTCACCAGGTCCACGAAAGGTAATCTCACTTTATAAACACGGTGTTTCTTATTACCAAGCCTGTGTTTTTTGTTCCATATTGAAAAAACCTTGTTCCCGCATCGTTCCATTCTCGTACACAACATTCAGAGCTATACCTCATCCAGTTCAATGTATACGATATATATACTTTTAAAGACGACTACGTGCTTTAATGAAATTTTTATATAGATATATACATACAATATATCAGTGCGTGTCAATTGATAAGTAAATGCATAATCATGTGCCTTTATTATTTTACGTTTGGATATTATTTATGGTTAACACCGACCAGTCTTTACGAAAAGTTTTTTTTTAATTTAATAGCCAATCTCAAACCACCTGGAGCAAATAACAAAAATTGCTTCTGTTCAGCACTTTAAACTGAAGCATTGATTCTTGTTATTGTTACGTTACGTAGATATTTCTGGAAAATTGTATGGGGTTTAATATTAACAAATGAATATGAAATGTCATCAGCAACAGTGCTCTACCACATCAAAACGTAGGAGCTATCATATAATCAGATATACGAGTAAGAAAAACTCTTAACTTTACAGTTCTCAAAGTTTCATGTCTTTCACAATCCTCAGCTGTATATGAGTTTTTCTTATTCGTGTACCTATCTGATCGGGTTGAATAGACATTTTAGGCTATTGTAGGATCACCGCAAGGAAACAAAATGCAATTCTGTAACTGTTGTATTCGACTGTCTTAGAGGCCCTTTTCAGACCTCCAGTGACATCTGGGGTGGCTAAAAGTGGCAGAAAGCTTTCATATCCTAGTTTTAGCTCGTTTGTTTCGTCCAATGCCCTGCTGATAGCGTACATATAGAGAAAAACACATTATTAATATTAGTGTATATATGTTGTAATTGTAATTGCCAATTTTAATTTTTAATTGCCAATTTTAATTTTTAATTGACAATATATGAATTTTTTGTTGCCTTACTTTGTCGGTCTGTTTGTTTTCAGATGACAGTGAACTTCGCAAGCCAGGGCCATTCAATACCTACTCTCTTAATTTGTATAGACATGGCACCGTAAAGCTTCAAAATTTTCCTGGGTATTTCCGCAGCGACGTATGCCCTTATCCATTTGTCAGCACTTTGTTTTTGTCTACCCGTTCTTTGACAAGGCCATGTGACCTTTTAGCCGGCTCCATAGTTACTACTTTTGGTCATCTTGTGAGCGAGGCATTGGTCCGTGGAGAACTCTTTGGAACACAAATGGAAACACCGCCAGTAGCATTTTGTGTAACCACTGATGGCATGAATATAGCATTTGTTGCATACAAGTTGAACACACTCTCACTACAAGATGATCGGGGTACTTGGAATCATGCATGGACTGCCGGTCCCTTCCCTTTGCTTGGAAAAGAGGCCAGCGACACTAACGTTGCATTGAATTTAAGTTTTGTAAATTATTTTATGAACGTGCTAAAGCATTCAACGAATTAAAAATGCTTGATGTAAAGATGTGTTTTGAATGCAATTTTTTGTGTACACCGAGTAGATTTAATGTTGCAACTCTCAATTTTTGTAATGATTTTGAATATAAGGGAAACGGCGCCATTTAATGTTTCTTGGAGCAACGTTATTCATAACAAGCACATCAGTGGGTATTTACTCATAGCAAAGCTAACTTGAGCAGTTAATAAAGTAATGTGCAAACATTGCAACGCTCTTCGTTCATTAAGATGTCGTTTGCCCTATGTCACCCATGGTTATTTCTAAAAGCAAAATAGTACGAGTATTTGGCACTTCACCACAGAAAAAGGACCCTCACTACACCGAAACCAATATCTTCATTAGCATTTTATCATTATTTGCAACATCCAGTTTGTCATCACCAGAACCTCAATTATCCTTAACTTCATCATCATTCGATAATCTGACCATTACTGTTATTTTTAGGATCCCATTCTTGGTTAGGTCAATCGTCAATAGGTGCGTCCCAATTACTTCCATTCTCACTTGCCATTTTCTTATATCACCCTACAATCACTAGCTTCTGCTTCATTATTCACATCATCACTGGCCGCTTACCAATGAATGACTGTTAACACTATCATACATGGGCGAATTGGTGCCAGCAGACGTACAATAACAGATCATCAAGAACTATTATGCTACTTTGTGTTTGTGCTACTTCCAAATAGGGATTTTAGGACGGAGAAGTTATTTTATAGTCCAATACCTGATATGTTTACCCTTTAATTAGAATAGTTAATATTTTGTTTTGTAACAAACATTGTTGTGTTTAAATTTAGTTTATTCTTATTAATAGCTGAGTCCAAAAGGTTAGATGTAGGTAGAGCGCGAAAATTACCTCTAAGAAATTTTCATGGGAAAAGTTCATGAAAGGTTCGTGCGTAAAGTTAAATCCTTACGAAAACGTTTCCCTTTAAAGAAGCACTTTATATTGACACTTGCTTAAGAATCATCAGAAACTAATATGTTACAAATATCCAAATCTCTTCACACTGTAAATAATAAATAACAAAAAACGAATACTGAAATTACTGAAATATTTTATTAAATCAAGCTTCCGAAATGACTGTTTCATAAGCAACGCATTTTCAACGAGTTTTTTCACAGGTAACCCAAGTCCTCTTGACTTGAACAAAACATTTGTGCAACACAGAACAAAAATACCATAGAGGTGTTCTCTATTTCGTTCCAGAGAAAATAACAGCAGGTCTGAGTTTTGGATAAAATGTCTTGTTTCTTTTCACAAGTCAAGTCAAGCAATCTTGTTGCACACAGCTGCGTGTAAGCAGTTTAGTTGAGAACTCCATTTCTCAAGGGCTGAAAATCTGAAAATAAAAATGAAAATAAAGTAAAATATTAGATGATGGCAAAAACTGCATCAGTATTTTGTGTGGTTGCAATGTTACGCAGAAATAATTTTTGAAATGGTTCGAGTGGTGAAGAAGAATTCGAAAGAAAATGTTATCACAAGTATCTACCTAAAACGTTAGAAACAATGGTTTACAGCATTGCAGTTAAAATAAGGAAACTAGAAAAGCACTCGGAGAATGCAAAGCTCCACTAAGCAGCTACAGTATTTGGCAAGTATTATTGCTGCTGGAAATAAAAATGAAAATATTATGTGCTAGCATACAGTACAGCACTGTTTGCGAGGCTACAATATTTGGTCAACACTGTAGACTTGTACGTATTTGAATAAAATATTTAAATTAATTGAGATTTAGTGCTTCTTGTGATGGTATTTATGAAAACACAGGAACATCTTGTTTGGAAAAAAGCAAGGCACTGCCCGGCATTGAACTGGGATACTTCTGTTTACCAGACCGACGTTTTCACAAACTAAGTACTTTTGCCAAATAGAAATCTTGAAATGATTAGCTTTTTAAACGATTCAACTATTAAAAATATCCAAAATAATCGAAAGAACATTACATTAGCAAATCTTTGTATATTTTTTCACGCCTTTGAGTAATGTTACCTAAAGCACTCGACAATGCTTTTTTTAATACGAACTAGTTGACGATTTCTTCTCGTAATCTTCCATCTTCTTCAATGTTTACCCCGAGTACAACAAATTAACTTATTTTTCTGATTTTACTGTAGCTTTTCTAACCTTTCCCCCCGTTAAATGCTTTTAAACAACTCCTTTACTATGCAATCAGCATACCATCAATCATTCATTTTAGTACGATCAATTTTACCAACTCATAATACAAATGAGCCGTTCGTAAAATATTCTTACTGTACGCGTAAAACAGGTATGAATGTATTATCAGCCTGATCACGATCTTCCGTTTTCTAAACTATTGTTTCCAAATCCAGTTCCCATTGCAGCTTTTCTTCAAACCCTTTTTCTGCGATGAGTTTAACAATACCAATGTTTTTGCAGCAAAAAGGCAGTAGAGATCAAATCTGGCATCATTTAACGACATCATCTATGCAGCGATATGATAATGACGAGGACCGTCATATAGTCACTCTCTGATCATGTTTACTTCTGCGACTTAATCAACCCCTTCTCCTTTTTTAACCTGTTTTAACAACATCTTGTACGAGTGCCCAGATCAAAGGATTAACAATGGGATGTCAAATTAATAGTTTTCCTTGTTTGAGCTGTTACAAAGTCACTCAGCTTCTGCTAAAAGCCAGTTTTCTAACTCTACCGAATCATAACCTGCAGTTTCAAATAACGTGACAGGTATACTATTTATTCCGTGTGCGTTGGTAATGACAAGCAAATCATTTCCTTCCGTAACATCCATAATGCAAATTCTTTTAATACTCATGGAGCCCTTTTGTCTGACTCCTGTATTTACTTTTTACCCATTTCCATAATTCTTTCATTAAAATAACGTAATTTGTCCTTTCTCGTTCTGTTTCTTTTCTTTTGACTACTCCCTTTGATCTGGGGTCACCACAAGGCATCATCCCTTACTGTTCTTAAAGCATTTAATTTTTGTTTCCTGTTTTGTTCTTTATAAGTCCTATTTATGATGGAAGGCGTCCAGCAAAGCTGGGTTACTGCTGGTGGCAACTGGTGAGAACGTCCCAGGATGGGGGAATATGTTGTACTACTTTTCTCCTTGGAGTGCTGACCGACTGAAATAACTAGTGAAGTAATCCATAGTTCTGCAGTGCACTGGCTTCATTTTCCTCTCAGTATGCAACTCATGTGAGATGTTAATTCTCACATTATATGAACCTTTTGAACGGCGAACATCATACAATCGCGCCTTTGTCCCCAGGTACGTACATAAAAATTTTAAAATAACTATGGTTACCAAAACAAATAAACAAAAAATCCTTCTCAAATAGTAACATCTTTTTACCTAGCAGTTCCAATTGCAGTTCTCTCCAACTCCAGTTGTTGATTGACTTGGTCAATACGACCCTGGATTGAACTACAAAAAAATATATAAACTGTGTAATGAAATTTTGGTATGAGCAAATAATGTTTTTTCAGCCAGGGCTAAAACTGAGCTAGGTGGTCTAGCGTAATAAGTCATTAAATCCATCTAACATTCTGGCTACTGTAATAGGAACCGTATATACATGGACATGTAACAGTCGCAAAAGAAAAGCATAAAACAAGCAGTTCTTAGAGATAGGAGGAAAACTACAAGCACTTTTTGGGCACGAGGGTAACGATCCTACAGTTATTGGACTTCTTGGTACAGTTCCAAAAAGAAGACATGGCCACATGGAATAGACCTAGCAATCATGGAGATTAGATGCAGACAACTGTACTTTTCAAAACATGAAAATACGAGAATCATGGTGGAAAAGGCGAATAGAAAGTGGCATTGAAGAACCAAGAAAGGAAGTAAATGTCTTGGAAAGTGAACGTAAAGGGCAGCTGAGTGAAAAAAAGCAAGGAAAAACTTAAGCTCTTAGCAACCAAGTATAGAGTTAAAAGGAAATGATTACAACTGTGTTTGAAGAGTTCAGGCAAAAAATGTTGGCTAAAAGTGCCGGAATCACCCGTTATGAAAAAAGAATCGATCATTACAAGATCAACTGATTCTACTCTGTTAATCACAAAAAGGTCATTTAATTTAACAATGACATACCACATCAAAACACAAATGTATACGTTCGTTAAATACGCACGTTACAAAGTTGATAAAACAGGTGCTTAAAATAATAAATATTTAGAAGTGAAAGTATTCCATTAAAACTTTAGCCAAAGAAAAAAACCCATCTTGGTCCCAGAAGCAACTGGAATCTTACAAAATCACGAAGGAAAACAAACTTACTTGTCTAAAATACACTGAACAAGAAGGCTCTCTACTTCCTCTGTGTCTATGTTAAGTTCCTAAGAGAGGTATTTGAAAGATAGAAACAATGTTATTGTATAATATACAAGTATGTCTTGCAATTTATAACCTTTCTTTGATATCTTGAATATAACGGGCTTTTCAGGATTTCGATAAGTGGAACAAATACTTTTATTGTCTTGCCATTTATTATTCGAAAAGTAATAAAATCTCACGTCAACTCGAACCTTGATGTTTAAAGTGTTTCGCTATCTCGACTAAATTGTTGAAACTCTCGGAAAAACTGATGTCCTTATCTCGATTTTCATTTGACTTGTATTTCAATTCTCTTTTTCATTATTTCGTTGTTAGTTCAAAATTGGATATTAAATATTTCTAAATCACTAGAAAATCGAAAGTTTGAAAATTCAAGGTTTCGCAGATTCAAAAGTAACTGGCTAATGCTTTAAATAATTGAGTTTTTGTTTACTAATTTGAATAAATAAGAATAAATGCTAATGAGGTGCATAATTAACGTAAATAAAAGCTCAGATAACTACCTCACCAGTTACCTTTTCGTCTTCAGGAAGAAAGAAAAGTGATGTTGCTCGAAACATGATATTGCATCACATTTTACAAGGATAGAAGGAAGAAATTCGCTTTCCTTTAAACGAAAACTGGTGTAGTGTCCTTCTTTCCTCTCTGTCTCTCTCTTTCTCTGTATGTGTGCATATATATATATGTGTGTGTGTGTGTTTGTGTGTGTGTGTGTGTGTTTGTGTGAAGTAGCTTAACTCAACGTCTATGGGCTTAACATTCTTCCTTTTTAAATCAATTTCACTACGCTGCCCATCAAAAGAATCCGTCTTCTTTTCTTGATTCTTCTGGTTTCTGTCTTTTAAGTTAGTTCTCAGTTTTCCGTAACCCATTTTCTCAACAAAAATCTTACAAACCTCAGCTGTTTTTCCTTATCACCTTCCTTGGTTTTCTACTAACCCCAGCTCTTCTCAATACAATTTCAATATGTCTTTCTATAATCACAGTTCAAACCATTCTTTCATAACGGTTTCGTATGTCAGATATTATTGGCCTTCCTTAATTTCTCAAGATGGTATCAAGTTTTCCAGACGCAGGTTTTGCAAGTATGATTCGCCTTCTTAACTTCTTGCTATATCTGGCATCTTTAGTTATTTTGTTTCCAAAATAGCTGAAAGAGGTGACTTGCTCAATGTCCTGACCTTCTAATACCTTTGCCAAACTTTCCAGAAAAACTTCTACATACATACAATCCCGATCATTATTTTTCAAAGAAAGAAAGCTCAGTCATAGATGGATTGTTGCACGGATAAACTGCGCGCAAACCCATTGCCATAGGAGCAGATGACTTGCAGCTTCGCAATTACGGAACACACCACAAACCAAAACTTGACAATGCTACTGAATGATTTTGGAAAGACGTTCTTCAAAAACAATGAAAAGTACAAATAAAGTACTTCTGTCATTATCTACAATTGAAGAACGTGTACAAGTATTTACATAACTTTCCAGTAGTTGAACAACAATTAGTTTTTCTTGGTTATGCTGTTTCCTTATAGGAATAGAATAAGTCATTACGCTCCTTTTTCAAACTCAGCCAACAGTCCTTGTCCAAATATCCACTGCTAACAAAACAATGACGCCTAATTTGTAGGCTCAAACACTTGAGGTTTTAGTAAATTCCTTATCACGTGTGTGAAATATTTCTCAACGATCTACATTTCAGGTAACAATTTAACTCTTAACATAAATGTGAAGAATGCTTGAACGAACTTACCTTCGATATAAATGGAATGTGTATCCTTGTGTAAGGTCTAACATAAAAAAGAAAACAAATAATGGCACAAGGTCCGACTTGACGAGGTTTTTAAAAGCAAGACGACAATGTCAAGAATCTCCGTATTCTTTTTTAGGAAATTCTTAAAACTATATTGTCATGTTAAGTGTTGTAAAGTATAAAGACTGGCTGTGAGATTTCATACTACACGTAAATACAATGGAAGTAATACTCTTTATATTTTCAAATCCTCTACTTCCGCATTAGTTTCAATATTTTCCCTGCCCTTCCTGTTTGCTGAGATCAGTTGCTCCTGCGTTAGAATGGAGGTTGTCGCTCTGTCCAAGCTCGGCCGTTTGTCCGTGACCTGCATGATATATCCAACGCCAGGTCATGGGGAAAGAACGACGTTCCCAAGTGAAAACTATGGTAAGAAAAGGACCTAATTAAGATTGTAGCAGCATTGTTTCTGTAGGTAGCTCATGTGATTATGATAGTGGCACTATTTGGAACATATTTTGATACACTCACATTTTTTATTTCTGTAGAATTCAAATTAACTGTATACCTCAATCAACAAGTGAAAGCTATCAATGTACAATTAAAATGGACATCCCAATCAAATTTAAAAAACACAAGATATGAAGTACCTCACGGGGTAACTTGCGATTCTTTTTGGGAGAAGTGGCAGAAAAGCTTTCAACGACAATAATTTTTCATCATGAATATGTCCTGTCTGTACAGTATCCATATTGTCCTCCGTTATTCCGTTGTCCACTCGATGTATCCCATATTGGTCGAAAAGCTGTGTTCCTAATTTTTGTAACATTTATCTCGTGCTACCTCAGGTAACGGTTATAAACTTGATTTTTCTTAATTTTTTTTATAGCTAATCAAAATGAAGACTTGATAATTAATATTAAAATGATAATTAATATTCAAAAAATAATGCAATAGCATAAGTTGACTATATATGGGAGCAAACTGTGAATTGCAACCGAAATCCTGACCCCGATTAAAAGGTAAAATACTTCAGAGAGTGGGAAGGCATTGCTATTAAAAGGCTTTGTTGACTTAAAAAAGCAGTGCCATGAGATGTGATATATTTGTGTCTCGTAAAAATGATGGTAAAGAAAACAGTGCAGATTTAGTGGATCGTCTATAAGCATTGGTTTGCGAGAAAAGACTCGTAGGCATCTGATACAGGAGTGAGATCCCAGCAAGGATTTGCCATAAGTACCTGGTGTGCCATACTAATGGACACTATCACAATAACCAGAAGATGGAAGGGATGATGAGGATGGCATTGTAAGCACAGCAGTTGACGATGCAGATATCCAAGAGAACATACAAACAATTTAAAAAGAAATGAAGAAAGATGGTTTGTGAATAAACGAGAAAATGGAAGTAAGTGTGCCGAGTACAAAAGAATGAAATGTCACACTAGTCAATAAATCAAGCTAATAAATTAAAAAAAATTTTAAAGACCGGTTGTGAGGGGGCGATAGAAGCTGGAATCGCTATGGGAAAGGAAAAAATTTAAGGGCGGCGTACAGCACCCAATACTCTTCTCCTTCAAAAGAGGTGAATTTCTGAGTCTGTAGTCCAAATAACAGGTATTGCATGCCTATTTGCCACTTGTGTCTTGAAAAAGAAATGGGAAAAATAAAAAGCTACTAAGACCTAAAAAAGACCTAAAAGTAATATAGAACGGTCAAGAGGTAATAGCGATACCTTTAATAGATGTACACTGGGTACAATCTCCAGAGACTTTTCCATTGGTTAGAGAATGCAAGCCACCCAAATGTTCATTTTGGAATGATACAGAAAGCATGTTTGTTAGGGACAGCTTGGGGTTTGAGATATTTGCTTGTATGTAAAGTTGCAGGTCGTAACTTAAATTTTGCAAAGAATGAAAGCACCTAACCATCTATAATGTTGCGTTACTGAACAGTTAAAAAAGAGTAATAATAACATGATTCAAACGACTGTTGTTCTTGTCACTGTCGGAGATCTTGAATTTATCATAAGGTAAATAAAAGATCACCTATCGAATATTTCTGGAAAGATCAGCATCAAAGAAATTCAAATAATAGTCTTGCTTTAAAAATCACATTTCCCAAAGAAAGCTCTACTACAAAACCTGAGAAAGGACCAGACCTCAAACCTTAGGACCATAGTTTGGTCTTGGCCTCTACAAAAAAAACCCACAAAAACTAGTGTGCGACATCAATATAATAAATATATAATAAAAGAATGGGTCACCTTACCCTTATCGAGCAAGGAGTTGGATGGGTTTGCTGGGGTTTCTACACCTGAGTCCTTTGTGGGCTCGTATTGCTCCGTCACTTAATAATAATAATAAAGTATGTTGAATAAATATCTGGTAATATTAGCATCGAGGAACTGCATAAAACTATGCTTCTTGGAACTGCACAATTTACTAAAAAGAACTTTATCCATGACTCAGCCTCAGGATCACAGCTTGAACCCGGAATATTCAAAGGACTGAAGTACAAAAACCTTGTAAAGCATGTTTTTTGATAATAATAATAATAAACAAAGTTCATGTCCAGCATGACAGCCCGCACAGGGAGATGGTATTCACCTGCCGGACGAGAAAACTTAACCCCGGCTACCGACCAGTA
This sequence comes from Morbakka virulenta, assembly GCA_003991215.1. Taxonomy (NCBI): domain Eukaryota; kingdom Metazoa; phylum Cnidaria; class Cubozoa; order Carybdeida; family Carukiidae; genus Morbakka; species Morbakka virulenta. The sequence continues at coordinate 112,276 of RDPX01000385.1, read as the reverse complement.
GCTTTAGAGGTTAAGCACCTTCCTCAATATGTTGGTAGTTCCAATGATGGTAGATGTTTGGAGTCCACCCAAGACATCAGGGATGCCCAACTCTTTCAAACTGCGCTCCAAGCGCTTCGTCACCACTCCTAAGCTTCCCACGACGATTGGGACAACGCTGGTACATACATTATGTAACTTTCGGATTTGTTGGGCCAAGGGAGAATACTTAGTGATCTTTTCTTCTTCTTTAGCTGTCACATTTCGATCGGAAGGCACAGCAAAATCTACAACCAGCCATCTCTTCTTAGTGCGGTCAACAACAACAACATCCGGACGATTAGATTCCACCTGTTGCATTGTCTCCACTGATCTATCCCACCAAACTTCAAACCTACCATCTTCACTCTTTCTAACTTTGTCAGGCACCTCTTCAAACCATTTCCCCGCACATTTCAACCCATACTTCTTGCACAGCTCCCAATATATTCTCAATCCCATCCTATCATGTCGCCTCTTGTACTCCTTCTGAGCCAGTACCTTACACCCACACGCAACATGCCAAACTGACTCAGATTCAATTCCGCAGATGCGACACATAGGACTAACACCACCATCCCACTTCGACTGCGCCAACCTTGTCCTCAATGCTTGCTCTTGAGCAGCAAACACAAATGCCTCTGTGCTTTTTGCAAGGAAACCACCTTTAACCCACTGTACTGATCTCTCTGTTGCATTTTCATCCATCTCCCGAAAGAACCTACCATGCATAGCCTTCTCCATCAATCTCTCCTTTCTCTCCTCAACCACTCTCGTCTTGTAATGCTTCTTTGTCTCCCTTCCATGCATAATCATTCCAGCCACCTGTTCCAAAATCGTCTCCTCAGTAGCATGTACATACTCTTCTAACCCTAACTCTTCCTGCCTCACACAATCTTCAACGCTGATCAGGCCACGACCCCCATCCTTTCTTCCGATGTACAGACAATCTACACTACTATTCCTATGGAAAGCACCATTCATCGTTAAAATCTTCCTTGTCTTGGTATCAAGTTTACGTAGCTCAGCATCAGACCAATCCAGTATTCCAGAGCTGTATCGGACAACACTAACTGCCCACGCATTGATGCCGCGAACCAAGTTCCCAGCATACAACCTCGACTTTGCCAGCAATTTCACACGTCGTAGGTACTCATTCCCAATTTTCTCCTTCATCTTCTTCTGCATTACTTTCGCCCCTTCTAGCACTCCCAGGTACTTGTACCCATCTTCATCAACCTCCTTCATCAACTCCCCACTCGGTAGCTCGATTCCCTCACATTCAGCCCTTTCACCTCGTCTAATTTCCAAAACAGCACACTTATCTAACCCAAACTCCATCCCAATGTCCCTAGAGTAAACCCTCACCACCTCGACCAATGCCTCCAACTCACGTTTACTCCGTCCAAATAGCTTCAAGTCGTCCATAAACAATAAATGATTGACCAACACCCTACCGTGACCGAAGAAATATCCAAGCTTCTCTCTGTTGAGTAAAATACTCAGCGGGATCATTGCAATAACAAAGATCAAAGGGGAAAGGGAGTCACCTTGGAATATTCCCCGATTGATGTTAACTTCACCAAGCACCTCATTATTAGCCGTCAGTACTGTCTTCCATTCAGCCATACTTCCTTTCAGCAAACTCCGCACATTCTCTGCAACTCCAACCATGTCCAGCATCTCCAAAATCCAACTGTGAGGGACCATATCATATGCCTTCTTGTAATCAATCCAGCACATGCTAAGGTTTCTCTTCATAGCCCTGACCTCGTGCAAAATTGCCTTATCGATCATCAATTGATCTTTCGTGCCACGTGACTTCTTCCTGCATCCCTTCTGTTCCTCAGGAAGAAGATTATTATTTACAAGATGACCGTAGATCTTTTCAGCAAAGATTCCAGAGAGCAGCTTCCACATCAATGGTAGACAAGCTATCGGCCTATAGTTACTAGCTGCTGTCCCCTTTCCAGAATCTTTCTGAATTAAAACTGTCCTCCCCTTGACCATCCAGTCGGGTACCACGCCTGACGTCAAACACTCCTGCAGAGTTGTTGCAATTGACAAGTGTAGCGAGGTGAACTTTTTGAACCAGTAACCTCTGACCCAGTCAGGTCCAGGGGCTTTCCAGTTTGCCATCTTTCTTATCCCTGCCTTAACATCTTGCAGAGACACCATAATGTCCTCTTGTTTCTCTACGTCTGCAAACTTTTCCCTTACATCACCCAACCAACTTGCTTCCTTGTCGTGTTCCTTTTCCTCGGACCAGATAATACTCCAGAACTCTCTTGCCTCATCTGCATTAGGAGCAGAGGATTCCATCTTATGTCCATTGCCATTAAGCTCCTTGTAGAGTTGACATTGATTGTTCTTGAAAAGGTTGTTCTGTCTCCTGGCAAGGCTTTTCCCAACAAACTGTCTAATCTTAGCACTAGCGGAAGAAATTTTGTTCTTCAACATTGTGCTGACTGTCATCGTTCCCTTCACTACAAGCTCATATTTCCTATTCAATCTATCACGAACAACCTGACGAACCTTATTCCCTTGCTTTATCTCCTCAATTCGTCCAAGATCTTTCCTCCACTCGCCAATGCTCTTTTCCAACCTCCTCTGCCACCATGGCTTCTTCTTTCTAACTGTTTTGTTTTTTCCCATCACACCTAACCGGGATGCAACCACATATGATCCAGCATACAGTAACCGATTAATCTCAGTCACAGTCATACTGTCTCTTACCAGATTGTGCATCAATCCATCAACAAGCTTCACCTCCTCCCCTATTTTTCTACCATCCTGAGCCTTCAAACTTGGTACTTCAACAACATCCTCGCTATGGTACACCTCTCTTAGCAATGCCAGGGCTCCACTTTCATCGTTACTCAACGCTCTCATATCGTCACCCCTTCTCCATACATCTACTCTCTCTATAACTACTCTTAAATCCCTTTCCTCAGCATCATTAGCTACCACGACATTCTCTATCTCCATTTCACCTAAACCACTCTCCGGCCTGATACAAAAGTCAACTTCTCCTTCGCTGGACTCTTCCTCAACTAAAGCTTCCTCTCTGACCATTCTTTCAATCTCGCCGCGTTCTACGACTGACAACAACCCATTGGCTTCAATTTGCTTTAGCTGCGAAAGAAGACTAGCAACACTCCTCACACTGACATCTCTCCCATCCCACATCTCCTTAACTTTCCCAATGTAGCCATCTGCCCTTCGACCACCACTCCTCACGAAACATTCCCAAAGTACTTTCCTTTCAAAATGGCTCCATTTGCTTTTGAACAAACCAGTCCGTCCCATCTTGCCTCTTTTCTCTCCTTTCCACCCCTTCCTACCCATTGGTTCCTCCGTGCGACTGCCATCCTTGGAACTTTCAACATTTTCACTTGCCTCCGGCCTAGAAACTTCCCCAGTTCTAATAAGAACTCTTTCCTGCGGGTCGTCAGAGACCCTCCGACTTCCAGGTTTCCCTTCAGTCGGTTTTTTCTTCAGAAACCTCATTGAAACAACACGAGAATTCGCAAACAACAACTCAGAAATACTTCCGGACTGTCTATATTCGGTTCACCTCTCAACAAAGAGAGGTTATCCAGGGGCACGAACTTGGACGCATAGACTTTACCCCCATAACTTCAATCACCCAAGGTCGCTGGTAGCGACTCGGTGCTTGATTTTAATTAGCAAATCCAAAGAAAACTATATAATAAACAAAGTTCACGTCCAGCATGACAGCCCGCACAGGGAGATGGTATTCACCTGCCAGACGAGAAAACTTAACCCCGGCTACCGACAAGTAGCTTTAGAGGTTAAGCACCTTATAATAATAATAATAATAATAATAATAATAATAATAATAATAATAATAATAATAATAATAATAATAACGGTCTCAGTTTAAAGGGATTCCTGGGGTCACTACTACGAGTAACATTTCATCATTATAATCATTATCATTAACATAATTACCTTTATCTCTAAGAATTAAAAAAATTGAAATAAATAACTAAGGAAATAAAACACTAATAACAATGAAGATAAACGAAGAACAGCACAAATGAAATACCAATAATAATGAAAAAAATATCACTTTACCTTATAAGTTTGATCAGAACTTGAGTTCGTATATTCTTTAGTAAATCTAATTGAAGTGAACAAAAATAAGGGCATTATTTGTGTTTCCCATGAAATTATTCACTAATTTACTTATTAGTAATGCTGACCGTACAAAAACATCAGTTAAAATAAAATATAAAAACTGATAACAGAGGAGCCGTGGCTTAATGGTTAATGCAACTGAACCATAACCAAGAGTTTCCGGGTTCGATTCCCCGAGCTGTCGAGGAGAATTTGGAACTTTACAAAGAAAAAAAAAACATTGGTTGGCGTCAGGAAGGGCATCCGGCCAAGAAATTCCTCACATCCAAATCAAAATTCCCTCTAAAGGGCACCGTCTGAGACCCCCCCCCTCCAAAAAAAAATATTTTTTTGTGCTGTATCGCGTGCATGTGCATGTGCATGTGCATGGGCAATAACATAGTTTGAATGATGGAATGAAATGCAAATTGAAATAAAACAAAATATGATAATATAAAAAAAATAATATAATACAAAATAAATGAAACCAATCTAAACTACAATATTATATAAAATACCAAATTAACATCTCAAAATCAAAAGTAAAGATGATTTGGCTAAATGTTTCATGTAAATATATATATATGGACTCAAACCAGATAATTTGGCAATCACATTTTTCACTTTAATGCACTATTCGTTTACTTGAGTTGGACACATATAAAGTCAAAGTGATGGCCCAGGGAAGTGAAATTTGTGGTTGCAAAATAACGTTTATAAAATGTAGAGTCCTTAGATCAGTTTGCATTTGTACAGCATGTTGCCAGGATTGCCACAGAAACCGGTATAAACCCAGTTCACTGAACACGTATTTTCACTGTATTTGTTGAGCTCATTTGTTCCTGCCTTGGAAGAAAAGCCATCGTTCTGTGTGAAGTTCAGTTCAATATGCGTGATTATATTGGTGTCATATATTCAACCTGGGACCTGGGGTAAAAGTGGCACACTGAAGTGAAAGATATAGTTGCAAAATGGTTCAGTACAGAGCAGTAATACCCAAGTGATCATATCAACAGATTTAATGCAAGAGTTTTGCGGTTAGAATCCCGGCCACAATCCTGGAAGTACTACGCTCACTTTGTTTTCCGTTAGAAGGGACACACTACTGAGACTATACATGTTTTCGGAGATAGAAATGGGAGAGGAAAGAAATGAACAAATGAAAAAGATTAAGAAGCATAAAGGAAAAACCCCAATCAAAGATAAAAGAACTAAAAATAATGACCTGGTTGAGATTGCAGCACCTAAAGCTAATTTGGTTCCGATGTCGAGAGTCACATTTTTTTCTTCTCAAAAAAAGTTATTTCTCGGGGTTACTAAACTTCATCCAAGTTGAGTGAGATACTGAGACCCATTTCCTATTCTTATTCCCATCTTCTGTGTTTCGTCTACTTATTTCCCTTGTTTTTGTATTCCCTGATCATTTGTAAATATCAGGACGGTAAGATTTTATTTAATTACTCTCACGTACCTTCCCGACAAGATATCTTAGGGACAACAGTAAGAGGGAACGACGTGAAACAAAACCTACCTTCTATGTGTTCTCGTATAAATTGGTCATCCATTATATTCTGTCTATAGAAAATAAAACCAAATAACAGAAGGTTAAGTACCAAGCAAAGTAACTGATTTTAAAGCTGAAAAATTAGCAGTGTTAAACGACGGGTAGCCAAACATTGAATGGCTTCTTGTGGGTGCATCGTCTATGCTAATAACGATGACGATTTGATGGTTGATTCATCAAACATTTATATTTTCGTGCGGTGAAGAATAAACTGTTTAAAAGGCTTTTGTATCTTGTAGCTTTGTCAACGATGTTCTTCAACAAATACAATATTTATAATCAAAACAATAAAAATAGAGTACAATTTATGATAAAACAGTACAACCAGACTCAAAAGCAAGGTTGTGTTCGAAAAACGAAGAAATAGATTGGTAAAATGCCAAAGCTGAGCCGTTTGACAGAGATCACGTAAATCGATCCTCAAGTCTCGTCACTTCTAGCAACAAGGGTACTGCGGAAGATGGCTACCTAGACAGATAATTTTACCTCCCTTTCTTGCATTTCAGGAACATGTAGCCACTGTCTATAGTTTTCTCGTTGTCGTACCAAACCTGATAACTGCAAGGTACGTGCAAGGTGTGTGTTTACAAGGTACGTGCAAGATACGTGCTTACAAGGTACGTAAATGCCTATATACTATCAACATTCCAGCTTACAAGTGAACAGGCTCACATCGTTATTCAAGAAACCAGTAATGGATACAGGAAGTCGAGTCACCAAAGAATATGGTGAAAAGGCACATATGCATGTCACATAAAGAAAGTAGGAGCCAGGGGAAAAGAATAGGGTAACAACGGGTGGAAGGGGGATGTTGGGGGGTCGACCTAACAAAACTCGGACAATGATCGAACATGAGGATCATTATTTAATTCTCAAGAAACTTATTGTTCAGCTCAGTGTTCTATTTTGCTTCGTATTCTCTTCATCCTCGCATGTCCAGATTGTGTGTGTGTGTGTGTGTGTGTGTGTGTGTGTGTGTGTGTGTGTATCTATTTATCCAGTCATCCATCACGTGATGAAGACCACTTTGGTCAATAAGATCACAAGATTACCAATAAGATGGTCTTTATTAACTTGTTTTTTACTTAAATACTGAGATACTCCAGATGAGGTATATCATTACCGATACTCCAGATGAGGTGTATCATAACGATCATTACCGCTGTATTGGTAGCCAAAAATACAAGATTGAAAGCAAGACCAATTCTGGTTCCAGAAGCAATAAGATAAAGTATGCAGAGGATAAAGTACATAATTATAAGACCACCATACCTGTTCGCTTTCAAAATTTTTTCGAACTCTATAATATCATTATTTTGGTATGCACTAAAAATGAACAAATACGATACGGAATAACGTAAATCTATTGTGTATAAATAGGAACTTGTTGTTCCCCTTTTAAACATTCTGTCCTAAGGCTATCAAATTACAATAATTTACGATCAATGCAAGTAAACAATATCCCTCTGTGTGTCTAAACTTTCAACACCCTTTTTCTCCCTTCTCCTCTCTTTCTGTTTCTGTGTCTTTTCTCTTCTCCCTCCTCTCTGTCTCTTCTCTTCTTCCCTCCCTCGACCCTTTCTCACTCCCTATCTCTCCCTTCTACATTTACCTATCCACTCTCTTTCAAAGTCTAACATACGTATCGCAATTCCATCGCACCCCTAGCATAGCATGGCTTACCAAAACTGTTATTTCAATTCGCGACATAGGATATACTACGAGAACAGAAAACAGCATACCACTAACAAAGCTTTTTGAATACATTTCGGCAGCTAGCAGTGTTTTCACATGTGAAATCCCAAAGTGGTACAATCCAATTTATCTAACTTTGAACTTTGTAACCATTATTTATATTAATAAAGATACAAGCGAACACTACGCGCTGTTTTTTCACACTCTATACAACCAGGTCAACTCGGAATGATTTTGAATTTTTATGGCTTACGGTCTAATTAAAATATCATTCGTATATGGATAAAATAATCATTTAAGCCAAAGTTAACGGCTGTTAACAAGTATGAATATGGCTATCCGTTTGTAGCGAAATTACGATCAACAAATTGCAGGTTACAAACAATAAGAAGCACAAAGTCTTCTCGCAATACTTGTGACGGTGCCCATGACACATGTGAGCATTAACATAATTAGAACTCAAGTACTCGTCATATAATACAAAAAATATCTTCAATAAAGCTAACCTGACCAAGTTTGTCATTGCCAGAATTTCGTTATCATTTTTATATGGCTTAGCCTAAAAAATCAACAACAAAAAGCAATAAACAAAGATCATTATCATCATTATCATCATCATCATCATCATCATCACCCTGGCTAAACGGTGGAATCTTTGCCAGGGTTCGTATCGTGATTCGAGAAATGCGATACACATTTATCTTTTCACGACACTACATTGTGATAAAGAAGAAAAAACCACGACAACAAACGGGTTTTTTAATTATATATATATATATATATATATATATATATATATATATATATATATATATATATATATATATATAATTTTAAATAAGAAAATCAAGTGTACGTCGATCGAGTTGAACACTCATAAAAATAAAAGCATCGCTAAGCTCTGTTACTATGTGTTTTTTCCTTTCTGTAAATCTTCAAGGAATTGCTTATAACAGAGAGATGATTTCTACAAGTTTTGGGCAATTATTCAAGCTCAAAATAGTGGAGGTAGGCAGGGTATTTAAAGCCTTCGGAAGGTAAAATTTTCCCGATGCCATTTCTGAAAAATTAATTCGAACCCTGGCTAGGTTGATCTGCAGTAGCAGTTCTGCTAAACCTTCACTACTCTCTTTTCTGGGGCTTCCTTTATGATCTCAGCAATACTCAATCATACAGTTCTAATGATTGCGATAATTAACATCGAAAGGTTTGGATATGTCGAGTTTCGCACTGCCACACACACTTCATGTCATGACCAATTCCCGAAAAATCACTTATCACATTCCCCCAAAACGAATTTTTTCGTCCATATTAAGTAGCAAACCAACATTACCATTACTTCCCTATTGGCCGGTATGATATTCAACCTAGGTAGCAGACAATTCTTTTTTGAGTCACTCATTTCCCCATCAGAAAACATTCTGACACATTGACAGAAATTGGGCGTCTGGGAGTGTGAAGCTATGTTTTTCTTTCAAAAATTATGGTTATGTTTCAGGGTAGTTAGAACACTACATGGATATAGGAAACTAATAATGCTTTGAGAGGTAAGATCTTTATCTTTCCCTGAGTTACATTTAGACAAATACTTATCCCATCGTTGGCTTACGAAAGTGATTAGGGCAGAGGTTTTCTATTTTGAAGGTGGAAACCTACGAGGTGACACAGGATCGCATTGTTTTGAGAAGTATCGCCATACAGATATTGTGTTGTGTTATTATGTATCTCCAGTGCTAATAGTGACATTTCTGGTTGACTGGAACAATTATTGTTGATGTGACTGCTGTGCTGTAAGGTATGAGTTGTTTCTTTTTATCCTTTTGTTCTTGTATTGGTTTTCTTGTCTACAAACTTTTCAATTTCCCAGTCAAAGGACACATCCATTAAAAAAAAGCAACAGATCCCATATGGCAGAAGCATCACATTCTGACCAAAACGGATGTCAAGAAAAACTGTATCTTTAAATCAATAGGCAAGATCCAAAGGTAACATCTTAAGTAAAATTAGGCCATGATTAGCTTCATCAATTTCCTTGGGTTTACCAAGTGCATAGCTTCAATGAGAAAGCTGATATAATAGATGTACTGAAAAGAACGATGCAATCAAACGACAATTGCATTTAAATGAAAATGCAGTTAAAGAAATGCTTAGATAATACGTTTCCTTCAAAAAACGGTGTACGTAAAGGAAAAATATGTTCAAATAAATGCTATACCTAAATATTTATACGATTATGCGAAAAATGCTTATAAATACCAGGGAACCGTAAAAAAAAGAGAACTTAAAGTCCCACTTTGAAGATCAAGAAAAATAACTTTTTTTTTCTCAAAGACGTAGTTTTTATATATATATAGCAAGATAACAAATAATGATATAGCAGAAGAAAGAAGAAAGGCACCTGAAGAAATAAAAATTTTAGTGTAACTTCATAGCGATATATTTTGTGCACATTTGTTTTATGTTTAGGTAAGTAAGATTTTGGTGAATTTCTGAAGTGACGGGGTGGATAAAAATAACTACATTTGTTTAAAAAAAGTGATATGCGAGTATGATTTTTTTCAATAATGCATAATTGACAGGAACGGAAGTGGCAAATATAAGATGGTCTGTAAAGCATTCGAACAAGCACTATTGACCATCATGGCCATATCCTCTGACGTGTGTGTTCTAAAATCAAAAATGCATAATTTTGCAGATTGAGTATTTGTATATGTATAATGTGGATGATAATGTACAATGCTCAGCTCACTGCGCTTGCGTAGTTTGAGCACTCAGACAAGATCCCACAGTAACTGTTTAGGCTGTGTTTGTTCCGCAACATGCCCAGAGAGTTATGTCAGAGTGGTGTCTCTGACGTTCTGTGCTGCACTGATGAGCCCACAATGGGCGAAACGGTACTGTCTGGAGATTGAGTATGTGTTGTAAGAGCTGCGTTATTAACGAGATTATTTCGGCAATCCTCAAGGTAGTTCTTTTGATCTTTTACTTTATTTCTTCAGTCTTCTACCTCGTTGTTCTTACCTTTTGCTTTGGACGTTTTATCGTCGTGCTGAATTCCTGCAAGACTCAACGAGTGCTCCTATTTTCTGCTAAACCTCACCAATTTTCAACTTGATTGCTTCAATCTCCCACTTTATTGTTACCACCTTCCACATGACTAGTACAGTTTTTCAGTCTATTTCTCATATTTGCCACTTAGTTGATCAAATATTTTGCTTGAGGGTTTTAATCTTAAATTTTCTTGTTCCGATCTTTCCCTTGACAGTCCTAATCTTACACGTTCGTGTTTCAATCTTTCATTTCATTGCTTCAATCTTTCACATGACTTTTCCAACCTTCCAGTTCATTTTTCAAACATTTCACTTGATTGATAAAATCTTTCACTTTGCTAATCCTTAACTTCATTGTTCCCATCTTTCACTTGACTATTCCAATCCTTCACTTGACTATTCCAATCCTTCACTTGACTTGACTATTCCAATCCTTTACTTGACTATTCCGATCCTTCACTTGACTATTCCAATCCTTTACTTGACTATTCCGATCCTTCACTTGACTATTCCAATCCTTTACTTGACTATTCCGATCCTTCACTTGACTATTCCAATCCTTTACTTGACTACTCCAATCCTTTACTTGACTATTCCAATCCTTTACTTGACTATTCCAATCCTTCACTTGACTATTCCAATCCTTCACTTGACTATTCCAATCCTTTACTTGACTATTCCAATCCTTTACTTGACTATTCCAATCCTTTACTTGACTATTCCAATCCTTCACTTGACTATTCCAATCCTTCCCTTGACTATTCCAATCCTTCACTTGACTATTCCAATCCTTCACTTGACTATTCCAATCCTTCACTTGACTATTCCAATCCTTCACTTGACTATTCCAATCCTTCACTTGACTATTCCAATCCTTCACTTGACTATTCCAATCCTTCACTTGACTATTCCAATCCTTCACTTGACTATTCCAATCCTTCACTTGACTATTCCAATCCTTCACTTGACTATTCCAATCCTTCACTTGACTATTCCAATCCTTCACTTGACTATTCCAATCCTTCACTTGACTATTCCAATCCTTCACTTGACTATTCCAATCCTTCACTTGACTATTCCAATCCTTCACTTGACTATTCCAATCCTTCACTTGACTATTCCAATCCTTCACTTGACTATTCCAATCCTTCACTTGACTATTCCAATCCTTCACTTGACTATTCCAATCCTTCACTTGACTATTCCAATCCTTCACTTGACTATTCCAATCCTTCACTTGACTATTCCAATCCTTCACTTGACTATTCCAATCCTTCACTTGACTATTCCAATCCTTCACTTGACTATTCCAATCCTTCACTTGACTATTCCAATCCTTCACTTGACTATTCCAATCCTTCACTTGACTATTCCAATCCTTCACTTGACTATTCCAATCCTTCACTTGACTATTCCAATCCTTCACTTGACTATTCCAATCCTTCACTTGACTATTCCAATCCTTCACTTGACTATTCCAATCCTTCACTTGACTATTCCAATCCTTCACTTGACTATTCCAATCCTTCACTTGACTATTCCAATCCTTCACTTGACTATTCCAATCCTTCACTTGACTATTCCAATCCTTCACTTGACTATTCCAATCCTTCACTTGACTATTCCAATCCTTCACTTGACTATTCCAATCCTTCACTTGACTATTCCAATCCTTCACTTGACTATTCCAATCCTTCACTTGACTATTCCCATCTTTCATCTGATTGCTTGAATGCTTCACTTTATTATACTATGCTTTCACTTGATAGGTCTGTTCCAGCTGTCCACTTGCTTAATCCCTGTCTAAAAAATTAGAATCTTGTGTCAAATAAACAAAATCTGGTAGGGAAGATAAAAATTCCAATGCATCATGAAAAAGTGTGACTTAAATTTTTGCCTGTTTATCCTGTAAGACTGCCGAGTTAATTAATAGAGCTCAAATCAAATAAATTTTAAACTCATCGTGCACTTTAGCGTCTTGTTTTTTATTCTTTCTTCATAAAGTAACACTTGTCATGCGAAAAAAGCAATGCTGACTGTCATTTGAACGTAGTCATTGCTGGCCGAACAGTGGGATTTTGATATCACCTATGACAAAAGATACATACCGAGGCAATAGGGGAAAAAAATAAATTTAATTCAGAACCGGTTCGAATCTATTTCAGTCGAGCCTAATTCTGCATGATGGTTGATGGTTTCTGCTTTGTACTAATCGTGAACTTCAGAAGCTTTTAACACCCCATCCCCGCCAAGTATTTATAACTGCACAGAAAAATAAATACAGCAATGAATGATACTCAAAATAAAACAAAAATTACTAGCAAAAAAATAATATTGATACAGTCAAAGAATAAATTTGAAAAAATGCAATAAAACAAGTCAAAATTTGTCAATGTTAAGTTCAAAACTCAACGAATATTTAATAGTATACGTACAATTAAAACACTCAATTGATTAACAATACTGCAAGAATACAGGATTTTATTAGTTTCATAGTCACCTCTTGTGAATCAAAGGGATTGATATCGGACTTCATCAGCATGTAAGCTAAAACCAGATACTTCAAACATGTTATCCTCCTGTAAAAGAACAACCAAAATATTAGTATTTAATTAATTTATTGTAAGGAGCCCATTTATTTCTTCTTATCTGTTATCTTTTTCTTTAGATCTCAATTCATCTTCCGTAGCTGGGTCAGCCTCCCGAATACCATTTCTCCAACCTATTTTATCGTTGGCTCTACAATTACATAATTCCAACGCCTTCAAATCTTCTTTCGTATGGTATCCACACAACACTTTGCCTTGTCAACCTGACAAGGTTTCTTTTTCCCTCTATTTTACTTCCTCATGTTTGTTAGGAGTTTACCTCTCTCATGCCAGTATAAATGACCTAACCATTTTAGTTTACATTCTCTTATTTTCTTTACTATTAAATTTACTCCTAATCTAGATCTATTTTTTTTAAATCTTTGAAATCGATCTTCTATTGATATTATGTAGTGCAACTCAGCTTTGCCAAAAATCTCTGCATGTTTATTTACTGTAATTATATATTTACACACATCAAAGAAAAACTAGTTTTTACATATCCTTTCGTGTACGATAGTCAAGAATGTTTGATCCATAAAATCTGGGCTTTTTACATTTATTCCACAAAAGTGTCAAATATCTATCCATCTATCTATCTATCTATCTATCTATCTATCTATCTATCTATCTATCTATCTATCTATCCATCCATCTATCTATCTATATCTATCTATCTATCTATATATCTATCTATCTATCTATCTATCTATCTATCTATCTATCTATCTATCTATCTATCTATCTATCTATCTATCTATCTATCTATCCATCCATCGATCTATATATATCTGTCTATTTTACACAAGTAAAAGGTATTTTTGCACCCTCAAGGGTTTAAATGGTTGCCTAAGGCTATCAAAGCCAGATGCTATACCATCTAAGGTATAGCTGCTACATTATTCACCGTGTCGCTGTATCTTCCTATCTTTTTTTTTAAGTGGGCCATAGTTTTCCACATTATGACATGTGGCCATAATAGCAATGGGCACCGGTTCCAACCTAGTTTTGTGTACATATACTATTTACTTCTCCATACTTCTAAATTCTTTTCTTGTAAATTAGTTTTACAATGACTCTATATCTTCTTTGGGTGTTGTTGCTCATTCTTTTAAACACACTAAATGATGCTCAATACTATCGTTAAGACTTGTCAAGTGATTGTTCGCTTCTTTGTTATTGCTTTTCAAGTAAAGGTCAACTTGTCTAAATCTCAACAATTGCCTCTTGAAACTGGAAAACCTTCAAAGGAAAAACAGATCTGCAGCAAAAATGCTTTAAGCAATTTTGTTTTTACTACTAAGTTTTACTCCCCTTTTCTAATTAATCTGACAATTAATCTGATAAATCAAAAACTGTACCATCAAATGGTCATTTCAGTACTTTTGTTTAAACGATTTTTAACATTATATTTTCCTCTCGTGGTAGTTTCAGGCCTTGTTTTTAAGCATTTCTTTTGTAAGAAATAAATTTCAGTTGGCATAATTACCTCGGACTGCCAGACTCATCATAATTTTTAAATGCCTAAAAAAAAAGCAAAGCAAAAAAATCAATTACATATTCCAGTGAAAGTTTATTTAAATTAACTTATCAAATGGAAAACTAAAGTAATAAAAAAACCCAAAAACAAAACACCAACAGAAAAAACACAACAAAATTATACACAAAGAACACACCATTTCAATTCTGGGTCGGTTCTTTACTTTTATGCCTCTCTACCCTTATAAGCTTCTCAGCTGTTTTCAAAAATACCTTAACGTTTTAAAAACCATAAAAATTTTAAAAATCATAAAAATCTTAAAATCATAAAAATCTTAAAAATCATAAAAAATAAAAAAAATCTTAAAAATCATAAAAATCACAAAAATCATAAAAATTTTTAAAATCATAAAAATCACAAAAATCTTAAAAATAATAAGAATTTTAAAAATCATAAAAATTTTTAAAATCATAAAAATCATAAAAATTTTAAAAATCACAAAAATTTTAAAAATCACAAAGATCTTGAAAATCATTAAAATCTTAAAAATCATAAGAATTTTAAAAATCATAATTTTAAAAATCAAAAAAATCAAAAAAATAAAAAAATCTTAGAAATCATAAAAATTTTAAAAGTCACAAAAATCTTAAAATCACAAAAATCTTAAAATCATAAAAATCTTAAAAATCATAAAAATCACAAAAATCTTAAAAATCATAAAAATCACAAAAATCAAAAATTTTAAAAATCATAAGAATTTTTAAAATCATAAAAATTTTAAAAATCATAAAAATCATAAAAATCATAAAAATTTAAAAAATCACAAAAATTTTAAAAATAACAAAGATCTTGAAAATCGTTAAAATCTTAAAAATCATGAGAATTTTAAAAATAATAAAAATCTTAAAAATCATAAAAATAAAAAAAATCTTTAAAATCTCAGAAATCATAAAAATTTTAAAAATCATAAAGATCTTGGAAATAATAAAATTTAAAAATCATTAAAATCTTTAAAATTACAATATCTGGCTCTCATAATCCATTGCCAGTAAAAGCTGGTATTATAACGGCTCTATCACGAAAAATCAAAAACTTCATTTCTGTGGCCTGCGGGAAGGTTTCTATAGTCTTGGTAGTCCAGCTCAAAGCATAAAAGCAGTGGCCCCAGACACGAACTTCATTTTTTGCAATCCAAGCACTTACTGTTATACTTTTCGATTTAAGTGCTAGCTGGCTCACCTACTTAAAGGACTGCCTTTTCAAAATAGATTTGCCTAAGGTAAACAGACAACAATGAATGCAACGATGTCTTTTTTTCTATCAATATATAAATATATACTTTTCAAGGTTGATGCGCAGTGCAAAGATGCATTCTAGACTTTTAAAACACTTTGAAATCGATTTATTTATTTCCCATTAAACTAATCCCACTTTTACCTCGAAAAAGTCTGTGGCTGCCTTATCATATTCTTCTTCTCTCAAGTGCATTTTCCCACCACATTCTGAATCACAAGGAAATAAGAAATCAAATAAGATTTTATTTAGCACGACGGTGACTTATTAAACTCTGTAAATTAAAGTAATAAAGTAATAATACGTAAATACATAGATATAATATTACGATTAAATACGTGACATCATTGATGTTTGAACAACACCTCAGGTAATAGCTAATGACGAAATAAACTTTTGCATCAGCGGTCCACAATGCCTTTTCTCTCTCGCTTGCCGCTCAGGTATTCTAATAAAAACTCTCTTTGCACTAACCACAAATAAGCCAACTAAGGCAGCCACATACTCATATGATCACCAGCTAAGTAATGTAGTTACCAGAAGCACATGTAGAATTCTCAAAGAAACATGAACAAACAACAATATAGAATATATTATTGAAGGCTCATCAGTTTACTTACAGGCGTGACAAAGGGTGAGGCAGAGAAGAGAGAAGGGGGGAGAGGGAAGGAGAGTGGCAGAGTGAAAGGGAGGAAGAGAAGCGGGGAGAAAGACGAGTTTAGGGGCGATGTGAGAGGAAGAAAGAGAGAGAGAGAGAGAGAGAGAGAGAGGAGAGAGAGAGGGGAGAGGGGCAGACACAGACACACACAAAGAGAAAGACGAATGGGGAAATAGCGGGAGTGAGGGAGAGGGGGTTGAAGGGGGTTAAAGGGGGTTGGAAGAGGGATGGGGAAAAAGAGAAAGGGAGAGAGATATAATCTAACATACGGCAGATACATTCCAACAAAAAACAAAATAAAAAACTGAAACGAAAGCAATAAAGCCTACCTCTAATGACTCCCATGATAAGTGGATGTGGAATAGCTGACTTTATATGAAGAGACTGTTTGTACAGAGCCTACATGTATTAACAACAGGATAAAATGCAACAACACATTTGGTTATTAAATAAGTATACACATATTTATCTGTCATATTTATGAATTTAAAGGCAGTATTGATAAATATACCAATGGATATCGGTATAGGAGGGTAAAATCAAATCTAAGCCTTCCTCACTCAATAACAAAAACACTCCAATACAATAACAACAAAAAGCAACGGATTGTAGCCATGAATCAGGATCAAGTAACCAAACAGCTATTAAGCCACAATTCAGGGTTCTAGACCATCGTATTCTACGCCTTAATAAAAGAGTTGCCAATGGTCTAAATATTAAAAAATTCGGTGTGATTATAATTTCATAAAATCTGACTTAGTCTCAGGTTCTTGTTATACGACTGACTGAACTAAACGGAACTCAAATAAAAATAAATAAAAAATAGGTAAATAGGCAACTAAATCAATAAACAAAAACTATTTAACTAGATAACTACATATATAATACAATATATAAATAGATCACAGTAAGGGAGCTGCCACTTTAGGGGGCACACACTTCAAATATGTTACTAAAAAAAATTTCAAAATTGAGTTTCATTAAACAAATGTATAATAAGCACTTTGGTATCTTCTAACCTATTTACCAATATATTTTCTTGACATTATGACTAAAATTCTCTTTGCATTGGGTGCTTTGATGGCAAAATCATAACTTCATGTGGCATTTTATACTTATTATCCCATAGAATACAAGTTTGTTTTTTATAGGGTTATAAAAATCAGTATGCTTCCGATATAAAATGAATAAAAACATTCCCTAAAATTGTTCAAAATCATCAAGTTTTGAATAGATGAGCTCGAGCTAAGCATATTTTAGTTATCATCATTAGACGATTAGCATTGAGAAAATTCCTCATCAAGAATATTTTTAACTGACTGGGAAAGTAATGCGGTACTCCTTTGGTTTCAGTGCATGCAACAATATTTCTTCAGTTAAGGACCTATGATGCCCAACTCAAAATAGACTTGAATAAGTGGCGCTTAATCAAGAGATTTATTTAAAAAAAAAGAGCACCCACTTTTTTGTAAACAACTTTCTAAGCAACAAGAATAAATTTTTCGTCGAATTCCACCCTTAATAACGGTAATAGTCATTTCTGTGCAGAGTGTTACTCTTTTTTGTTAATTTTCTTCCTTAAATGTTGTATTATTTTCATAAACTGTTTTTACTCCTCTCCCAATCTCCGAAAACGTGTACAAACTCATCCGTGTCCCACTTACAACAAAGAATCCAATCGGGCACAGTAGTTCCAGGGGCAAGGCTTTGACTCAAACCAGGAACCTTTTGCATGGTAATCAGATGATTCACCATTCG
Organism: Morbakka virulenta; assembly: GCA_003991215.1. Classification (NCBI taxonomy): domain Eukaryota; kingdom Metazoa; phylum Cnidaria; class Cubozoa; order Carybdeida; family Carukiidae; genus Morbakka; species Morbakka virulenta. The sequence continues at coordinate 94,029 of RDPX01000385.1, read as the reverse complement.
CCCAGTATTGTTTAAATAACATTCGAAATATCCTCTTGATTTAAAAGTCACCAGTTCCTTTCTTGTCGTTCCAGTTCTACAAAATTTTCTCCAACCAATGGATTCCCTTACAATTTTAACTAATAATATTTACCTTGACAAAACTGATTTCGGTATTCTTACAAATTAACGGAGAGAAGACATTGTGTATTGTCACAAGCATTAGAAGTGGTATGGCAATTCGAGGTAATACGGTACTTACACTTTACATGTATGGTTGTTACCTAAATATTACCTGAAAATTTGCGAGGGGCTTAAAATGACGTAACAATGTAAAAGAATAAAACAGAATGGACCTTTTCCTTATCGGAGTTATGAAAGTGCTTCAGTGGCACTCATACACAACTTGGGAGTTTTAGATTAATTACTACGCCACTTTTATACGACAATACAGGCACTGGCAGCCTAAATATAAACACTTTATTAACATTAAGATACGGCCAGGGTGATAAAAGTTTAGGGATTATCCACATATGATTTCTTTATCTCTTTGCGGGCATTCGATGCCAATTCATACACAAAATCCAATACATATATACAACGTAACACATTAACACTTCATCCATAGATATGATGGACCAGGATGATCGAAGTTTAGGGATTATTCACATACGATCTCTTTAGGGATCTTGGCCACCAATTCATACACAGTATCTTATATGTGGATGACATCACGTTGATGGAGATTTTGGAAATTTTATATCCCAATGCGGACACTGGTCGCTAACTTATATAAAGCATCTCTCATCCTTCATCTGGAAGTCGGATTAGTGTGACACAAGCCCACGGGCCATCGTCTTATGATTTCTACATTTCTATCTATAAATAAACCAGTAGGGTATAAACAACAGCCGAGAAGGTCTTTTCCAACTGATAGTGAAGTCGATGAATAGAAGTATTTTGAAAAGCACGCTATGCAGGTGTGCTCTGCAGTTCTGTAGTCCTCCTTGTGTTTTACTCTTTCAAGATGAATCTACTGTGATATTTGACAAATAGTTCTATAATACGCGGCTTAAAAAATAGGAACACGAGTCGTTTAATAGTATGCTCACTCTGTTGGTTTTTTTAGAAGACAAATTGTTAATTTGCCATTAAATTCAAATGGCTTTTCTATTGATAAATACTCGCAAAGAATGAAGAAATAGACTTTGGATGACCCCCAAAAGACTTCTATTAGTTCGCAACACTACATTTCGATAAACCAGTTAAGTCTATTGAGTCTGAGAATATTTGTATGTAAATAAAAAAAAGGAGGCAAATGTCTTAAGCCTGTTGTCAATAAGTGCAAAAGTAAGAATTCATGTTTGATATGAAGCAGTCTTGCAGTCACACAAAATTAATTTACAACTCACAATAACAAACAACAAAAACAATAAAAACAGCGATTCAGAGTGTAATATCTTACCTTCAGTTTTTTATTATTTTTCTAAAAAAAAGTAAAATGAAGTTCAAAAAATCTAAAATACCATATCTTTAAATGACACACAGTATTGGAAAAAAATACAACAAAAATTTGAAGAAAATAAAAATTTTCGTGTTAAAAAAAATTTCGTTAACAATTTTGGTAAGTTCAAGCACGCCACCTCTTACACGGAAGACATGGGATGCCATGAGTAAATTCCTAAACGCTCAGCCATTATTACAATTAGGTAACTTTGTAACCATAGATACACAGCACATGTATTTAATAATAAATAGTGTATATATATCCATGGTCAGCTTCTTTAGCTAACAAGTATTGGTAGCTAATTTAAACATTATTTGTCCCATAACATTGTCTTTCTTTGTAAGTTTATCTATAACCTTCTTATTAAAGAGTTCTTTTATCGCATTTTTCAATTCCTTTATTCCACCGCCACAAAATCCAATCAGTACTGGTATAACTTTCACCATCAACCTTTGCCTTCTCTCTCGTAGTTCCAAACACAAGTGTTGACATCTCGCAATCTTTGCGTTTCTTTTTACCTGTTTGTTTCATTCTTCAGGGGATGCTATATCCACAATATATATTTCTCTTTTTATCTCGTCCTCTGAAGTCATGTCTGGTCTTCGTGCTGTACATTGCGTCCCCATTTGATGTTCCCAATCCCACAAGATCTTTTTCCCGTTGTTCTCAAACAAGTGTTGTTTTCCCCATTTTTCCTTGTAACGCACCGTCTTTTCTCTAAATAAACCTTCTTTGTTTCCCCAATCGACTCCCAAAATCTTTAGTGCATTATCATGTCTCCTCACAAACCCTGACGCTGCTAGCTTTTTGCATCCTGATAATAAGTGTTGTACCATCTCCCTTATTCACCAAATAACCTGCAACTGTCTACTTCTACAATTCCTTTAACTTTCTTCCAGGCTCTTGTTTCCACCATCTGTTCCAGCGTGTCGAACATAGCTGCTGTCTTCCGAAAATCTGTGTTGCACTTCAACCATCCATATTCCTCTTTTGTATACCCCCATATTATTTTAATTTCCATTTTCTTTTCCTCAAATTTCTTTAAACCCACTTCTTTTGTTCCCTCCTTGAGTTCTTTCTTTAGCTTTCTCCATATCAATATCCAGTTGTCAAAATCCTCTTCATCGCATCCAAAAAATCCTTTACCACGTTTCACCTCCTTACTATACATCTGCAAAATATCTTCCATCTCAGTTATATCTGTTCTTCCTCATATTCATCATCCCATGCCTTCCCTAACCATTCGATTGTTGCTGTTGCTAAATAACATTTAACTCTTACTCTTGTCTTTAAAACTTATCAAACTTCTTCCTCCTTTTCCATCTGTGTATAGTCTTTCATCGCTAGATCGCTTCCCGTGACTGTTGGCATCACTCAGTTTATCTTTGACTATTTCATCCAAACATACTGCATCTCCTTTTCCAAGTTTACAAACATTCATGATATAACCTGCCACTGGGACAACTCTTGCAGTAATGGCTTGCATGTGATGTTTTTCATTCAAGTTTGTTTCGTTTGGCCAGTTGTCTTATTCTCTTTCGTACTTCTTTCTTCACTGTTTCCATAACCATTATTCACATCTATTTTATCACCTTGTTTACATCCTAAGAACTTGTAGCTTTTTTTTTTATCTGGATCTAGTATTTTCATTTTTTTCCCTCCAATACTGTTTATCCTTTTCCTTTTACCATCTTACCGTCCCTAACGATCGCTTCTGCCCATTTCTTTACTCCATAACATGCTCCTAAATCCATACTAGCCTTCATGATTGTTTCACGTACTACTTCCAGCTTTCTGTGGCTTTCTTGGTACACCTTTAGGTAATATATGAACAGGCTATGAGTCTTCATGGTTCTTTTTCGGGTGCTTCCATTCGTTATTCATCTGTCTCCTATAATAACATCGCAAATGGCACCTCTGTCAGACAAAACCCCACCGGTAAATAACTGTCTCCTTCCAGAAACCCCATTTTGACGTTTGTCTTTCCACTGTCATTAATTTCCAATCATGTGCGCCACCTTTTCAGCATTACTTTCATGTGTTCTAAAATTTTATCCGATCCCATCGTTTATAGCCTCTCCTCATTCAATCGATCTAAATATTATGTTGCTGCGGGCATACCATATCGCATATCAACATCTTTTCTCTTACTTCACTTGAAGAACAAATCCGGTTTTCTCGAGGGGGTCGTCTTGCACAGATTGAACTCAAAGTCCCACACCAGCTTTACCCTGTCATTTTCAAGAGTAGTTCCTCTGTCCCATGGCTCTTCACACCAAACAACGTCTGGACCAATTAAATTGTACTCCTTTGCCCATGCCACCACTAGAATCATTATTACTATCACCATTATCATTATTGTTACAAATTTTAATCGGTTAACCAAAAAAAGAATTGATTTTGTTTACAAAGCAATTTCTGTCTTTAAATACTAGAAACAACACGTTTTATTCATTTAATTTCTCTTTAGGGCATACAGACTGTGTACCTAAGATCACCCGACCATCTACATTTGCACACAACCATATTGAGTTATTGTCTGACAAAATCAACAAAGTACAGCTTAACCAGTGATATCTTATCCGAGCGTCTTGCTCCACAAGGGTGCCAGCGAAAAAGCTTTTGAATAAAATGAGCATGACCTTAATTGCCATATTCCGGTTGGTAAACCAAATAGCGTACCAATGAACTATACCAGCACCACTATTACAGGCGATCCCAACTTGATGCTACCTGCAATAAACAAAACGCCAAAAAACAAATAAAAAAAATAAATAAAAAAAATAAATAAAAAAAATAAAAAAAATAAAATAAAAAATAAATAAATAAATAATAAATAAATAAATAATAATAATAATAATAAATAAACAATAAAAAAAACGCCGTTCAACTGCAACGCACTTCGTCAACAACTGCTTACCAAATTTATAACTCATGGTAATTCTTACCTGTGCAGTATACATTTGAATCTCTAAAGCACATATTTCAAGCAATTGAGTGCCTTTTTTCATGTCATCTTCTCCCTCTGCGGTCTATAAAAAGAACCGTTTGGTATTTAAGCTACTGGACAAAACATACAAACTGATTAAACCTGCCACAACAGCACTAAAAAGTAAAAACGAATTTATTCCATTTAGCTAGAAATTGCTCTACCAGACAGGCCAACTGAACCATTGTTTGATCATTTTTGTATCTCCTAACTGTAATCAAATTTTACCTCGTCAGCTGCTTTTCCATGGAGTTTAACAATCATTAATAATTTCTGTAATACTTGTTTGTTAGGTTGGAAACAGGTTTTCCTTCCGCGATGAATTAAAGTTTTTGCATTCAAGTGCAATGTAAAAAATAGTACTAAACTGAACAGTACCCAAAATAGGATAAGCGAAAACTTCTAAATAATGAAGATATAACTGATATTGTATCTATGCAATGAAGTATTGATTCTGAAATACTACAGGATGATTTTGATCCCTTAAAAACAGTATATATTGTGTATATATATATATATATATATATATATATATATATATATATATGTAATTTTGTGTATTCGTATCAAAAAGTGCTCAATGCAAATAGCAGAGCAATACAAGGTAAAACACGAAAAATAAGAACTGTGATTGCAACTAATAGTTTCACGATATTTCGATCATCAGGCAATATTATATAATATTATTATGATTTTATTATTATATAATTCAGTTTTTATACGAAGACAAGAGCATTCTGATCAGAAATTCAATGACTAACTTGATGTGAAACAAACTATTTAATGTCAGTAGACAGTTCTCTGTCCTGCTTCACACAATTCAAAATTCACTGTTTCAATTTATGGTTTTGCTATTCCTTGTCATTTTGAGAAAGCATACCTTCTCCTTGAAAAATGTACGGCCAACAATTAATGTCAACAATTTTCAGAATATATACATAACGACGAGAGAGAAAAAAGGAAAAATTTAATGAGCTGTGTTGCTGTTGAATACTGAAATTTCTACTGATATCGTTTTAAAACTAGTGCGAATTGGTCATAGTGTACTATAACTTAGCTACGAAACTGGGAGGTCTAAAACAGAATTTTGAAACCAGTAAGGAATAGTAAGTCAAGCTGATAAAAAGGAAGTTTAGACGGAAAATTTTCATGACTTGAGGAAAAAATAATGGCTTTGAGGTAATAAACAGAAGTATAAAAGTATTTTTAAAAATTTTAGGAATTATCTATCTATCTATCTATCTATCTATCTATCTATCTATCTATCTATCTATCTATCTATCTATCTATCTATCTATCTCTATCTATCTCTATCTATCTCTATCTATCTATCTATCTATCTATCTATCTAGCTCTGTGTTATTGACTGCAATCTCGTTTACATAATGCATGAAGCAATAGTAATTTATGTGAATGTACTGGAAAATGTAACTTGAAACATGTAATTACATATTATCTAATTCATAGAAATGTTGGACATAAATAAATAAGAGAGCAACTCAGACACATTTCACTTGTCATTAGTTAATTGGGGTTACAGTAATAATCAACCAGCACAGAACTGAAATCTTACGGGTTGGAAAGTACTACGTTGGTAAGTCTTGTAGAGAAACGATAGTTAGTGTTTTAAGTTATTTGTCAAGTTGTCTCTCGTAGCTGTTGTCATTGTGTTAAGACGTTAATTTACCATAAGATGAGAATATCGTAATATGCTTTAGGCCTATGCTAAGTGACGTAGACAAGTAAACCCCATCAGTTCAAGTATTGTCTTAATAGTCACATAAGTAGGGTAGCTACCAAGAAATCGGAGCATCTTTCACGACTCTGCACCACACAGGAGTATGGTTAGCACATTGCTCTTTAAAAGTCCGACCTTAGTCCTCACACTGATGTTCTTGGCCTTCAGGTATTCCGTAGTGCTGAAAAGGCTTGGCTGGCTTTTAAAATGCGCTGCCTGTTTCTCGTCACTGTCTCGATTCTTGGTCATCTTGGAGCCCGGATAGGTGAAGTTTCCCACCTCTTTAATCTCCTCTTTATTTAGTGCAGTACGTGCGTACGTCCTGTTGTTTATCAAAAAGTTCTTAGTTTTGCCGTGGCTCAATTTGGGACCAATCTTTCTTGCCGTGTTTGCAATACTGTTTGTCTTAAATGGGTCTATTGGTGTCAGTGTGCAAGTAGTGTAACATCGTCCGAAAATACAGGTCCCGAGGAAACTAGTGGTCTTATCAGGACCTGCACAGACGAAAGCCTGCCTCTTCATGACGAATGTAAGGATCCAAAGCGTCTTGAAGTCTCTTGTGTTTGATTTTGCAAAAGACGTTATAGGTGAATGACAGACGCATGATTCCTCGCCAGTTGTTGCAGTCTGAAAGGTCGCATTCCTTGCGTAGCTTTATTTCCAACTTGGTGATTTGTACTATCATGTTTGCCTGAAAATCTCAGTTGGTAGTAATGAGGTCTCTTTTTGCTCCGCTTTTAACATGTCAGTTGTTACCCCCTCCATCCCGGCTAACCTTTCCATTTTTCATTGTCTTTATTGCTGTCTTAACCTCTTCAGCACTTGCCGGCTGGACGATGATGTTCAAATATTCTTCCACGGGCGGTATATCTGCAGTCTAAATAGGCTCTAGTCTGTTCAAAACACTCTTAAACTTCTCTTTCCATCACCTAAATTTCTCTTCACTAGAAATGTGGATATCGCACTTGTCCTTTACGGGAAGTTCATTAGCACCAAAGTTTCTTTCAGTTCCTTAGTAATTCGGTACAAAGTTTTCAAGTAATGCCTTGCCGCTGCCTCGTCTGCCAGTCTCTCTACATTCTCTATCTTCACTACTTTGTCCGGCTCGGAGTACTTCACCCTACGTATTTTTCAATCCTTTCAGATCTTGTAGACATCTTCTGTTTCACTTATTTCCTCTCGTTGATTTTTTTGCCATGTTTTTTATTCGATCCACTCCTCCTTCCTTTTCTTATCGAATCCAAAAACTTTCTCTCCAGTTTCTCCAAGAGCTTGATTGAATCTGTCAATATCCATCGATTGTTCTTTCCCTAGTATTCTGAAGCGGTTTTAAAACTCATAACTGGAGCCTTGTCTGGTGCTTTCTTTTTTTAGTTTTACAGAATAAAGTCGTTTTCCTCTCTCCTGTCCCTTTCTTGCCTTGTGCAGCTTAAGTTTTACGCTTGATACAAGAAGCTTTGAATTACTAGCAATGTCAGCTCCTCCGCAGACTCTTACGTCCTGTACTAAGCTCCCCCACTTTCTGTCAACCAGGATGTGGTTGATCTGGTTCTTGGTTGACCTTCTGGTGATGTTCACGTTGCTTTATGGATATTTCGGTGATGGGATAATGTTCATTCTATGACATGGTCATTTTCTTGACAGACGTCACACATGCGTTCTCCATTGTTGTTCATGTCTCCACAACTTTCTCTCCCCATTCTCTCCCCAACACTCTTTATGTATAACAACCTCAACCAATATCCACATCGCAATGCAACAATGAGTCAGTTACGCCTAGTGACTATAGAAAAGGGTTACCTGACAAGAATGGCGGAGCTGTTTGATTATCCTTGCTAACTTTCCATAATCTTCTCTGTCATAATATAATTTCCCAAGCTAAAAACAGAAAAAGAAATATATATCTCCTTACTTACAGTAAAATAAAACAAAAGTAAGAAAGTAATAAAACAGGCAGTGGTTATACATCTCAAACAAAATCACCTATGAGAAAGTAAGTAACTAAACAATACTATTTTAACTACACCATGAAACTCAGAAACATCATTTGGTGGATCGTTTTCTATCCCAAATTAACATTATAATATTAAGGAATCACTTAGAAATATGAAATATTCCTAATCTATAAAGTATTACAGGACTAACGTCCCAAATTTATAGCAAGTTATCTAATTTTCTTTTCAGTCGATGGATTTCAAACAATTAACTAAACAGATATGGGGGACTTTATCATGTCATGAGCTGTACCCTTTTTCTAAGATAGGCTTCAGGAGATACTTGTCTTAGATGCACTTCTTGATGTTTTGAAATCCTTTATGTGCAGTGTTCAAATACAAGGTATATTAGTTTGTTTTTATCTAGTTTATTTTCGTTGAGAGAGATATGTTCCCCATCGTCACGATGATGGGAGAAGTATCTCTCGAAGAAAAAGTTTAAGAGTCGAGCCATAATAAAATCCTTATATCTATGCTTTCCACTGGCTCAATAAAGTCAAGAATTTTCAAAATTAAATAAATGTAGATAAAAATAAACTAATATACCTACTGTTTAAACACTCTACGTAAGGCTACAAAATATCGAAAAATACATTGAAGGCACATAGGGTTCGACAATTGGGGGGGAGGGGGAGGGGGGCATTAAAGGTAAGTAGTATTCTCACACTGCTACTCTACCTAAACATACCATTTGATTTAAAGACGGTCAGTGGATTTTACCATTTAATAACATTCCGATATTTGTAAAAACTGACTGTACTCAGTTATTTATATATGATAAATCAACCATATGATTAATTTGAACCGCGAGGACCAATAAATCCAGGGTCGTTTGAGGTATATAGGGTACCTTTGGCGCCCTTAAATAACAGGATTTTGGAATCTTGTTTACCCAATCACAAAAAGTGGCGCGTCTTCTCAATCCTCTTTGTTTTTCATATTTAGAAAAAGCCTACTTGACGTTTTTTCTTATCCTGACGTATTGGTACAGACGAGTGCCAGCGAAAATGTTTTCAACCAAATGAAGATGATTTTAATTGCGATAATCACGTTTTGTAACGATAATATTTCACTTCACGACTGATATACTCCTTATAAGCAAAACCATATTTATTAAATAAATAAATAAATATATATATATATCAACTACTTTTTAAAATAATACAAATTCGTTGTAACAACAAATACTTGTATGGTATTGCACAGTAAACTCGACAGTTGCTACAGTTATAACATAGCCTCTCTGCTGTTAATTTGTCGACAACCTCGTTTTAATTTAATTGCCGTGGCGGGTATACTTGTACTCCTTACTAATGTTAACACACATATTGCACAGCTTCTTACCTTACAGTTTGTTTTAAACCAAAGTCGATCATTTTTCGCATCTTTTAAAGCCTCCAGTGTGGTTTCGTAGAATTCTTGCAGAAGGCCCATCTTTAGATACCAAAAGATATGCTACTATTACAAACAAGTATCATACAATTCACACCAAAACTGGATTGACTGAGTAATGAAAAAACAAATACAATTCACACCAAAATTAGATTGACTGAGTAATGAAAAAACAATCCTACAACTATGTTTTAGCGTTTAGTTCAATTCTAAGATTGATTTAAATATTTGGTAAAATCTGCATAAAATATCAATACTCTACAAAATTCTTAACTTTAGTATGCATCAAAATAAACTTTTACTGTTTATCACTTGTACTTTTTTTTTAAACAACAATAATAACAATGATGATAGAAAAGTAAAAAAAGATATTCCTTTAAAATAAATAAATCGAAAACTTCTACCTGTTTGGATGTTGAAATGAAATCTAAAATGGAGTTTATTGATTTTTCCGAATGGTTTCTTGTTACTGCACTCTTTAAATGAAAGATACAAAACGTCATTCAGTTTTTAAATATATCATGAAAAGGTATCATTTTGGCAGATAAAAATGTACTATAACAAATATACCGATATACCGAAAGACCCATATTTACATAATACAAATTTCAGTTATAACTAACGAACTTCATATCATCTTTAATCCTGCTTTTCTTACCCATACAGCTTCCTCGACATATTTCTGTAATAAGATAATTAGGAAATCAAGAACAGGAAGTGTTATTAGCAATGCATATGGCCTAAATATAGAATCTCTAGTTTTAACTGACTAATTATCAACAAAAAAGGACGTATCTTTCAAGAATTTAATATTTCAGTCTACAGTATCTATCCCTAACCTCAACTAAATTGTCTTCCTAAGAACATATTCACCTAACTTGTGACCACTAAAATGTGTCTTGAGCCCAAGAAAATTGCCATTCCTCTAGTACTAGCAACCATGATGCTACATGGCACCACATAACACCATCTCTACCCATCCAACTCCAACAAATTTCATCACAATATTTCTATATTTCATACTTTGGCTTTTCCATCTCAGTCCGTTTTTTGCCAAGGGTGCATCCAACTCTCCTTTGCCTGAGGATATGACCTTGAAACCTACGTTTCAACCAATGCACTCCTTAAAATTTCTAAGTTATTAACTCAAGTTGTCTTTTAAGGAATCCTCAGTAATTCTTTCCTACAATGTGGGTGTTCCAATTTTCAGTTATGATATGATTCTATTCGCGGTCCACGTTTTATTGTTCACGTTTAATACCATTTACAGTTAACTGTGGGAAACATTTCAACCTGCTTATTTTCATTCCAGTTACCAAAATAAATTTATGAGAACTTTTTTCATACGACGAAAAGCGTCTTTTGCTTCACAAGTCTTACTTATATCAACTTTGCAGTTCCAATTTTGGATGTTAATCTGCTAAAATAAGAAAATTTACTTTTCTTCTTCACTCTGGCCTCCCATCTGCTTAGCCTTACTACCAGCCTTCTTTTATTTCTATTGCCTTGATCTTCCTTCTGGTTGTCTTTTCTTCCGTATCTTCTACAGTTTCTCACGTTTCTTTTCCTAAATTTTTCTTCTCTAATATTTACTTATTTGCATGAAAGTTAAGTGAAAACTGTACAACATCATACAATATGGTCATTATTGCGTCCAACCCTTCGTGCCCATAAACCTAATGATAATTATGATGATGATGATGACGACGACGATGATGATGATGATGATATTTATTCCATATGAGTCCTCCAGCTCATTATGATTTGGAGTGGACTCGGCAGGAGACATGGTCTCATTCAGGTGCTGCGTTTGGATCCCAAGAGGAGGAGACCTTATAAAAGACCCTACACGCCTGCAACCAGGTTTCAAGACCGCCAATAGAAGACAGTGCACCACGGCCAACAAGCTGAGATCAGGCCACGACAGAACCGCTGCCAATCTGCACAAATGGGGCCTGCGAGAGTCTGCTACCTGCCCCAAATGTCAAATTGCCCCTCAGGACACAGAACACCTGGTCCTAGCCTGTCCAATGACAAAGATCCCTGGCGGATACACAACAATACATTCCTGCAGTCAGGAATACTTTATATGGCTCAAAAGAACTGGAGTGGAAATATAAACAACAAAGCCATACGAAACTACTACTAGTCCTCCAGCTTATTCTCTTTTACCTGATCGTACAGGATAAAGAAATCTGGTCAAAAGCCACTCTTCTGACCCCTTTTCTTAATTCTACCCTTTCAGTTTTATGAAACCCAATTTTCGCTGCTGTTTTATGGTCCTAATAAAAAGTAGTTCATTAGATACCAATCCTATAAAGGCACACCAAATCTTATAGTAAAACAAAAAAAAAGAGAGAAATAACGGGGAAAGCATATAGCATTTGATTCTGAAAGAAATTACTGCGTATACCAAGTTACACCGTAACAATACAGCGATTTGAATAGACAACAAAAAAACTGGCGAAGAAGACAAAACAGACAGTAGTCAGAGTCAAGGCTGGCACCTATTTTGAATGTACTGTAATATGCAGTCTGTGGGGGTCAGCAGGCAGTATCTCGGATTGCAAAACAGATGGATTGTGCATCCAGGGGTATACAACAATCCAAAATTATAAAGTATGGAGGTGGTACAGTACTTAGAATGGCTGATGACATCCTAGCCAAATGAATGGTATAGTTTGACAATTGGATGAACGGAGAAAGCCCTACAGAAGAGAGGGTAGATGCTACACAATGTAATGTACAAGATTTGAGAGAAATCAGTACAGATTAAGTGAGAAGAACCCACTAATCAGATGAAAAATGGGAACGCAGTAAGCATGGAAACGATTCGGATTGAAGTTTCTCTGGGACAGTGTGGTAGTTTTTCTCAGTCCTATTCAACAAGATCTTGGAGGCAGAGAAAATGTCATGTGAATGGAGAAGGAGCCTCCTCGTCTCCATTAACAAAATCAAGACTAAGGTGCAGTGCTGTTCCAAATACAGAGAATAAAGTTACTAAGTCACAGTACAAAAATGCGAGAAAGATTGGTGAATGCAAGAATAAGATTGAAAATTGAAATGAGAAAGGGTAATTCGGCTTTGTGGCTAAGCAAAGTAGAATGAAGACCATATTTGCATTGAGAATATAAAGCTTATAAGAACTACTAAAATAGTATATTCTTTCTTAAAATTATTACAAAGTTACTCCCCAACAAAACCATTAAAAGTAGTATTGGTTGTTATAACTTCATTATTTTTTTATTCTTTTTAGTTTTAACGTCTTTTCCCGCCAGCAATTGGGGCTCAGACGGTGCCCTTCAGAGGGACCTTTCATTTGGCAATGGGGAATTTCTTGGCCGGATGCCATTCCTAATGCCATTCCTGATGCCAACCAATGGCTTTTTTTTTCTTTGCAAAGTTCAAAATTCTCCTCCAACAGCTCGGGGAATCGAACCCGGAACTCTTGGTTACTGTGCAGTTGCACTAGCTGTTAAGCCATGGCTCCTCTTGTTATATATATAATATATTATATGTCATTATATCAAAGATAAAAGTTAGGGTGTTTTAGTCAATGCATGAAAATACCTTTACCTTTATGTATGTAAGAAGTTGTTTATATCTTTTCATCATCTCTTCATACTGACCCTAGAAATATGCATTTAATTATTAAGCATGTTTGGAATACAAACACCAATTAACTAATCACTATACTAATAAATATTATAGATTATCAATCACAACAAAATGTAATTGATACCTCAAGATAAACTCAATGAATAGTATCAGTATGACCTATCACACCAATAAAAATAGCTGGTGAATACAAATAAAGCATTTTGCAATCCAAACATAATAAACCATTGACTGGCAGAAATCTGTAAGACTAATCAGCTGTTACTATCCAATACCCAGCCCCCAAAACAATACTAGCAAAGTCACTGCACTTGATAGGTTCATGGGCATATATTATACCTTAAAAAAGCAACAACTATCAAACTCATACTGTAGCCAAAATTTGGAATTGTTTGGTTACAGTACAAATCCACTGGTCACTAAACCACAGCTCCTCTTGCCAAAATTTTAAAAAAACTGCTTACCTGTTTACTTATTTCAGCTGTTACCAATCCAATTGCTAAAATATCTCATAAATATCATCTTGGGTGACTGCTTTCCATGTGTTGTAATCCTGAGCATCCTTAAATTCAAGCTTCAGTCAGCCAGATGTGGAGCATTCATCAAAGAGGATGGATACAAAATGCCATATTCTGTCTCTTTTACAGTAATATGGAAAAACATGTTACTTTGGGATTTCAGAAGAAGTGAGTCTGAACTGTTCTCTAAATTATTTGGTCTTGATTTTACAAGGGCCTTTAAATATATTTGGAAATGCTTTCATGTGCCTATTAGCTCAAAGAAACATGTATTACCAAAACCTGACTAACTTTGAAAACCAAACCAGAAAAGAAATGTAAAAAATTGTGCTTGAGAAGAGTGACAGCTAACAATGTCCTCACTGAAACCATATAACTATTTAACTATATTCAAAATACTGGTTTTTATCCACCTAGCTGATGATATAGGTGCTAAATACAAACACAGTGCATGTATAAGTATCAATAAAACAAACAAGATAAGACACTTCTTTCTTCGTTAGCAACTCAGTGTCATTTTCATTAAACAACCATCTGGTTACAAAATCCTGATGACTCCATTATAAATAAATAAACAAATAAATAAATAAAATAAATATACAAATAAAAAATAAATACATAAATAAAAGAATAAATAAATAAATGAATACATAAATAAGCATGTATATAGGTATCAATCAAAGAAGATATTGCACTTTAGCACTTCACAAGCACACATTTCTAAAATTGTTACACAGTATTTTCTATTACCAAAACAGGTAAAAAGAAATATAGTAACCAGAAAATAAAAATTTCCATATGTATATAAGTCTGTATACCCTACCAGTTTAAAATTCATTTTAACCATCTGCTTCAGTGCTTTGAAGCCCCATTCTCCTTTCTCTTGTTCCAAATCAAGAACCTAAAGGACACACAGGAAATATATAACTCTTAAGACATTTCTTACTGAAAGAATATGGATATCTGTAAAAGGCAATATGAGAGGAAGAATATCCTCAAATGAACTAGAATTTGCACCTGGTAGCCCTAGTATAAAAGGCTACTTATTGCAGCTTAAAATTACACCTCTTTACACAAAAAAAAACCTATCAAAGAATAAATTTCTTAGCATGGGAAGAGACCACAAACTCTAGCTACAATGAGTGGGTTACTGATTTATAGTACCTAAAATATATCATCCATTTGATTTCAAAACATTCCCTCATTGAGTATATATTGTTTTGAACTTAAAAATTATTTTCTTTTTGGTAAAAAATGTCAGTCTCATTTAGCCTGCTTAAAAAAGTTGATATCAAATAATTATAATTGTATCCAAAAAAAGTTTACTGCAAAAGCTTCTAATAATTTATTTCCATTATAATCATCATCATTCTTACCATTGTAATCATCACCATCCAGTTAATGTCACTTAGACATGTTTGGGATGGGTGTGCCTCTACCAAATTTTTCCATTATTATAAAAAAGATTTATTTCTACTTGAGTGCTGCTGAAGCAGAAAGTAATTAACTAACCTAGGATGTCTGACACAGAATATGCAGCTCTTGTGGGTGGAATTCTGAAAATTGTACATAGTTCTTGCCACAAGGATTCTACTTAAGTTCTATGGGCCCATTAGAGGTAGGAGCATGGGGAAGGATATGTATATATATATAAACACCTGAATATATGCTTATATTAAAACTGAGCTTTAATTTGTTAAACTAACAACACAAATGGTTGTGAGAGAACAAGGTGTTTACACAGAGCCAATACTACCATATCTTAAGTCCAAATATGGAATACATTATCTTGAATAAGGGAACATTATGCAATCATAAACCATAGCATTTTATGCTTTCAACATCCAAACATTTAAATGTCATCCAAAACATTCAGGTTTGATCTGCACATCTCCTTTGCTCTCCTCGCATATTCCGATATAATCTATCATTTTAATCTTGGTCTTTAAAATCTTACCCACCTGCAACTTTTAAACACTCTTGACTTAACACCAGAGCTACTCTATGTTTAAGAAATATTTCTGTTGACAAAGAAATTGGCAGATCACCTTAACTACTGTGAGGTGGAAACATCAAGGTACATGACTGGTCATAAATGACTGGATAAGGTTTCTGATGATAAGTTCTAGAAGGATAAAGCATGCCATGAGCACCATACTGATAAGTTTCTTAGATGATTTGATCATGTGAAGAGGAGAGTGCCTAGCAACATCTTGTGAAGAAACACTAATATATGGGGAAGAGGGGGTTGACCTTTGGAGGCCAAAGAAAATGCCTGATCTAGTTTTAAAATAATCATAAGGCAATAATAGTAATTAAGGCACCCAATGTTGAGTAAAAGGTTATCAAAAAATTACCATCTGCACAAAACAAATCGACTGGTTTTATCTTAATTGAAAAAGCACATCACATCTTTGGCTACAGAATTTAAAGCTACAAATTGGCTCCCCACAAAACACACAAAAAATCAAAAAATATATATGTAAATATAATGAATGAAATCCTTCCAAAGAACTCCTCCAACTTTTGTTGACAAAATATTCCATACAATCAACCAAAGTCAAAGAACATGAAAATTCAAGTTTTAACAGAATATCCATCAAGTAAAAGTAACACTGGATAAAAATTTCTATCTTATCCTGGGCTAAAAATATGGAATAATTTGGAATTTGACTTAAAATCCACAAACAATGTCAACACATTCA
>RDPX01000385.1:52596-70967 GCA_003991215.1 Morbakka virulenta | reverse complement strand
AACCTGGCTTGAAGAAGTGAAAAAAGACCTTGTGAAAGCAGAAGTTGAAGTCGAACCCAATAATCTAGAAAAACTGACTAAAGACAGAGCTGTTTGGCGGGGTATCGTTGCGAAGTTTAACTAATACTGTAGTGTTGAAAGACGTAAAAGCAGAAGAAGAAGAAGAAGAAGAAGAAGAAGAAGAAGAAGAAGAAAGAAGACAGCACCATTCCTTCTTCTTCTCTCTTCCCTCGTTCTTATTGAGCAAAATTGAGAGCCACGAGAGTACAAACGATGACTTTTCTCATTGATTTTTGTTTGTTTGCACTTGTTAATCTTTTGCTTTGTTGCTTTCTTCCTTCTTTGAATCCTACCCCCGAAAACATGTTCGGACTCAGTAGTATATCACTTATAACGAATAAACAAACTGGGGGCAGCACTTCCAGGGACATGGCTGAGGTTGGAACTGGGAACTTTAACCAAGGTAAGCTGTTGATTTAAGCACTTAGCCACATCTACTGTTACCATCCACAGTAAACCAACTGATATTGACTAGCACCTCAGTAATGCATCACTTCATTCCCTCTTAGCTAGTAATTGTGTCATCATGCCTGTGTTTGGAAGTGCAAGAACCATTTCAAACCCACATGACCTTAGAACGGAGAAAAGGCACGCTCAGAAAGTTTTTGTGCAAAGTATTTAATGTTAAGGATATCCAGAGAGCGGTACACAGAAACACTGGGCTCAATCATACAGAAGACAAGAAAATTCTGAAACGAATTTGTCTACCCTGTGTCAAGAACACAAGTGAGGAGCTGAGACGAACTCTTGGATATCACAATAACCAGTTTTCCTTCTTCACAACATCCATCTGAAGGACCATTGGTCTACTGTCAAAACCGCTTAAAGAGAGGAACAATAAAGATTACAAACTACATTATAAGGACTGTCCTACCACTTATATTGGGGAATCAAAGCGTTGCTTGGGAGAGAGGGAAAGGAGTACATGTGAGCTGTTTAAAAAGGTAATACCAAGAAACAAAAAAAATTCAGAACACTGTTTGACAAGCTCGCACCTTTGACTGGGAAAATGAAAAGGTCGTACACAAGAGAATCAATACAATAACAGGAAAAATAAGACGAGTAATCCATTCCCCACAATACAGAAACCACATCAACAATGTACCACTAGAAATAACAG
Source organism: Morbakka virulenta (assembly GCA_003991215.1). Taxonomy (NCBI): domain Eukaryota; kingdom Metazoa; phylum Cnidaria; class Cubozoa; order Carybdeida; family Carukiidae; genus Morbakka; species Morbakka virulenta. The sequence continues at coordinate 69,787 of RDPX01000385.1, read as the reverse complement.
AATAAAAGATCGCCAAATAAACTGTTAAGTTTCTACAGTTGTATAATCTGATGCATGATAAAATTTTTATGTGTACTAATCAGGTAGACCAGAATGATGTATTCAAAGAGTTTTTCTTTTGAGGTGTAGGGGATCGGGGTTTAAATTCGCTTTGGCTTGTGATAGAAGCGTGCAATTTTCCAAAAACTTGAGATGGATTTCTAAGTTTTCAGTGAAGATAATGACGTCATCAGATATGAACATCACAAAGGCAATCTTTCTAATTATTTGTGAAATGGCCTTTGGTGAAAATTTCAAAACTGTCATTCAAAACATAGCAAAGTCGTTTGAATCCCTGGATTCCTTTTTCGTTATGAAAATTTGTAATGGACTCTGAGCTAGGTTCTACCACAATATAGTGATATGCCTCTTTTAGGCAAACTTTTGAAAATATCTTTAAGCCTTACATTGCCTCGACCAAAGGGTCCATTTTGGGGATTGAAAATGTTTCTCTTTTAATCGAAGTATTTATTTTTCTAGCATCAAAACAGTTGAACTATCCCTTTGGCTCTTGGTATTCGATGGCATTGGAAACCGACTCCTGACAGCTGATAACTTTCTTAGTTAATATGATATTTTTAAATGCTCTAGTTCCTTATTTGTTTCTTTCCATAAATGATAGGGGTATTTATACATTCGTTGATTAATTTTACGACTGATTACATGTGGCTTGGTTTGAAAGCGTATGTGAGGGTGATTATTCTGTTATCGCCCTAGTTTTTATAATTACCCTTCAATTACACATGTAAATTCGTACGAATTCATTTCATAAAAAATCGTACGATAAATTTGTAGTCAGCCAGGATAAAATATTATTAAAATAATAATTATGTTTGGTTTCAATAAATCTGTTGTGTTTTATTGATGAAAGAATAGGACTATTGGCATTATTTTTCGCTGATTTGATATTTTTACATTAAGTGACAATTTTGTTATATAATTAATTAGAATTAAGATGGTTTTTTTTGGATTGTTCTGAGTTAATAATCTCTCGTTTCATTTCTAAAATTTCAAACAGTCCTCACTTCGTTCGGGCAATTTTCAGGTTGTAGAAATGAATTTGGGATATTAATTCCAAATCACCCTCAAAACAATGTTAGTACTACAACAAATCGACTTTACACTTCCATCAACATGCAAAATAACATCAAAGTTTTCTAGGTATACTTATCTTTTGTATAACTAAGAAACCAACAAGTTCTCTAGTGTAGCTGGTTTAAGAAAGAAACAACATTCGTAAAAAGATTCATTACAAAGAAAAACAAGAACTGCATAAAGATAATGAGCTTGGGAGAAACAAGCCCCACGAGGTATAACAAATTGATACCCACAAGGAAAGCTCATCAAAACAATTACCATGATAATGCCTTTAACGTATATTAAAGTAATACAAATAACCAAGCATTCTAGAAGCAGCCTGACCAATAGAGTGAATATAAGAGCCTCAGGAAAGATCTGGAGAAATTGATAAAGAAACATTCTCAGAAATGAGCACTCCTCAAGGGTAGGATAAGTATCCTGTAGCTTGGTTAATATCAGAATGAATTCCTATGATTATTAGGGGGAAATAAAGTTTGAGCTTTCTATTGGACAACATCAATTGCGTTTTGCGACATTACAAGAAGCCAGCAGCTTTTATCTCCATTCACTAAGAATATAAAGACCAGACAATAAATCTTTCGCAAGTTTAACTTGTACCTGTTGAGTTTTCTTTTAGCCAATACCACAGTACTAGATAGTGTCATCAGTTTAAATGTTGATGAATTGAAGCAAATTAAGAGTAAGATGATTGATAAAAAGAAGTAAGAGATGTGGACCAAAAGTAGAACCTTGGAATACGACAGCATTAATAAATTGCTCTTCAGACACAATTCCATCACATGTGACATGGATTTTCTTCATCATTACCAGGTTCCATCCTTATCAAAGATTAGGTGCAATGACGTGCCAAGTTGTGTGATGTTGTGCAGATGCTGTGGACTTAACTATCATTATATATATATTACTTCAGTCTATTTAATTATATTAGTAATCCAAGATGCCTTCCTCGACTGCATTTGCAATTAATGTTTTCATCCAACAGAGTACAATGGAGACTTTCTGGGGCTATTACATGACCAAGATATATCAAGTTTTGTTTGTGTGTCATTCACAACTAATGTCTTAATTTATGCCTTCTCTTGGATTTCAACATTTGTGACTTTTTCTATCCATGATATCCTTAACATTCCTCTGTAGCACCACATTTCAAATGCTTCCAATCTGTTATCTGATGTTTTGGACACTTCCCATCTTTCGCAACCACACATATCGATAGAAAACATACAGAACTTAAGTAGCGTTTTTCTCACTGTAAACTTGATTTTCTCTGATATTAACACTGTTTTAGTAAAAGCTATTCTGGCTATTTCAATACTCCTTCGTATCTCAGTGTCACATTTGCCATCATCCGCCAATAGTTGTCCTAGATATTGAAATCTGTGTACCTGCTTAATCACATTTGCATCTATTGTGACAGACAGTGTAAGTTTTATGGCATCTTTAGTTGTGATTCAATTTTCTTTCCATTCATCTTCATGTTGAAATGCTCGCCAGCTTCACTAATTTTGTTTATTATACCTTGCACTGTGCTTTCACTTTCTGCTAATAACACTGTGTCATCAGGATACTTCGTATTGTTTACATTTGTCTCTTTGTTCTATAGTTCTGAAAATAATATGCACGTAAAAATTAAATGAATAACGAGNAGCACAATAATAAAGTCAATGGTGCAACCACCCCCACCCAAAAAGAAACCTCTAGGGTTCTCTTTGGGCTAGTTGAAGAGCCAAAGAAATATTTAATGAGTGTTTTGCATGAACACTTTTCAACAATTTGGATGAGGTCAAGACAGGCGCCTATTCTTCCTGTTAAGGACTGAAGCTTCGGGGTCTTGCCTGCATGATTGATAAATGTATGTTTGGACAATGATTGTCATTCAATCAAAAGGAACTTCATAAATAGAGAGGGAGCACAGGGAGTCAGCATGAATGATTTACTATCCATGGTGTATTGAGTGATGTCTGTCCATATTTTCTGAACTATGCCCCCTTTGTCTGTGTCTTTTGTAGATCAATTTCTGGAAAAGGCAACAAGACACCACCGTTATAAGACAATCAATAAAAGTCCCTCCATGATACATCTTTCATAAGGAGATGGAAGTCAGTTATGAAGTAATGAATTTGCTCTTGGCGCAGGTACTTCAGAAATATGGTTGGAGAGAACAGACGCAGTAATCCTCTTCCTTTTTCGTCTTTTAAAAAGATTTCATACCAATAAATTATCTTAAATATTAATAGCAAGCTCACTGAAAGCTACCATAGATGTGTGCAAGAAACACAGTGGTCACATGTTGCCTTTCCAACCGATTGTGCTTGAAAAATGCTCCTTTTGTAAATGCAGAATTAACGAAAAATTGGCGAGGCATCTGATCTTTCTTGCATTTGAAGCTTAATAAAGCAATCCGAATATTTAACAAAAGGTTAATTAAACTAAAACAAAGAAAAGAGAGATCATTCTTAAGATCGATACCGAAGGAGAAAATCCATTGAGTACAACAGACTTTGCAGCATTGATTGATATTGGAACTTTGAATAAGTTGCTTGTGGCCAGTCAGCTTGAAAACGTAATACCAGCTGGACCAGTTCCATTCCTGAAGCAGTTACTCGGTGATATTTATGGTCAAAACTTTCCATTCTGTTTTCATTTGTAAGCACAAAAATTGAAAAACGAGTGAAAAATGGCTTGTATTTGGTCCATGATGAATAAATAAAATAATAGATGACGTTATGTGTTATCATTTGCGGAATACATTTCGGTAACCTGTACCATCTTCAGCCATATGATTGATGTTAAATATTTATTCCTATGAATAAAGGTAGAAAACAGTCAATAATTAGAACAAATAGAATTTAAAACGACACTGTCGTTTGGAATTCTATTTGTCGTTTTTACCACGTCGCCTTTTGGCTAATGAACTCATTCGACATGATTGTTGGAAGATGTTTCTTCAATACCAAAGTGGACGGGAGAAAATTGCAAACAATAATCTTCAAATCAAGTTTATCGATAACTGTATCAAGGCAGATTTTATACCTCGGATTTTAAAATTTCGCATTCCACGGAATGGCTGTTTTGATGAAAAATTGATTCATGAATTCCAACGACGTCTTTTGAGGAAGGAGCATATCCGAGCCAAAGAAGACCTGAAAACAGCAAGGGACAGACTGTCAGAAAAACGTGAAATACTTAATGATACAATACCGGAAACATTACTTATATCGGTTGCTGCTCACAGCAGAATGAACTTCAGAATTTCAATTTTAAAACGACAAGCGTTACACAACGAAAAGCTTTTCAAGTTATCAGAGGAACAGAAAAGACCTCTCTTTAACGTTAAAAACTCTGTTATTGCTTACCAACTCGATAATGTGCCACCAAAGTATGTTATGGAGACCCTATCTTTGGGTCCAAAAAATGCAGTGCTCGAAAAGCTCCAGCCTAAGGATGTATTCGCTCAACTTGATGGCCTTTTAAACCACTGTGAAACGCAAAACATTGATGAGGAGACCATAACAGACATTAATGTTAAAACACTGAGTTATGTGAAAAAATGCAAAAAGCAGAAATCTTCTCGCAATATTGCATTAACTAAACGATACCTCAAAGAACATGACCTGTTGGCAGTTCCATTTGATAAAGGAATTGGAATTTGTATAACGAAACGCAATGCTTATGAAGATAAGTTATCAGAGATTTTGCTTCTGCCTCAGTTTGAGAAAGAGACACTTTCTACCAGAAAGAATGCCAAACATCCGGTACTGAAGGAGCATGAAAGGATTGTTGAGGAACTGAAAAGAATGAAGAGCGAAAGTAAAATTGATGATACTTTGTATGAAAAGATACGACCGCAAGGTAGCCAACCATCAAGGTTATACGGATTAGCGAAGGTTCATAAAAATGGAGTCCCAACACGCCCAGTTCTTTCGATGCCAGGTTCAGCTTATCATAAAATTGCTCTGCAACTTACAGAATGGCTTTCAGTAGTGCCAGAGTGTCGTATAGAAACATCAACAAAAATTATAGCTGACTCCCTCAAAGATATTACCTTAGATGAAGATGGGAAGATTGTTAGTTTTGATGTAGCCTCCTTGTATACAAATGTCCCAGTAAACGAGGCTATTACCGAATGTGCGGAGTTATTATACTCGGGACAACACACAATTCCACCGGTTGATAAGGGTACCTTCATAGAACTCATGCAACTATGTAAATGTAATGTGCAGATGCTTACTCATGACGGGTACTACAGACAGACAGATGGACTAGCAATGGGAAGTCCACCTGCCCCGTTGCTGGCAAATGGATGGCTGAGTCGGAGAGATCCAATTATTATGGATGATGCCAAGTTGAAACATCGTTATATGGATGATATCATCAGAAGTATAAAATCGGCAAAAATTGATCAAAAGTTGCAACAGATAAACAACCTTCATCCATCACTTAGATTTACCATTGAGAGAGAGGTAGATGGAGTTCTTCCTTTTCTAGATATGCTAATTCAGCGTCGTAACAATAAACTCACATCAACATGGTACACTAAACCCACAGATACAGGATTAGTCATGAACTATCATACTCTTGCACCTAAAAAGTATAAGAGAAGTGTTGTTTCTGGTCTAGTCCATAGAATCCATCGAGCATGCAGTACCTGGGAAAATGTTCACACTAGCCTAGAAAAAGCGAAATACTTAATGGAAAAGAATCAATACCCTCCCCAGTTTTATGAGCCAGTAATTGAACAGACTTTGGAAAAGATTGTGAAGAAGAATAAGGAGGTAGCTAGTACTGGGAACATTCCTTCAGAAATACCATCAGAGGAAAAAATACCAAAGATGCAAATATTTCTAGAATATCGAGGGAATGCCACAGAACATTATTGCGGAGCACTTAGAAAATGCCAAGCTCCATGTCAGCCAGTTTTGACATTACGCAAGCTGAGAACAGTATTGCCTTCTTTAAAAGTCAAAGTTGAGAGGAAAAGTAGAAGCCATGTGGTATATAAAATTACATGTCCACGCTATCAAGCGTCTTATGTTGGGCATACTGTCCAGCATATAACAGAGCGCTTCTCACACCATTGCAAACCCTCCCAATCAATTGGTAAACATTTAAAGAACTGTCACGCGAGAAAAGCAATCAATGCTGACGATGTCGAAATATTAGCTCAGTCATCGAGAGTTCCTTTGTTAATGACCCTTGAGGCTCTGTGGCAACGGGAACTTTGCTCCACCATTAACACTAAGGACGAGTTCCGAAGTTGGTAATTGACAATAAAGTTGTAGCTAGAGCTTCTAGTCACAACATAACTGTCGTTTGAAATTCTATTTGTTCTAATTATTGACTGTTTTCTACCTTTATTCATAGGAATAAATATTTAACATCGATAATATGGCTGAAGATGGTACAGGTTACCGAAATGTATTCCGCAAATGATAACACATAATGTCATCTATTATTTTATATATTTGGTCCTGCCAAAGAATCACTGAATTGTTTACCAAGCAGACATTTCCTCATATCATTTGACAATGCGACAAATATGTCTGGAAAATACAATGGTGCTTAACGGTAAATTAAAGCAGTGAATATTTTGAGCAGTTATTCTCCTTGTGCTTAGTATTCCCTTAATCTTCATGGACCTGATTCTGCACGGTTGTGCTCACAAGCAGTAACTTCATTTGGTATTGTTCAGACTGTACAACCTCTTCTCTAGCATTCCTCAGCGATGAAAGCTACTGGTAAGTAACGTTGGATCTTCAATGCATTATCTGTTAAGAACTAGATGGGAAGACCGTGCTTCAAGTGTTCGCTTTTTTGCTATTCATCTTCCAGGTATATAAACTGCACTTCGTACGCCCAACTTTACACTAACACCCACAGCAGATATAAATGTTGCCATCAAGTACATTTCTTTCTTTCTTTGTATTGTAATTTTTGCAAGTTGACTCAAAATTCTTGTAGCTTTTGATCAAAGGAACAAGATAATTGAGGTGAAAAAATCTATAATTAATGTGAAAGTCTCAAAGTTCCGCAAGCTTGTTAAAGAGCTGAGGAAACTCCGTCAAAAGTGGCTACAAAGTTTCCAGCAGAAAGATTTTGTAGCCACTGCAATGAAAATTTGGATTGAATTTCCACCAAAGAGGGAAAGCAAACCACAGTTGCTTGCAGTAACCAAAAGTAGCAAGGCAGACAGTGACAAGGGTGCTTTTCAACATGAAGTGTCTTCTGCTATTTTAGATTCAGTAATCAGAGAAATAACGACTCGCTATGAAGGAGCAAGCTTCATGAATGACCTTTTTCCTTCCTGTGGCAATATTAAAAGCTATTTTCTGACGATATTCATGATACATGTGTATTATTTGGGAAAGTGTATGCAAACAACCTGAGTTCGATTTTTCTGGGGGAAGGGGTTTTTTACCTGAAAAGTGTGCATGCTGCAAATTTTGGAGAGGAGCTTGGTTCATGTGTCCTTTTGAACAAACTAACGAAATGCAACCTGGAATAAATTTTCTACAATATTTGCACAGCATTTAGGATATTTTGCACTTTGCCTGTGAAAGTTGCGTCAGCTGAGTCTTAGTTTAGCAAACGTACAGCAATAAAGAACTTCATACCCAGTACTTTGACATGAGAAGGGTAGTTTGAGCATTGCAGTTTTAAGTATTGAATGCGAAATTGCACGAAGATGTGATTTTCAGGATAGTATTAATGGCTTTGCTAACATATACGCTTTTGTTTTAGCAGAACAACGTCAAAACTTGCAAGGGCCGATATTGTTTATTTACTCAGAGACTTGAGCTGTCTCTCAACGGGCCTGTCGCTCCGACCCAAGTTTGGCTCTGTTTTGCATGGCTAGAGTGCAGAAGCACTAAAATGACTTTAAACAATATCGTCTGGAGAATTCAACAGAAGGATGGTGACCTTCGCAGTTGAAACCAGAAATCATTGCTAGAATTGGCCCCTCTACCAGCTGCTAGCTGTGATGTATGACAAGCGCTCTACGACGAAATAACTAGAATTTTTTTCTAATGTTCTGTTTTGAGTGACTTTTTAGTCTTCATTTTTTAATAAATATTCTGCAATACAAAAGTTCCAAAATTTTTGCAGCCTAGACCATATTTTGAAATCATTTTGTCAATTTCTTTAGATAATGTTCTAGCTTCAGAGCAATCTTCTCACGGCGTTGCATTCATATCAAATAACCTAAACTCCACTCGCTTGACCATGTTGATATGAAATGTTGGTGCACATAACGCATTTATTTTCTTTATATCAGTAACACTGCTATTATCATTTACAAAGTTAAATGGTTGTTCTTGTATCTAACCCACGAAAGAAGGTGTTTTCTTTGGTCTAATCGGTAGACAGTGCTCACGTGGTTTCAGTTCTACTTCACTTGAAATAATTATCTCTCATAGAATCTAAGAAAACAATTTTACTTACATAGGGTAAAGATGTTCTGCAGTTAAAAAAAACAATTTTCTCCTTTAAAGAGTTTGGATCATTATTGTCATGCATTAATCTACAGAACCTATGATTGTTTTATATTGTCAATCTAAAAAAAAGCTTGAGTACATCCACTGCTATGATCTTTTATATCAGACAAATCTTAAAGGGTACCAAGAGACATTGTACTGTACGTTATCCAATAAAAAGCACATTGGTTCCCATCACAGCTAGAAAAAGGATACTGGTTTGTCCATTCTTCATTATAACAACACTTAGAAAGAGAAGGTTCCTTTTATTTCTGCTCACCAGACCCCACATAAATTTTTTTTCTCCGAAGTCAAGCAGTTGTTCGACCAAGAAGGTTAAGAGGAAGAAGAAGAGGAAGAGCAAGAACAAAAGCAAGAGGAAGAACAAAAAGAACAGCAAGAGGAAGAGCAACAGGAGGAGAAACAGGAGGAAGAGCAAGAGAAAGAGAAATAGGAAGAGGAAGAAAAAGAGAAAAAGGAAGAGGCTGAACAGGAAAAGAAGCAAAAGGAGAAAAAAAAAGAAGAAAAGCAAGTAAATCATCGACAAGAAAACAACAGCAGTCAGGAATTGAATAAGCTGGTTTGCGATCCAGTAATAGTTACACTAATAACAGAAGCAAAAATTCAATGCTGGCAAAGCAGATTATGGGTGAGTCATAAATATTGTCATTGCATCACAGTATCTGGCACTTCATGGTATAAAAATGCTTAGACAGTTGCTAGTAATTTTAACTTATTTTCCTTTTTTTAACTTTTTTTTTTGCTTGTTTTATTCCCGCTTATTTTCTTGTTTTCGTGAAAATTCAAAGCATTTATCTCTGAGCATTTAAAGGGAAAACCACTATTGGCATGATTGCAGACCAACAGCAAGAGGTAGGCATTGAATTCGACTGCATCATGCTCAAGAGAATTCAAGAGACACTGCACAGCCCCTTCCATAGACATCTTAGAGTTCAAATGTCTACACATCTTTCCGGCAAAGGATATGTTAGAATTCAATTAATTTGAGATGGATTATTTTCATGGAAATGTCATTTCTGTCACGTGGGTTGCAAATAATCTAGCAAATTATACAGGAGTCCATTCTGTTCTTGGTATTTTTCAATATGAGCAAGGTGACCAAGGTGAGCAAAATAACGCCCAGAACAGAAATGCTAAATATTCTTTTCTTTGCTTCTTTTCTTTTACATGCCATACTTAGGTATCTACAGCTAAATATAAAACTGGAAGTACACAAGAAGACAAACCTAAAGTTCTTGACACATTAAACTACAAAAGACAGAAGTATTCTAGATCTGTTACTGTATAACCCATAATAAGTATTAAGTGTGGTACAATCTACGCGCTCTTTCCCCCTTAGATTCTAGTTTTATAAGTACCTCAGACTCAGGTTTGATCTGAGCGTAATCACTAAGTATACAGTATCCTTAGATATATGGACGACATTCTTTCTTTTCGACGTTAAAAGAAGGCGCAGGAAAAAATATATTCCTTTGTAAGGGTTAAATATCTATGATGCGTACGTACGATACATATAAGTGATATGTACGCATATTGCGTATCCATAATGCACATGTATGTTACGTACCTAAAATACAGGAAAAATGATTGTCCTTTATAGGCTTTTTCCAAACTAAACGCTACTTAGGTTTCAATTTAAGTGTAACTTGCTATGACGTTAACTGCTGACGAGATTTCATTAAAAATTCTTGATGACCACAAAAGAAGTGCAAAACTAATTAAAGTTAACCTTAAAGCTAAAAAAGTCCTAAATTGGTTTTTCCTCTCATATGTTTCGTCTCATTTTATCCGGTCTACAACTTGGCCTGACAACATGAGGGTTTATCCTCTCCGAGAAAAATGGCAAACAAGGGTGCATCCTCCATTGCGACACCTAACTCTGCAATGTCTCGCAATATTTCCTGGAATCCACCCGAAGTTCCCACTTCTCCGTCTCCTTCTTCTCCTCCTTCTTCTAAACCAGGGTTGTGGCTTTGGATCGCTAACTTCACCTTCTTCTAAATGAAACAAAAATAAAACAAGAAAAGCTTAGAGAAAAAAGTTAATTTCACAAATATATAAGAAATTAAAGGGAAAAAAATATTCATTTCAGCAACAGGAAAAGGACAAGAAAAGGGACAAGCTTCTCTACTTAGGCAAAGTGATTTTTTTCCCTGACTCTAGTTTAATTGGACGTTACTCGAATTGTTAAGTCACAAAGCAAAGTCATTGTACAAATGATCTATCTTCCCAATATATTTATGAACCCTTCGTCACTGCTGATGGTGGCCATCCATTTATTACGTTCGCATGAAATTTGCCATTTTTAGATCCCCTCCCACCTTGTTCACGGGCAAGTTTCCCCCGTGTGAACGTACGTTATACCTTTTTTGACTGTCGCTGGTAGTTGCCATTTCGATAAGTTAAAAATTATGTCATCGATTCTTTTTTTATAGAAACTCACGTGCTTAAATTCGAAAAGTAAAAAATTGACACCAGGCTACTGTTGTGAGAAATGAAAGCAATTATAATTAGATACAAAGCGAATACAAACAAAAGTAATTACATCTGAACACCTGTCTTTCGCTGTCACTATTTTGTGAACACTGTAAGCCAAAAAAATTTTTAATGTGAAAGACACCTTGTGACCCTCACCTTGTGAACCCCACACACCCTGTTCTTTTAGGATCACCCCTCCCCCTCGGTGTGATAGTAATAAATGGATGGCCCCATAAATAAATATAGTGTAAATACTATTATAAACATACAATACAAGAATGAAGAAAAGAATAAGACTCTTTTTGATTCACTTATGAGCTGTCTCCTAAATGTATACAAAACTGTTAAATTAACTGCTTTAATAAATGAATAAACGAATTTATGTCTGACTGTTGGTATGATGCCATGCTGTTTTGTCACGACTATATCTCTATCTCGATTTCTCAAAGAAAAAACGGGTCAGAATCATAGTTATAGGAATGGTACTCTGAGTATCCATCAATGACCCACTTTACGACCGCTCAGAATAAGAGCCACTGACTAGCACATACAACTTTTACCTGGAGTTTGATCATTTTGAAGTAAAACATATTAAGAAAAAAACATTTTTAAGGACAACAAAATAAGGTAATAAAGAAAAAAAAGTAGCAATTTGGGGTAAAGTATGGTAATATCACAATTGAAATGGCTAGGTTAATGATAAATATCCCTAGAAGCTACACAAGAAATAAAGAGAGTTGGGGAAGAAAACTTATGGAAATGAAGCTATTAGGGGAAAAAAGAACTGGAAACCAAAGTCCGGATTTATGGAGAGGATGATATAAGAGGCCTGGATCTTATGAATAAGGGAACAATGGAACAATGGGTGCTGAACATGGAGCTGCCTGGCAAGAGAAAGCAGGGAAGGCCAAGGAGGAGATGGAAAGACTGTGTGGGAGATGACATGAGGGAACTTGGCTTGACCGAGAAAGACGCACGTGACCGACTCAAGTGGAAGAAGTCAATTCGCTGTGGCGACCCCTGAAAAGGGAAACGCCGAAAGAAGAAGAAGAAGAAGAAGAAGAAGATGATGATGATATAAGATGGAAGACCTCCGCAGTGGCAACTTCTGATGAAGGAAAATTGGTAAAAGAAGACTCGAATAAACCCAAATGGTGACACCACCAGTTTACAACTGACACGGTTGGTTCTTGCTCTGTTTGTAATTTAAAGCTCATTTTCATCAAACGCTTTTTCACTGGTATGTTTCTGGATCAAGAAATCAAAGAAGTGAGGAGAATCTGATATGAATAGCCTCTGAGTGGTAGATAAATCCGTAAATCTCGCTCTATCAACTACTGCAAGCAACTCAATTTTTTAAATTTGCACTGCATTTACTGTTCAACAATAGTTTGTGAGATTTAAGCTAATACTGAGCTATGGGTTCTACAGTGCAAAATCAAACAAGTTGATCTAATAATCTTGAAAATGCTGAACTTTATGGACTCAGAGGAAGCCATAGATGTAAGAGCTTTATCATGTCATGCGTCGTAAGCTTTTTCCGAGCTACGTTTCGAGAGATACGTCTCCCATCGTCAGGCTCTACTAGTGGGTCTAATTTATCACATTTAATTTACACTTCACAAGGCCAAGTGACACTTCATTGCAAATGAGAAGTTTATGACAAGACATCTAACTGTATTATATGTAGATCAGTTAGAGGATAAACCTTACTTGAAAAGAAATTAGAAGGAGTAGTTTAGAAATATTGAAAAAGAAATGATGGAAAGCTGTTAGTTTATCTAATACCCATATTCACACAAGCTAGGAAACATTTTAAAGCCTCTTACTAGTATAAGAAATGAGAGGTAGTTGGAGACCACCTGACAACAATGGGATGATGGATAATGATAGATTTTGATAGACCCCCTTGTTAATAATAATATACAAAACAAAAAAGCTTAATTTGCAATAAATCTTTTTTCCTAAAGGACTCTACCTATTAGCCACCTGTAATCCAATTGGTAGGAGTTGCTGCTTCACATCACAATGCCAAATGTAGTTAGTATTTAATTAATCATAAAATCTATCTTGTTTAGATCTACCTATCTATGCATATGTGTTTTCCTCACATTAGCTATGATTCATGATGCCTTTGATGAGTATCAGTAAATACTCTGTATTTCGTTCATTTTTACAATTAAGTTTCATCGAGTTACATTGTTATGTTCTGTGCATACAATTGTGTTTCGTTTCATCAAACTGATAATACTTACCAGCATCAGCATCACTGGCATCTAGTTCTTCAACAGAATTATCATTTTCAGTAGCAGCTAATAAGTNGGGTGCTGAACATGGAGCTGCCTGGCAAGAGAAAGCAGGGAAGGCCAAGGAGGAGATGGAAAGACTGTGTGGGAGATGACATGAGGGAACTTGGCTTGACCGAGAAAGACGCACGTGACCGACTCAAGTGGAAGAAGTCAATTCGCTGTGGCGACCCCTGAAAAGGGAAACGCCGAAAGAAGAAGAAGAAGAAGAAGAAGAAGATGATGATGATATAAGATGGAAGACCTCCGCAGTGGCAACTTCTGATGAAGGAAAATTGGTAAAAGAAGACTCGAATAAACCCAAATGGTGACACCACCAGTTTACAACTGACACGGTTGGTTCTTGCTCTGTTTGTAATTTAAAGCTCATTTTCATCAAACGCTTTTTCACTGGTATGTTTCTGGATCAAGAAATCAAAGAAGTGAGGAGAATCTGATATGAATAGCCTCTGAGTGGTAGATAAATCCGTAAATCTCGCTCTATCAACTACTGCAAGCAACTCAATTTTTTAAATTTGCACTGCATTTACTGTTCAACAATAGTTTGTGAGATTTAAGCTAATACTGAGCTATGGGTTCTACAGTGCAAAATCAAACAAGTTGATCTAATAATCTTGAAAATGCTGAACTTTATGGACTCAGAGGAAGCCATAGATGTAAGAGCTTTATCATGTCATGCGTCGTAAGCTTTTTCCGAGCTACGTTTCGAGAGATACGTCTCCCATCGTCAGGCTCTACTAGTGGGTCTAATTTATCACATTTAATTTACACTTCACAAGGCCAAGTGACACTTCATTGCAAATGAGAAGTTTATGACAAGACATCTAACTGTATTATATGTAGATCAGTTAGAGGATAAACCTTACTTGAAAAGAAATTAGAAGGAGTAGTTTAGAAATATTGAAAAAGAAATGATGGAAAGCTGTTAGTTTATCTAATACCCATATTCACACAAGCTAGGAAACATTTTAAAGCCTCTTACTAGTATAAGAAATGAGAGGTAGTTGGAGACCACCTGACAACAATGGGATGATGGATAATGATAGATTTTGATAGACCCCCTTGTTAATAATAATATACAAAACAAAAAAGCTTAATTTGCAATAAATCTTTTTTCCTAAAGGACTCTACCTATTAGCCACCTGTAATCCAATTGGTAGGAGTTGCTGCTTCACATCACAATGCCAAATGTAGTTAGTATTTAATTGATCATAAAATCTATCTTGTTTAGATCTACCTATCTATGCATATGTGTTTTCCTCACATTAGCTATGATTCATGATGCCTTTGATGAGTATCAGTAAATACTCTGTATTTCGTTCATTTTTACAATTAAGTTTCATCGAGTTACATTGTTATGTTCTGTGCATACAATTGTGTTTCGTTTCATCAAACTGATAATACTTACCAGCATCAGCATCACTGGCATCTAGTTCTTCAACAGAATTATCATTTTCAGTAGCAGCTAATAAGTAAACAAAAAAATAAAAGTGAAAGTAAGTGTTATATACAATTAAATATAATAATAGGAACATTGAATATAACACATTTGGTTATCCCACACACATACATATGTTTCACTTTTGCTGACCCTAGACACATACGTTTAATAATCATTTAGTAACCTGTGCAAGGAACTTAGAATTGGAAGTTAGAGAGCGTTTGTTGAAGTGGTTCATCTGGTCAGTGCTATTGTATGGATGCGAGTTATGAACAATAAGCAAAAACATGGAGCAAAAGCTTGAGGCGAAAGAAATGTGGTTCTGGAAAAAGATGACGAGGATATCATGGAAAAACAAACTGACGAATGAAGTAGTTTTGGAAAAGGTGGGAGCAGACAGACAACTTTTGATTTCTATCAGAAGGAGACAATGGAGATCTATTGGGCATAAATAGAGAAGAGAAGGAGGGATAGAGAGGAATATCTTGGAGGCTGATATTGGAAGAAAAAGGGCAAGAGGAAGACACAGATTGAAGATGTTAAATTGGATGACAGAGTGATTGAGAGTTAAAGATGGAAAACCGTTGGGCAAAGTTGCAAGAGATAGGAAAAGGTGGAGAGAGAGCACCACCATGTTACGTATATGGAATTTAATGCCAAGACACTAGAAAAAGAAGAAGAAGAAGAAGAAGAAGAAGAAGAAGTAATCTGATACACATACATACATTACACATTTGGTTAATCATACCTAATGCAAAATAGCCCTTTTTCTTTGTCGAAAGTTATCTTCGGAATGATCCTTTTAAAAGTAGGAATTTAATAACTTGTATAGCTGAGATCCATTTGCAATGTTATATTTTTAGCTGTTGATAATGACGTTGTCTGTTTATAAAAAAACCCTTATTTTTAGCAACATAAGTTAATTCACTACTTACAAACTACATGTCTTCTACAATACCTTTCAGCAACAGTGCCTCAGAAATTCATTTTTACTTCTCCTTCTCCATACTTTTCACCAAAAACAGATTCACGTATTTCTCACGTATTTCGTATTTATACGGAATTGCTCAGTATCTTTTACCCCTTCCTATCATATTCATTATAAAAGTGTTTTTAAAAATTTGGTCTGAAACGTGGATCTGATAATTTCTTTAAGCCGTGTCTCTGTTGTCTCTTGTTTTTTGTAACTTACTTAAAAGTTGAAAGTAAACATACAAATACGCTCTAGTGATGAATAGTAAGAGTGGTAATGACAGTGGCAATGTAGTTTCTAGTATCTATGTGTAGTAGGAAATGTAATATGTATCTACATATGTATATGTAAATGTAGTGGTAGTGTAATATTATGTCATGGAAGTTGTATGAGTAGTGATAAATGTGATATATTTATGTGTGTATGTATATGTAAATGTAATGGTAGTGTAATGTTATATCATGGTAGTCGTATGTATAGTGATAAATGTGATTTATTTATGTATCTATGTATAAGTAAATGTAATGGTATTGTAGAGCTGTGTGTAGTGGTAAAGATCATATGTGAAGAAGTTTGTGGTGGTATGTCAATACATCCTTTCTCGGTTTTCAATAATTATTCAATAGAACCGTTCACCTAAGCTTCTATCTACCGCTTTTAGATGATGAGACAACATGCAGTACAATGATATCCGGTGGTAATTTTTTCTTTGCAAAAAATAACCTCACCTCAGCCCTACGTGATTACGATCCCCTTCCCAATATGTTATGCTTATTATATTTCAGTGAAACTAATTACAAACCTGGAGAGTCATTTTCTTCATTCTTATCAGCTTCATCCCCTAGAGACATAAATGATAGGCAAAGACTTCATGGTATTTTTGGCAAAGTATATTGACACTAACAAAAAGGGATTCTACTTCTGTTGCTAAAACAGAAAGTACAAGAAGGTTTTTATCAGACTTAAAGCATCAACATGGTCTACATCTTTTATTTCCATCTATCAATTGTCCATCTTTCAAATCTCTATAATCAGGTAGCTTTTAAAATTACATTCAACATCATTTCCTCTTTCCAAAGTGACTACATTTTAGGTATCCGTTAAATTGCCATTTAAACTCTCTCTCTCTCTCTCTCTCTCTCTCTCTCTCTCTCTCTCTCTCTCTCTCTCTCTCTCTCTCTCTCTCTCTCTCTCTCCCTCTCTCCCTCTCCCCCTCTCTCTCTCTCTCCCTCCACCTCCCTCCCTCTCCCTCTCTTTTCTCCCCTCTATCTACCTTTCCCACCTACCTATCATCTTTTCATCTTCCTCTCCCTCATCTAATCTATTTATATTTCTTCCTATACATCCATCTATACAT